>CM044102.1:18288079-18340010 GCA_024174645.1 Lemna minuta | reverse complement strand
TTTGCAGGCCACATAATACACATCATTTATGTGAAACTTTGTTAAATTATTATTGATTGCCCTTGAAATGCATAAGGATTTCACGCTTGAATGTTGATAGTCGTCATTAAAGAATTGTTCTCTAAAACCTTTGATCCGAGCAACATAGGGTCATCTTCATGATGCCCCCAAGATAGTAATCAACTCTCTCATTTATTAGAGGTGAATTTAGGGTTTGATTAATAGTAGTAGGATTTATAATATATATTTGACATGTTTTCTGTGATTCTCTCTCTTATGATTGTGATTTTCTCTCTTGAATATCTCATCCATTTCAATTCTAATTGACGCCTAGTTTGTTTTGTTGGATTCCTTTATCCTCCTTATTTATATTCTTACACTATCTCGATTTTCCCATCTATGTTCATCTTTTGATTTGACTAAATTTTGATTGACTTATTGCCGCTTATGATTGTCAACACAATTCCTTGTGGATTTGACCTATATCCATTGTTTACTTGTTTTTAATTATCTTTATGGTGGATTCAATTATTTTTATTTTGTGTAAATGTGTGCCTTAATGAATGCATAAATTATTTGAGGTTTACCATTCAACACCCCTCCCACAACTCAATTTCATCATCTCACCACATTGAATGTGTGAACTCTAATGTTTGGGAAGCCTCTTCATTTGGCCATCTTAAACTATATTATCTTTGTTAAAAATTACACTTGATTTAGATGGTGCATTTCCTTAAATACTGCACCCATGTTCTTGATTGTTTTGCCAATTTCATCAACAAGATCATTCTAATACACTACATCCAAATTCCTCTATATGTACAATGCCCTTGAATTTTTTTCATGAGGCCAAGCCTACTTTTTGTGTAAATCTTGACATTATCCATAACACCAAATGTCCCTGCACCTCCTGATAACATGCATTTATAACTGAAATTCTTACCCTATTTAACTCATATTCATGCTTATTTTATATAAATATGATGCATGTTATCATAGTTTTAAGGAATTTTCTCCATCGGTATGTCATTTCACTAAAGTTTATATTTATGCATAATTTAGGGTTCATTTTATGCTTGATTGATGATTAATCTTTTGTAAAGTTGAAATTAATAGAATTTAATCTCTTTTATTGAATTGCTTTGACTTTAGTATATGTTTTTGAAGGATAAATTTCAAGATGAAAATAGGATGATGATATTAAGAAGATTTCTTAAGAAATGATTCAAGTTAATTTTTAATTCATCTTAGATTCTTCTTTGAAATTATATTTTAGAAGACATGATATTAAAAAGGAAGAAATTTTTGATACAATGGAGAAAATTTGGATTAAAAAGGAGTTGTATTTCTTAAGTTATGTTTTTCTAAAGTTTTTGATATTTTTTGGATTTTTATCTGATTTTTAATTTGATTTTTATGATTTTTAAATGTTATTTCTTAATTAAAAATCATGAAAAGGGAGTTTTTATTCCACAGACCCCGCGAAGTTGATGTGGCACGGACGCTGACGTGGCGCGCGGGACTTGCACGGATGCGACGTGGCACTGAGGCCACATGGCAGGGCCGCGCATGGCCCGCGCGAGGCGCAGGTGGCGCGGACACGTGGCAGGAGGCCACGCGGGTCCACACGGACACCCGTGAGGGGCGCCACGTGGCTAGAGGGGTTGGCATTTGGAGGGCCCATGGGTTAGTGATGGATATTATGTGGCCTATAAGCCAATCACACGTTTATCAATCTTGTTTATGTTCGTTTTAATAAAATTTATTCATTGTCATTCTTGTGTGATGTTTACAATGAAGTCCATGAGCATGTGCAGTGACTAAGTGAATTATGATGAGATCATAATATAGTGATCGCTAGTCTTTAAACATATGTTCTAAACATTCCTATTCGTGGGATATTCGAGAAGGACATCGAATTATCTGGAAAGAATAACACTATCTGATCCATCTCATATGATGAGTATGGCCGATCTTATAGCCATCGGTGTGGAGACACTAAGGATAGATAGTGGGTGCTCTTTGGAGAAAGAGTTCACTGAATTGATCCGTATGAATCCCTGAATGGTAATATACCTAATTGTCGATCAGGTTGATTCATGTCATGATTGTGTATGTGGTCCTTTGACTTGAGACACCAAAGACATCTTGTTGATGGATGATCGTGTTTTGATTATGACTTACGAATCCCTAGTCACGGGATATCTAAAACGTCATATATTGGATACGACATGAAGTCCACGAAGATGATTGTGTGGTCAAGATGGGATCATCCACCCTCGGTATATGAGGAGATCGACTCAAGGAATGAGATGCGGTTAAATCCTTGGCCAAGGTAGCAGAAATATTAGAGAAGTTATTCTCAATGATTTCTTACTCGCATCAGTACTAAATTGAGTGACGGATTAGGGTTTGACAATTAACCATACCCTAAGTCATTCATGAGTCTCGTGTGGATGAAGGATTATACGTACACGGTAACCAATGACGGCAGGGTTCCATGAATGAGTTCTAATATACTCCATATCTCCTAGAGCACGTGGTGTAGCTTGGCACCCACCGGGCTGGCGACTCAACCTGTCGATTGGGTTAAATCGATCCTTAGTCAATTAATCTATATGTTGATATAGTTAATTGATAAGAAGGACCAATAAGTGTTATTGGGTTGATAGAGTCATTAACTGGCAAGATATATGGACCTAGAGGGTCACACACATAAGGTCAATGGACGTCGGTGGATATAGACATAATAATAAGGGTTTTTTTTGTGAAAAGTTCACATTCCCAAAGTCTATAAATAGGGGAGAACGACCATAATAGAGGTGCCCATGCAAGCCTAGTGGAACTTCTCCTCCCTCTTCTCTTCCTCTCGTGGTGACGAGTGTTCAAGAGGAGATCCGATCGTCTGGAGACTGTGTGGATACCGCTAGAGGCCGGACGCTTGAACGGTTGAAGAACTCTTTCAAATGATCCAAGTAAGTATGAATTTTATTCCATACTAGATGATAGGATCGCCTAGAATGGATGATGAGATCATCCATTCTTGGTGCTTCCACGATGTTGAATGTTTTGATTCAACACCTTCCGCTGCAATCATTATTTTGGACAAAGATATGGAGAGCTTTTTGAGCCTCAGATCCCAGCAGTTAGTGGGCCCTGGTAATAGGATTGGGGCGGTAACGCAATAGCGTTAAACCGCCTGGCGCTATATACTCACCATTTCCCGTTTTTTATTCCGTGTGGGACTATGTTCCCGCCGAATTTATCCTTTGCAGGTGACGTGGCCGCACGGCGGGCGTTGGATGCGATTGCGATGCGTCCATCGCGAGGACGCGGGTACACCGGATCGATTTATCAAACACGTGCGTTAAAAGGGGCTTTAAGTGAAGTGATCGACGACGCTCAAGGAGGACACGTGGACTCACCTCGACGCGGCGATGGCGATTGGACGACAGAAACCTCATGATCGCGAGATCATGGCTCATGATCGTTTGAGCGGCGGAAATCCAAGGCTTTTGATTGCAATGTGGACACATAATAATCCTTCGGTCTTCATCAAACGGCTCTCGTTTGACGAGAACGTGGACCGCGTCATGGGCCATGACTACTAAGGCTTTGTGCGATCGGACGGAGCAGATCACATCACGAAATGGACGGCTCACATTGCTCGCGGAATTTCTCTTATAAAAATCGATGTATTTCTCTTCTTTTCTTAACTCTTGATTGAATCGTGAAGTAATTAAGCGATTTAAAAGAAAGATCTTGAGTTCTTCGTGATCCCCCCACGTTTAGACTCGATTTAGATCAAATCAGAGCGGGATTGATCACGAGTTTCCATCAGATTTCATCAAATTTTCCCCTTGACCGCCGAACGTCTGCGAGGAAGAAATCAAGAAAAATTCGTTTCAATCCGAGTGAATTGAAGCCCCATCTTTGCGGAAATCGGGTTAGTAGTGAGATTCGATCAATTATCAGGTGGTAATTTGAGTTTTAATTAGATTTAGATTATTAATTTTGAGTTTTAGTTCTTAGTGTTCTTCAATTTTGCCTAATTTTAGTCCGAATTTTTTTGATTTTGAAAAAAGGATATCTCTTTGATTATAATTACAAATCACCTGATTCTGGTTTCATTGGATTCCTCATTTTATCAGCTTTCTGTGGAATTCTGAGATCATTTGACCCCTCAATTTAACATTTGACCGAACACTATTCATTTTCAGTCAAATTTGAGCGTTAACCTTTCGGGGTCAATTACTTTCAAAATATAGATCGGAATTTGATCATTTTGCTCTCTTTATAATCCTCTGGTTCTTAGCTTTCTATTGATATGTAAATTTCAATATTTGGATATCATTTGATGATTCAATTTGAAGATTTTCTCTGAAGTGTTCATTTCGAAAATTCTCTGATCTTTGATTTTCAATAATTCATAGTAAATTCATTTCTTATCGAAAAATCACGAATTTTATATCAATAAATTCCATTTTCTCTCTAGTTTCCAAATATATAATTTTCGTAATGTTATGAAATCTTTTGATTCTCTGATTTTACAGAACTTCGACTATGGTCAAAGTCAATGCTTTGACTTGGACTTTTGACTTTTGACTTTTCTATGTCAAATCCGAGATCTTAAATCTTAAAATTTATTATTTAGTATAGTTATATCATTTATATTCATAGAATCTTATTTCTACTTCTTTAAAATCTCTTTTAAACCTAAGTTTGACCAAGTCAACTCTGCAAAAAAGTCAACCTTGTTCTCTATGGATCGATCAGATACTTACACTTTACTTGATTTTATATCTTTGTCATTGTGAGTTCGGTATTATAAATTTTGTTTGACCGACATTTGTGTGTTTTAAACGACCGCACAAAACGCTTTGTCACATCTCTATAAAATAGATTTGTAGAATAGAAACATCATCGCTTGATGTCATTCCACACTCATTGAGGTGCACCTGCCTCATTATGTGGGGAGAGCTCTCTTAGTTGCAAGTTAACTCAGGAACCGCCTCCCCTCCCCTCCTTTTGGTTGTGAAATTCCCATCCAATGTCTTTACCCTTATGCCAAATTTTCCCCGTTTTCACCTTAAGTATTTTGTTGCAGAACATTTTACCAAACTACAACCCCTCTCTTCTTCATCTTCTTCATCACTGGTGTCTACCTCTTTGCCACCTCGCTTTATGCCTATTTCCCCTAAAGCTTACAAGGACTGTCTCATAGTGTCTGATAACCTGCAATTTATACATGAATTTACAAGATTATTAATACAAATTAAGGCATAAAATATTATATTCTTATGCATGTTATCATATTTTGAGTGTATAACTATCATTTTATATAATTTTAAGTTATCATTTTAAGGATAATTATGCATAATTCAAATAATATAGTTATATTCCCATCTATATTTGAGATCATAATTGGGTTTTCATGATTAAATAATAAGAGAAAAAAATTTATATACACTCATGCATTTTTCTAGTTTTATTTTCTAAGATAAATGAGTATATTTTTAAATAAAAATTTATTTTCTTGTTATTTAAATAATTTGAATTTTTATAATGATAAATAATTTAATTTCTGATCCAACAAAACAAATTTGGATTAATTTGTAGTTGTATTTTGAAAGTAATGAATTTTCTAATTTTTAGGGAGTTTTTGGAATTTTTCTGAATTTATTTAGACTTATTTTCGATATTTAAAAATAATAATAATATAATATAATAAAAAATGTTTTTATATAGTGTGTTGACATGTCAGTTGACGTGAAGGGGCAAGCAAAGTATCACCACATTGCGATGCATGAGCACGCCACATGGCACACTTGTGGACTGGAGTGAGCTCGTGGATGTGCGCGTGTGTGTGCGTATGTGCGCGTATGTGCATATGCATATGATTATAGTTAGTGGGTTAAGCATCCTTTTCAGGACATGAGCTAACCCACTAAACACACATACATTATATACTCATCGAATCGCTTTAAATTTTTCCATGTGGGACTATTTCTCTTTGTTTTTATTCGCAAGTGACGTGGCGCAATCTCAAGCGAACGATTGCATGATTTAATTGTAATCATCGATTTTCACTTACTTGATGAGGTACGTGGCTGCATCTGATTGGGGGACGGATTTGTTTTAAGATAATTTAATCTCAACCGCTCATATATGGAGTTTTAACAGTGGAGATTAAAAGCGCCTGATGGGCTCCCGTGGACACGTGGACTCACCTTGAACACTTGATGAAGATCAAACGGCGGACGTTAAGCGAAGCTTCTTCTCCACACGCAACGTGGAAAAATCTAAGTACTTCCTTGTTGATCGAACATACGTGACTTAATGACAACGATTCCTGAACATGCATTTAATTGAAGCCATTGACCGAAGATAAAGGGGCGCATCCAATGGTCATGCCCAAATTTATCTATAAACTATATGTTCTTCTACGAAAAATGACATTCTTGGATGTTTCGAGCAAATCGAACTGTTAAGGCAACTCAATCCTTGATTCTCTTGCTTTATTCTTCTTCTAGACTCATTTCCGCATCTAGGGAGTATTTGAAATCATGATTTTGTGGAGAAAATAGGAAGAAATCACCTCTTGAATGTTGAACTTCATTTTCAAAACTGCATAATGAAAAGCCTTTGATCCATTGATGAATTGGATCATTTCGAGCGCGACTTTGGGTTAGATTATGTGTTTTCCTCCTAATTTTTCTTCCTGTAGCATTAGATTTGAATTTAGAGTGGTAGATTAATCAAATTATAGATAATTTTATATTTCTCTCTCTTTGCAAATGAAATTTTTTCTTCGATTTCACTCCTTGATTTCTTCACGAAGACTGATCCAAATTTCGTGATTTTTGATTACGTGGATTTTTCTTGGAGTCTTCTTTCTTAACTAAAATTCCTAATTTCTTACCTCAATTCAATGTCCTATTTGATCAAATTTCAAAGACACATAAAAAATTCCCTTATTTCTTTGTGCAATCAACCCTTATTCACCATTATACTATCTAATTCGTAATTATTTCTCAAAATTAGTGAGTTTGATAATTGTTTTGACACGAGTTCGAGTCTATTCAACGATCACAAGATTCAGTTGGTGACTTACAACTTCATGCAAGCTTGGGGCATCAATTATCTAAAGACTTTCTAGTGGTTAAACTAAAATCCATCTAGGTTCTCCTTTCTCTAACATTTAACCATATCTAGTCACTACATCTACTAGATATATATAATGCCTTTCGATATGGGTACTTAGATGAGAAGGTTTTTATGGATAAACCTCTAGCTTATTTTTTTAGGGGAGACTTTGAGGGTCTCCTTGCTTCATTGAGCTCTGTATGGACATAAAAAGAGTCCAAATGCTTGGTTTGTAAAGTTCAGCCACCTCCTCGTCACTTGTGGCTTCACTCCGTGCATTGCAAATCCCACTACTATGTAGAAGGCCACTTTTGAGGGACTACGGTCCTTGCTATCAAAATTCAATTGAGTGATAACCCTGATTGCGCATATATCTTCTATGAAGGCTTCGCTTCATTTGCACAATATGATGTGGTATCTACAAACACCATATCGTTTACTTGGGATACGATTTGCTTACTATTCAAGTAAGCTTCTTATTTCTCAATCCAGTTACTTGGTTACAAAATTGGATCTTCATCAATTGAGGCTGAGCCCAAGTTTTGGGATACAAATTCACAGGAACTGAAGGATGCTAACCGATGCCAATGCTTTTTGGGAATATTACATATCTTATTATCACTTGAATTGATATCGTTTATGATGTTGATGTTCCCATCTAATGTAGTATGCAGGCACCTCACAAGGTGCATTATGAGGGTGCCTTATGGGTACTTCAGACATCAATCGAGCCTTTGAAAAGGGTCTCCGCTGTAGGAAACAAGATCATCTCTGAGTAGGGGATAAAGGAGATTTAACATCGACCACTTGGTATTATACATTGGTTGGTGGCAATCTAGTCTCTTGGAGCTCCCATAAACAAAAGGTTGTTTTGTGTTCTAGTGCTGAAGTACCCATAAGAAGTACCCACCATGATAATCATTTTATCTTTCCAAATAAGATTGTCTACTAATTTTGATCAAAAGGTTGTTTTGTGTTCTAGTGCTGAAGTACCCATAAGAAGTACCCATCATGATCATCAATTCCCATCATGATCATCATTTTATCTTTCGAAATAAGATTGTAAACTAATTTTTATCATATCTACTGATTTTTTTCTCGGTGGCATATCTGCCTCTCTTTTTCCTCTAAGCTTTAAATCTCTCTCTCTCTCTATTATCTCTCTCCTACTATTTTGTCGTCTCTTTGAGCGACTTAGCTGACAAACAGGTCACGTGCGAAACAGGCGATCATATCCATTCTCCCGAAACGGCTCGGATGTACCAAATTTAGTGAGTCGGTAGGTCCACGTGGCTCACAGTGAGAGGTCCCGTCCACGTCTGCCTCGCCTGTTCCTTCGACAGGGAGTGGGAACGTAGCTTTTATCTGCCACGTCTCCGGCGGCGAGTCGCCGCCCCTCCCTGCATCTCCACTTTCTCTCTCTAGAAACAGTAAACATCAGAGACCTAACTGCTTTCCGCGTACCCTGTGTCTCTCTCCGTATATATTTAATGTACTAGAATAGCGATGGTAGCGAGAGAAAATTGGTTATCCGGAATTTCGGATTCCCTTTTGACCATTCTTCTTTCCGACTTTCTCGTCGGGCGAGCACCGGAGCACTTAACGTTTTCTCTCCATTTCCCTCTCCTCTCGTCCTCCGTTTCTCTTAAGACATCACAGCTATGTTGTTGAGGCCGCTGAAGAGGACGACCTCATCGATATGGAGGCTTGTTGCGGCCAAATACTCCACCGCGCCAAATCGTGATTTCGGGTTTTTTCTCAAGGCGGTTGGCGGGATCGCTGCCTGTGGCACAGGTTTTGGAGTGTGGTGCGCGTCCTCTAGCCTCTCCGTTTCCTCCTCGTCGCTCCTCGAAGGAAATTTACCCGCCGATCTTGATGATGGGCTGCGGAAAAAGAGCAGATATCTCTTTGGAGGTTTATTCTTATATGGAAATTTCCCCTCTTTTCATGAATAATTCGTCCGCCAAACATGAGCCATGATTTTTTTCATTAAAACCCACGATTTTTTCTTCACAGACGCGTATAGAAGAAAGATCTTCTTCACCTACGAGAAGAGAATGAGGATGATGAGCGCTCCCGAAAAGGTTTTTTTTTATTCCATATTTGCCATCGCATTCTTAAGATTTACTTTTGATGTTTTGTTTAAGGTGTTCGAGTATTTCGCCTCTTTCAAGTCCGAGGAAGAAGTGCTCATGACTCCTGGAGATTTGATGAGAGCAGTTGTGCCTGTATTCCCCCCTTCTGAATCTAATCGAGTAAGAGAAGGGTACCTAAGAGGGGAGCGTCGACCCGGCGAACTCCACTGTCCTCCTTCAAAGTTCTTCATGCTCTTTGATACTAACAATGACGGTCTCATATCCTTCCCAGAGTGAGTAACTGTAAGATAATTTATTTTAAATAAGAGATTGTTAGATATTCATCATCTGCAATCAAACAGGTACATATTTTTTGTCACGTTGCTCAGCATTCCGGAGTCCAGCTTCTCCGTTGCATTCAAGATGTTCGACGTTGATAGCAACGGGTCAGTCCTTAGTCATAATATAGAAGAATTTTTGGGTTTTGTGGTGAATTTGCATCGTTTCTGCAGGGAAATTGACCGGGAGGAATTCAAGAAGGTGATGACTTTGATGCGATCTTACAATCGGCAAGGGGTTTCACATAATGGTGGACTTCGGAGCGGATTAAAATACAGCCGTCCAGTTGAAGACGGTGGCCTCGTCGAGTACTTCTTTGGCAAAGATGGTGATGAACGCTTACATCATGACAAGTTCGTCCAGTTCCTCAGAGAGCTTCAGGACGAGGTTTGACCCGGTCAACACTTTTCTTCATTATTAATTACTTTAGTCATGGTGTTCTTTAGACGACACTATTTTTACTTCAAAATTGGATCTTTTTTTAATAAAACATTTTGTGTCCTTTTTCTCTTTTTAGATCATTCGGTTGGAGTTTTCTCACTATGACTGCAAGTCAAGGGGGACAATTGCGGCCAAGGACTTTGCCTTCTCCATGGTGGCATCCGCTGACATCCATCATCTGAGCAAGTTTCTTGACCGGGTGGAGCGCCTTGACAACTCACCCCATATTCGAGACATCCGCGTCACCTTTGAGGTTTAACTTTCTGCATCTGTTGACTTTCTGCAGCAACTGACTTTGTAATATTCTCAGGAATTCAAAGCCTTTGCCGACCTCCGCTGTCAGCTGCGAGACCTAGAGCTGGCCCTATTTGGTTTCGGAAAAGCCAATGGTTTGTTGACCAAGGAGGACTTCCAGAGAGCTGCTTCCAATGTGCGTTTCCTTGACTTCGCTTTGGCTTTTGCTGTTGTGGGGCCTGCTGACCTTTCATATTGACTTTCAGGTGTGCGGGGTGGTTCTGACAGATAACGTGGTGGAGATAATATTCCACGTCTTTGACATTAATGGGGATGGAAACCTGAGCTCAGAAGAGTTTCTGGCGTCTCTCCACCGCCGTGCGGTTGAGGTCTCGCAACCCACCTCAGCACGCCGCTGGCTCTATGGCTGAAGCTCCTCCTTTTTCCTTCCCTATCCCACGTGTTTTTAATTCTCAGTGTCAATCCCCCCCAGTGCATGTAGATTCCTGACTAACCTAGGCTGTAAATATCTTTAATTTTTGTTGGCCAATGATCGTTTTTAGGGTTATGCCAGCGATGATAGGTGGATCTGGTAATTGATGAGTTCCGATTTCGATAGGTGCACCTGACACGGCATTTCCACGATTAAATAGTATATCAATCTGGTTATTGCCACCAAGTCTCTTGGCTCCTATTAAGCCCTGCCCAGCAGTTCTGCAACTTCTCCCGTGGTTGTTGCCAACAGCGATCCCCCATCCCTGCCCAGTAGCATCTATTTCTCCCAAACCTACACCCGCTCTACAACTCGCCAAAACGTCTTTTCCAGAATCTTGACTTCTAACCAAGCTCGCTTGCTCTCCCTTTGGTCAAACTTTGATTAGTTCTTGACTTCTGCACCTTAATTAAAGTAAAAAACATAAAGCTTTAGATTACATATTTTTCAGCTGATGAAACACCACAGGGTGTCATTTAATTCATTGGCGTGCAGAGATGTGATGATTGCATTGCAGTGCCTGAGGACATGATCTAGAAGATCGATGTATTGTGTTGTTGATTCAAACATACTGAGTTTATGGTGGAGGATACTGAAGGAAACACAACTGCAATCCTTTTCTGTTTAATTTTCTCAAGATATTGGCCGAGAACAAGCAGATCAAGCCCTTAATTGACAAGGCCAAGCAGAAGTGCTGGTCTGAAGGCTAATGAATGGAGTTGAGATGTTCATTATGCTTATTTGGCAGGGGAGGGGGAATATAGTTTAGATTATTTGAATCTGGTCATTATGTCAAGGTCATTTCTGAATTATAGTTACTGAAGGAGCAATCATCCTATCTATCTCTCCATTCATTTTAAATGTGAATCCTTATGGTTGTCAGCTGTTTATCTTCTCTCTAGAGAGAGAGAGAGAGAGTCATCATGGTCTTCACTGCATCACACAAGAGCAGAAGATCCATGTATCTAGCATTCCTGCCATGTTCTTGATCGTGCATAAAATTTTAGTCATTGAAACTGAAAAACTATGTATCAAAGAAAAAACTCAACTCATACAAATATATACATAAAACTAGAAAAGCAGTGAGTCAAGGTCAAATCCACAGAGCATTTAGTATAACACATGATGACACTTAAAAGAATTTTAGCAATTCAGATGATGAAAAGTAGTTTGATGATGGAGATGAATAAATTTGAGAAATTAGGTGAAGCAAGCGTTCCAATGACTCAAGATCATGCAAATCGGGGGTAAATATGAGATATCATAGAGAGAAATTAAAGAGAGAAAGTGTTGCACTAGGAGAGAGAAAATGATGATTAAGATCTAATCATCCACTTACAATGAAAATGAATCCTAACTAAGCATCGATTTGATAGCTTAACATTCTTCTAACGTAGATACGGTGAGAGATTGACCCAGTTGGCGCTAGATCAAGGCTACTTGTGACAAATGGTCTTGACAAAGCTCTAAAGTTCAAGTGAAGAATACAAATCATCAAAAAGAACACTCCTAACACATTTCTTGGCAAATCCAAGAGCAAAAATCTCCCAAAATCATCAAGAAAACATGTGGAATCAACAATTTTTTTCTTCATATGGCTATAACCAAGTTATATGGGTAAAATGGAGATAGAAACACATAAAAACAAAGAACATAGTAAAGGGCTTTCATGATGAATTGTAGCCACCTAATCACTGCTTTAAGGGGGCATGATGACAATATTTTGTTCATGTCGCCCACTTTTTTGGGGGAGAGAGAGAAGAGAGTGTAAGAGGGGATCAAAGTCTATTTGGCTATTGAATCCCCTCATCAAAATCATAAGAAACTTTAGACATTTGATCTAGGTTCATCAAGATTGGGAGGCCTATCAATGCACCATGTGGCACATTTGATGGAACAAATGATGGAAATTATGTGGCTTGCAAGCCAATCACACTTTCATCCTTCGTTTATATTCACTAAAATACAATTTTATTTGCCGTTATTTCTTGTATGATATTTGCAATGAAGTCCTTGAGCATATGTAATGATGAAGTAAATTATGATGAGATTATAATACAATGATTATTGGTATTTAAACATATATTCTAAATGCTCTTATTCATGGGATATTTGAGAAGGAAATCAAAATATCCAGAAAGAATATCACAGAATGTTCCGACTCATATAACGAGTATGACTGATCCTATAGCCATCGATATAGAGATACCAAAGATATATGGTATGTGTTTTTTCAAGAAAGAGTTTACTAAATTGATTTGTATGAATCGTTGAATGGTATTACATTCAACTATCAATAAAGTTTTATTGCTGTCATGATTATATATGTGGTACTTTGACTTGAGACACCAAAGATATCTTGGGAATAGATGATTGTATTTTGACTACGACTTACGAATCCCTAGCCACGAGATCTCCAAAACGTCATAGGTTGGTGACGAAGCGTTTTAGTGCGGTCGTTAAACACACAAAACGTAAGTCAAACAAAATTTATAAAACCGAACTCACAGAGATAAAACAGAAAATCAAGTAATGTGTAAGTATCGGGTCGATCCACAGAGAGCAGGGTTGACTTTTAATTGCAGAGTTCACTTGGTCTAAACTTAGGTTTAAAAGAGGTTTTAAAGAAGTAAAAATAAGATTTAATGAATATAAATGATATAAATAGACTAAATAAGAATTTTTAAGAATTGAATTCTCGGATTTGACGGAGAAAAGTCAAAAGTCAAAGTCAAAGCATTGACTTTGACCAAAAGTAGGTGTTCTATAAAATCAGAGGATAAACCAATGTCAGAAGATTACTAAAAGTATATATTTAGAAACTAGAAATAAAATGGAATTTATTGACATAAAATTTGTGATTTTTTGATAAGAAATAGATTTACTATGAATTATTGAGAAATCAAATATAAGAAAATCCCCAAAATGAACACCTCAGAGGAAATCATCAAATTGACCACTCAAATGAAATCCAAATCTTGAAATTTATATGTCAATAGAAATCTAACAACCAGAGGAATCTAAGGAGATGAAATTGATCAAATTCGGATTTGTAAATTGAAAGTAATTGACCCCGAAAGTCAACATTTGACTTCTGATGAAAGATGAACAGTGTTCGGTCAAACTTTAAATTGAAGGATCAAATGAACTCGGAATTCAACAAAATTGCTATCCACGGAAATCTGATGAAAAGCAGAATCTAATGAAACCAACATCAAGTGATTTGGAATTATAATCAGAGAGATATCCTATTTTCAAAATCAATGATTTTTTCGGACTAAAATTTGGGGAAAATGAAGAACACTAAGAACTAATTGGCAAAATTAAACTTCTCAATCTAATAAAAACTCAAATTACCTCTTGATAATCGATCAAATCTCACTACTAACCTGATTGCCACAAGAATGGGGATTCAATTCACGTGGATTGAAGCAAATTTGCTCGATTTCTTCCTCGCGGACGTTCGAAATTCAAGGGGAAAATTCGATGAAATCAAAGAGGAATTCGCGATCAATCCTGCTCTAATTGCTTCACAATTGAGTCTAAATGCGGGGGGATCACGAAGAAGTTAAGACCTTCCTCAAAATTTGCTTAATTCCTTCACAAATTGATCAAAAGTTGAAGAACAAAGGAGAGAATACATCGGTTTTAAAGAAGATTTTGGCCCGAAAATTCAGGCCGCTTTGATGCAGTCATGGGAGCGGATTGATGGGATCGTGGGAGCGGTTTCCCTTAGTGGTGTCGTGGCTCCCGAATTGGCGCTGAATGAGCCACGATCGTGCAACGATCGGGCCACGATCGCGCGTCGATCGTGGTTCTTCGCGAAAGAACGCCAGCCGTCCGATTTCCGCCGCTCACCAAGATGAGTGAACGTCGCCTTCCGGTAGCCGTTCGATGGTGATCTCAAGCTCTCCAGATGTATCCCACGATCGCGTATGAGTTTTCCAGGACAAACGCCAGTCGTTCGATCTGCTTTAAGTTGAGCGGACGATCACGATTGCATGATCAAGGTAAGCCACTGTCGTGATTAACATTTCTCCCTCATTGAGCGTCCACCGTCCGATAGCGATCGCCGCATCAAGGTAAGTCGAACTGCATCACGTGTCCTCCTCTGATGTGTTCTGATCGCGATTAGTTACGACCGTCTGATGGCGATCGTGATCTGATGAAGACACTAAAGATCGCATCGTTCCTTCCGTCGCCGTCTGTCCGATGGAGATCAAACACTCTCGAGCCGTCCACGTGTCGCCAGATGAGAGGTAAGTCCATTTCACTTAAGTTAGGATTTACTCACGTGTTGTGATTTTGATCGCGTGGACTCCGGTCCACACGATCGACGCCTCGTGATCGCGTTCGGCGCTCGTGATGCCTCCACGTCACCTGCAAAACAGTGATTCCGTGGGAACATAGTCCCACATGGAATAAAAGCAAGGGAATCGCGCATATAAAATTTGAGGCGCAGAAGCGCATTTGCGTTACCGCCCCAAACTCCTAACCAGGGCCCACTAACCAGTGGGCCCTCCATATGCCAACCCCCCTTCCACGTGGCACCCCACACGGGCGTCCGCGTGGACCCGCGTGGCCTCCTGCCACGTGTCTGCACCCTGTGTACCACCTGCGCCTCACGTGGGCCTGCGCGGCCCTGCCACGTGGCCTTGTGTGCCGCGTCGCATCCAAGCAGGTCCCGTGTGCCACGTCAGCTCCTCGCCACGTCAGCTACGGGGTTTGTGGACCAAAATACCCCCTTTTTTGCGATTTTAAAAAGGAAAAATTAATTTAAAATAAGATAAAAATCGGGAAAAGGCATAAACTTCAGAAATTCATAACTTTAAATATACAACTCTTTTTTAATCCAAATTTTCTCCATTGGATCACAAATTTCTTCCTTTTTAACATCATGTCATTTAAAATATATTTTCAAAGAAGAAATTAAGATGAATTAAAAATTACTTAACTCATTTCTTAATAAATCTTCTTAATCATAATTTCATCTTGAAATTATCCTTCAAAACATGCACTAAAGTCAAAATCATTCAAGAAAAGAGATTACCTTCTATTAATTTAAACTTTACAAAAGACTAATCATCTATCAAGCATGAAATTATCCCTAATTTATGTATAAATATCAATGGTGGCGTACGACCCCCGTCGCCACCAAGACACGATACCACGGCGCCGGAGGAGCCCTTTTGCGCGCGCGGATCTATCCGATTATCTTTATTTCTTTATTTCTTTATTATGAACTTTTTGACCCGCACGTGTTTAAGCGGGTCCTCACTTATTTCCCTCTTCCTTTTAGGCTTTCGGGTGGGTTCTTCCCTTTTCGGGATCCCATTCGTGAAGCCCTTTCTTTTGTGAACCTTTGTTTTCTATGACTATTTTGGGTTTTGGGTTGTGGGCCTCAAGTGGGCCCTTTCCCCTCTCGGCCCATTATGGGCTCTATAAGAGGGGAAGGGACCCCCCCACAAACCCTAGCCATCATTTGAGAAAAGAAGGAATCATCCTCTCAAGTGGTTGCTCAAGGAAGGTTAGGGAAGGAGTCCAACCGCCGACGCCGCGCCGCGCGCCGCACCGATCGTGCCGCTCGCCGCGCCGCGATCGGCCGCCGCCGCTGCCGCGCTCCGCCGCCGCTGCCGCCCGCGCGCCGCGCTGCCGCTGCCGCCCGCGCTGCCGCTGCCGCTGCGCCGCGCTGCTGCTGCCCGCTGCGCCAGCGCTGCCGCCGCCGCGCTGCCGCTGCCCGCGCCCGCTGCCGCTGCTGCTGCTGCCGGCCGCCGCTTCCCGCTGCCGCTGCTGCTGCTGCCGCCCGCGCCTCCGCGCGCGCCGCCGCCTCCGCCGCTGGCCCGCCGCCGCCGCGCGCCGCGCCGCCACCCTTTGCCCCTAGCCTCGGCCGCTTCACGCCGCGCCATCGCTGCCGCCTAAGCCGCTGCAGTGCAGCCGCTGCCGAGGACCGCCGCCGCCGCTGCCGCGCGCCGCTCGATCGCTGCCGCTGCCATCGCGCCACGGCCGCCGCTGCCGCTGCGCGAGCAGCCGCCGCCGCCGAACCAGGGCCTCCGTCTGCCGCTGGGAAACAGCCCGGCTGCTGCCGCCCTCGCCGGAGCCGCCGGCTCCCTCGGCCGCGATCGCCGCCCTGCTCCGCCGCGCCGCCGCGCAAGCCGCTGAGCAGGGAGGAGACGATCGATTCCCCGCCCGAGCCGACTCGGCGGGAATCGCTCCTCACTCAACCGACCGGTCCGGGCCGCCTGATTCACCCGGACCGCCCCAGGGCCGGTCCGAGCCAGCCCGAACCGGGCTCAGGACTGCCCTGCCAGCGTCGGGTCCACTCGGGACCGACTTTCAGCCTAGGGCCGGGTCCAGACCGCCCCTCTAGGCCTCGATCCGGTCCAAACCGGGTCCAGCACCGGCCCGACTCCCGACCGTCCAGACCGCTGGGCCGCCCCAACCGGTCCAGAGTCGGGTCCCAGCACCGTCCAACCGGCCCAAAACCGCCTGCAGACTGCCTGCAACAGCCCTAGCACCGCCCGTAACCGGCCCTGCACCGCACCGAACCGGCCCTGCACTCGCCCCGAACCGGCCCAGACGCCGCCTCCCGCCTTCACCGCGTTCGCTACGACCCGACCGACTCGTTGCGATTCGTCATCGCCCCGCCCCGCGCCGACCGCTCCTCCTCGCTCCTCGCCGACTCGCTCCGGCGTCCCGACTCCGCTGCCGCGCCCGACGACCTCCCTCGCCCGACCGACCGGGCTCGCGCCCCGCAGGGTTAGCTTCAACCCCTCTTTCAAGTTAATTACTTTTTCGAAACATTTCCTTTACTGTCTCCACCGCACGTCTGACGACGTAGATAGGGTAGTACGATTATAGGTTCGATATTTCTGACGCGTACGTCAGGTCCGGTACCGAGCGTGGGCCGCAGCCTCCTGGCTACTCTACGACGAGCGACTTCCACGCCTCCGGACGTGGATCGAGAGGATCTCACCCTACCCATCATCGCGAGTTTCCCCGGGTCACTCGGAGTCGACTCCGCTGATCGGCACGTCTGCCTGTACTTAGGTTTAGGTTAGGTCTCATACTTAGGGTCTAGGATTTGCTTATCCATAGGTTAGGTTTAACCGGCTACCTCCGGTCAACCTCAGTCCCCATTGATCAGGCACGAGGGTTTTCACCACCGCGTCCTGCATCAATCAACTTTAGTGAAATGACATACCAAATGGAGAAAATTCCTAAAAAGTATGATAACATGCATCATATTCTCATAAAATAAGCATGAATATGAGTTAATTAGGATAAGAAATTAAGGTATAAATGCATGTTATCACACCCCCCAACTTAAATCATTGATAGTCTCTTAGCAATGGAAAGAGAAAAAGTATGTAATAGGACTAACAAGCTTAGAAAACCATGGGTTAAGTATTGATAGAATCTGAAATGAATGTTCTACCTTAAATAATACCAAGAAGAAAGTAATGTACTAGAAACTTAGGGTCATGGCATTCCTTCGGCAATATGGACATGAAATAATACATACAAAATTCATCATACCAAACTAATCGTTGCTTCCTCCTTGCACTATGGACATGAATGATAAGGGCACAAGAAGTAGAATCAAGCATCATTCTTTTCATACATAGTGGCTATAAAATAGAGTCGGCTAAAACACATGGGAGGTAGCTTACCATTCTAATTTTACTTTTTTTTTCTTTTCTTCTTTCCATCCTGATTCTATTTTTTTGTCTTTTTCTTTCTTTCTAATTCTACTTTATTCATCCTA
This sequence comes from Lemna minuta, assembly GCA_024174645.1. Classification (NCBI taxonomy): domain Eukaryota; kingdom Viridiplantae; phylum Streptophyta; class Magnoliopsida; order Alismatales; family Araceae; genus Lemna; species Lemna minuta. The sequence goes on along the minus strand of CM044102.1, from coordinate 18,321,517 downwards.
ATTCTATTTGCTGCAAGCCTTTTTGAAGAAGGGGATTAGATAATTCAGAATTTGAAATTTACAAGGCTTTTTATGCAACTTTATTGAAAAATAACATAACTCATTTCATGGTGCTCATCATACCCATGTGTCGTCCTTAGTAGACATGCAGCTTATTCCCCCAAAGAGGTTTTGGTATCTCTATGGATCAGGGAGCTTCACTATGTGATGTAGGATGTCTTATAAGAGGGATCTAAATCCTACATATGAGGGAGGATCTATGACTTTGATATCAATGAATAATAATATAGAATAGATAGCTTAAAACTATGATATTTAGTAGAGAAGATAATGGAGGTGAAAGTGAATAAGAGAGTGAATATTAAGAAGACAATAAAGAAGGAGTAATGGGAAGAGATATGATAGAGAGGAGAATATATATAAGAGATAATAACGTTAACTATTGTAGAAGGGATATTATAGAATATAGAATAGAGAGAAATATACGAAAATAGATAGGGTAAGTGGAAGGATAGTAGGAGAGGATTAATACGGGAATGAGAGAAGACAGACTGTAGTGGGATGACGTGGAAAATGGGAAAGGGAAGAGACTTTAACACTGGACTTATAGATTTCAGATTGGAACATTATCACTGTGTTAAAATTGAGGATGAATACCTGAGTCGGCGAAGAAGCGACACTCCTGGAGTGGATAACCGATACAGATTTCCTCAGCGAGCCTCTGACGATAGTGACCGAAAGCGGCAGAAGGATAGGGAGGTAGAACTCGGGAGATGACGATGATGCGGAAGGGTCGATGGAGATACGGAATGGGCGTGAACACACAGGGTAACCAAAGGTAACAAGAACCAACTTTTCATTCAAAAACAATCTATCTTCTTTCCTCTACAACTTTCCGTTTTATAGAAATAAAGAGGAGAAGTTATGGTGGAGCGAAGCGTCGCGCCGCGTCGGTTATTTACGCGCGTGGTTGACGGGTTGAATCGGATGAAACAATTTTAATTCTTGAAGGCTTTCGTCGTGGCATTTGTCGTGTAGTGATGGCGACGTGGAGAGGATGTGGTGCTCAGTCTTCGTCATCTCGGCCGGTTTTCCGCGATAATCACTTGGAGGTAATTTCCGCATTTACCGCGATAGCGTCCTAGCAGGTGGAAAACATGCTGGATAAAGCTACTGACGTTCATAAAATCGTGCTGGACGGAGTTGGTAACTAGTTGGTGTCGGAATGTATCCCTTTGTTTGGTTTTTAGTCTGGATGACATGGTGAAAGCTTCTGGGGTGACGAAACAGTCGATGCGGACGTCGGGAAGCCTCCATACGCATTGGGTGTTGACTGGAGATGGAGTGGGCAAGCTCACATGTGGACCATGCGATCGTTATTTCGAGTAAAGCTCCTCGCGTCCGAACTTGTTGATCCGCCGAGTCATCTTATTCTGTGGTTTGCTTCCGTCGGATCTCTTCTCTTGGCTTGCTGGAGATGAAAAGCTTCCGAAAAAAAAAAAACAGCAGGTTGTAGATGATAGAGCCTTTTTGATTGAAGACTCTTCGTGGTCTTTGGAATCAGTGGAGAGAAATCGGTTTAGGTCTTGGTATTGTCTACGACTGTGGCGCTTTTTACTTCATGCGAAATTTTCTCCAACTCATCTTTGTTCCACAACATTAGAGAGATAGAACGTGCAGTAGACTTTGATCTCTGTCCAAACTTTGTTTTAAATAAAAAGGAGGTAATTTTCTTTGTTGAGTCTTCCTTCAAGCTTTTCATGGGTGATTTGTAGATATTTTCTTTGATCTAATAATGGTAGGAAGATCATGTTTCATGTCTTTTTCAATCATGCTAGACTTGAAGTAGAATCCGAGGGCAATGCTTCCATAATTTAGATCTCTCTCAAGATGCTAACTATAGGTGGTTTCAAAAGAAAAGAGGGTGTAATTCAAAGAGGCTTCCTACTGATTCTGTTTTGAGATCATTAAATATAACTATACAAGGTTACCTATGACATAGTGGATATGGTTTGGAAATTAGGAAACCTATATCAAAGGAAGAAGGTGGTTGACTTGGTCTTTCAAAGAGTTCTAAGTATCTAGGGATAAGGCTTATTTCTTTTGACCAAGTCAATCATTAGATCAGTGTAAAATAGGAGGGAGGGAAGATAGTTCCCTTAAGATCTACACTCTCTTTATTTATTTAGAGAGGTCTTCTTCATCCGTTTAGTGGATGGTGAGTTCTTCAAACTCATGAGGGAGGAGGAGTAAAGTATTTTGCTGCACTTGGGAAGGATTTCTCTTCCTTAGGTCATATCTTGGTTCACTTTGAACCGTAGTGTTCATGTCTTTAGATAATTCTCCATCACTATGTCAATAATAGTAGTGTCAACAAAGGATGATACAAGCTACAACTTGCTATGAAAAGCGGAAGGATGTGCGTGCAAGGAGTCATTAACTCAAGATTTAGAAAGAAGAATGAGTGGATGAGAAGTATAGAAAGTTTTGAAAAATCATACTATGAGCTTGAGTAAATCCTTAGTTTGGATTTTTTGGTTCCCCAAAGGAATACCTAGATCCATAATTCCATCGACTCTACCATCTCCTCAACATAACACTTAAGGTTACTTTTCCCACAACTTTCTAAACAAGTGGAGGTGTTAATGTACTCTATGCTCTTCTATTTCATGTGGTTTTAAAAATATCATGTTGCTGTTCACATGTTAAAAATCAGATCATGCATAGAATACTAAATGAAGGAATGCAAAAAAATATTAAAAATTTTAAGTTTTCTAGAAAACTCTCCCCCATGCTCACTCCTTTTATTGTCCTCAATAAAACCCAACATGCTCATGGAAAAAGTGATGACAATCAATATGCATGGCATGCGACATCAGTAAAAAGCAAAAGAGACAGGAGAGAAAAGAAAAACTTAGTGGGAATTTGCATTGGTTGCATTCTTCTCTTCATTTGTGGAGTTGTTTTTGGAGCTGAATTTCTTCTTTTGATGTTCCCCTCTCCTTAGTACCTAATAAACTGATAGAGAAGCAACAGCAAACATCAAAGCAAACAAAAAAATATAAAAGTAAAAATAAATGCTAAAACAAGAACAAAAGTAGAGAATAAATGCAAAAAGAAAAATAAGGATGGGTTGCCTCCCAACAAAGCGCTAAGTTTTACGTCTCTAGCTAGACGTAACTGCTGGGATCCGAGGCTCGAAAAGCTCTCCATATATTTGTCCAAAATAATGATTGCAGCGGAAGGTGTTGAATCAAAACATTCAATGATCCAATCATCCATTCTAGGTGATCCTATCATCTAGTATAGAATAAAGTTCAGACTTACTTGGATCATTTGAAAGAGTTCTTCAACCGTTTAAGTGCCCGGCCTCTAGCGGTATCCACACAGTCTCCAGACGATCGGATCTCCTCTTGAACACTCGTCACTATGAGAGGAAGAGAAGAGGGAGGAGAAGTTCCACTAGGCTTGCATGGGCACCTCTATTATGGTCGTTCTCCCCCTATTTATAGACTTTGGGAATATAAAATTTTCACAAAAACCCTTATTATTATGTCTATGTCCACCGACGTCCATTGACCTTATGTGTGTGACCCTCTATGTCCATATATCTCGCCAGTTAATGACTCTATCAACCCAATAACACTTATTGATCCTCCTTATCAATTAACTATATCAACATATAGATTAATTGACTAAGGATCGATTTAACCCAATCGACAGGTTGAGTCACCAGCCCAGTGGGTGCCAAGCTACACCACGTGCTCTAGGAGATATGGAGTACATTAGAAATCTTTCATGGAACCCTGTCGTCATTGGTTACCGTGTACGTATAATCCTTCATCCACACGAGACTCATGAATGACTTAGGGTATGGTTAATTGTCAAACCCTAATCCGTCACTCAATTTAGTACTGATGCGAGTAGAAAATCATTGAGAACAACTTCTCTAATATTTCAACTACCTTGGCCAAGGATTTAACCGCATCTCATTCCTTGAGTCGATCTCCTCATATACCGAGGGCGGATGATCCCATCTTGACCACTCAATCACCTTCGAGGACTTCATGTCATATCCAATCTATGACGGTTTGGAGATCCCGTGGCTAGGGGTTCGTAAGTCATAGTCAAAACACGATCATCCATCCACAAGATGTCTTTGGTGTCTCAGGTCAAAGGACCACGTACACAACCGTGACATGAATCAACCTGATTGAAAATTTAGGTATATTACCATTCAGGGATTCATACGGATCAATTCAGTGAACTCTTTCTCCAAAGAGCACCCACTATCTATCCTTAGTGTCTCCACACCGATGGCTATAGGATCAGCCATACTCATCATATGAGTTGGATTAGATAGTGCTATTCTTTCCGGATTATTCGATGTCCTTCTCGAATGTCCCACGAATAGGAATGTTTAGAACATATGTTTAAAGACTAGTTGATGGGGGACCATCCCGATGACCCGGCGCCGTTCCCTGAAGATCGAATCAGTGTACGTCTGCAGCCGCGGCATGAAGCGCATGCCGACACGAGAGAGCCGGATTTCAAGTATCCAGCCTGACGGTGATCCCCGGTTTGTTTCCATTTCTCAACTCGGGAGAAATGCGTGCGTGTTTTTTTCTCTTTTTGCACGTTTTTGGGCAGGCCACGTATTTTGGACTACCCGCGTCATTTCAACCATTTGTTTCAGTCCCATTAGGGTGGACCAATTTCCCCTCTGCCTATAAGTAGGGGAAGGAGGCCACAATTTCCGGGCGGGAATCAAGTAGCAAATGAACTTCAGTTTGTCTCTTTCTCACGGGGCTTTCCCACCTCCCCGGTCAATGAGGATCTTCTCGACTTAGTTTATTTCGCGTATTCGACCGACTGAAGCCCAAGGCCAGCGGAATACCCCCGAGTCGACCGCGGCTCATCGCCAAGACAACCCTGATCCACTCCGTGGGCAGGACGAGCCACCTGACCCCTCACCCCGTCCTCGGGAGTATGACTTGCCGGTAAAAAAAGGAACGCTCCGGGCACGACCGGAGCTGCCACCGAGGAACTTGTCGTCGCTCCTTTGAGGACCAGCACTCGTTAGCCGGCCATTCCACAACGACTGCTCTACGTCTTCACCGAGACTCTCCGGACGGCCCTACTAATAGCTGGATGCCTCGACTCCACCGTCACCTCCTAAGCCTCATCTCGCAGGTCTCTCTCTCTTCCCCTCCCCTTTGAGTATTATTAACTTTCACAGTGCCTTCGTCGACTGCTCCTCTACCGGGGCTAGCTATCATAGGTTAGAACTTGTTGGATTGAGGGGTAGGTCCTGCCTGGTTCGGACTCGATCCCGTACGTTGTCGAGTGTGGAGCGCCCCCGTGTTGTGGGAAACCGCGACGCCATCTCTCTCTCTCTCTCTCTCTCGCTCACTGAACTATCGGGTCACTGGGGTGCTTGACACATCTCCAGTTCCGTGCTAACAGAGGACACGGATAGACGCCACGGTCGGCAGCATGACTTACGTACGTTTTCGTTGGATTTTCTCATAAAAACTGCATTGTCAAACTCAAATCGCATGGCATGGAGACGCCCAGGTAACTCCTCGGCGCCGTAACTCCAGCCTACTAATTCCGGCATATACGGTGTTACATCATATTGGTATCAGAGCTAGACGTGCTAACCTCTGTGCTTAGCACTCTCGCTGCTATAGTTTTTGCTTCCGCATCTCATCTTCATATCTCAAAATTCATAGCACGACTCATTTGCATGCCCTAAAACCTTACATATTTCCTTAGACAAAGCCTTTCGGTCCACGGTATCTGGCTCCTTACCATGGTTCAAATGCGAGGACAAGTGCGGTCCGCCCCGATCAATGATCATTCCGTCGAGGATCAGTGGTATGATCCCGACCCCTCTAATCTACCCCCGGTAGGTCAGTACAGCCCCCGATTTCGGGCCATCTCTCCTGACGGGAATGAAGTCGCATCGTCACCTCGAGGCGACCAGGCTACTCCACCCCTCGAAATGAGGTCAGTCACCATAGTGCCACATGATGTACCCTCTACGAGCACTCCCCATCCGCCAGAGGTGGCCAAAGCCATTGCTCAACGACTCGGCAAGGGATTAGCCATTGATGACCCTGTCCAACCTGCTTCCCGAGATTCCCCGCCGCCGTACGTGCCGCGGCAGCCGGTCCCCCAGTACTCGTTGTACCCCCAACAACCGCGCACTTTGCCACAGTCAATCAATCGCGCACTTTGCCACAGTCGCAGGTTCCGCGGCAATACCCGCTGCAAACTGACGAGACGAGACCGCGAGGTCGTCGATTTCACGCGGTATCGCGTCAAAAATAATTCCAAACTTACCAATTTTAAGAATTAATCACGAATTCAAGGGTATAATGGTAAATATGGGTCGAATCCACAGGGAATTAAGCAATTTCTTGACGTAATCTTCAATTTTGATCAAATCGGATGAGAAATTGATGGTAGAAATTAGGGGAAAATGGTATTTTAAGAAAGTAGACTTCAAATCGATTCCACGGAATCAAAAATCGTCCAATTTGGACTTGATTTCGCGGAGAAATCAAGATTCGAAGTGGAGAGAAATTTTGTAACATCGGAATAGCGAATTTAGATGAAATTTAGTGAAATTGAAATGTAAAACCTAATCTACACGAAAATTAAACCTTATAGGAAGATAATTAAGGTAAAACTGCTTCCACTAAACCCGTTTAGCGATCGAAATGTTGTGATTAAACCGATTAATCGCGATGAACACCAAGAACGTCACGACGAGCTTCAAGCGTCGATTTCTCCCTCGATTTTCCACCAAATCTCGACTTCTACCCCTCCGTGGACGCGGAATTGAAAGACGAAGAGGAAGAACTCGAGAGAAACGAGTGAGAGAGGTGTCTAGACAGTCAATTAGATTGAATCTCACTCGGATGCGTACAAATGATGAAGAACATCTCTTTATATAGGACTTTTGATCGTAACCGTCCGATCGAAACGATCGACAGTTACGATAAACGGTCCACGATGGACCCTTTTCGGAATTTTCGCATCTGTCGGATCTGAGATGGAGGGTCCAGATTCATCGAGTGATATGCGTTATAAAAATACTCTGATTTTGCTCCTCGGATCTCGATCAGACGGTCGTGATTCTCCCCGCCAATCTTTAATCGCGACCGTTATAATGCCTTTAATAAAGGCACGTGCGCTTAATCTTGATCGGTGATCCGCGCTCCACGCGATCGACACGTGGATTTCAAAACGCCGACGATCCGACGTTTCGCGAGTAGCCACGTCACCTGCATCAAATAAGTCTCGTGTGGATTAGTTGCACACGGAAAACAACTTAGGAAACCGTCGGGTTTATAAGACCCGACGGTTTATAGGGGTAATAACCCTCCCCATATAGGGCAGGCTAAAGACCCCTTTTATTAACTATAGTAAATAAATGTATATATGTATATCGCGCCACGTAGGCGCTGCGCGGGTCCGCGTGGCGCTGCCACGTGGCCTTGCGTGCCACGTCGCATCCACGTGGGGCCCGCGCGAAAAACCATTTTTTTAAAGTTTTTATTTATTTAAAAATGGTTTTAAAATCAAAAATAAAATAAGAAAAACGGTTTAAAAATCCGGAAAAATTCCCTAAATTGCAAAAATCATATCTTTTAATATATAACTCCAAATTAATCCAAATTTCTTTCATTTGATCCAAAATTTAATTATCTATTATTCTAAAAAGTCAGATTTAATAAATAATAAGAGTTAAAATTATTATTTCAAAAATACATTCATTTATTAAGATTTTAAACTTTAGAAAATAAAATGAATGTTTATAAAAATTGTTTCTCTTATTATTTTAACTTTAAAAACAGTTATAATCTCAAGAAAAATATGGGTTATCAAATTATTAAACTCTAATTTATAAAAATTAACCCTAAATTAAAGTATTTTGAGATTATAATGACTTTTTAAGAGAATAATAGAAAAATACATATAAATATGATAACATGCATGTAAATGAAATCATTTATGCTTTATATGCATGAAAAATCATGTTTTATGATGTAAATATAGCATGTTATCACACCCCCCAACTTAAATTATTGCTAGTCTCTTAGCAATTCACTATATGATCTCCCTAGAAAGTCTTTTCATCCTTTGATCCTACTACTAAAAAGGGTGAAGTGTATAAATGTATGATCACGTTTTCCTCATAGTGTAGGCCCTAATGATCTAGATTCCATTTCTAGGTTGACTTCTTTAGTGCATGTTAGGGTAGTGCTCATCGGCTAATGCTCAAGTCTAATTCTTGATTGTAATCAAGGTGAGCCTATCCAAGGTATGATGCTATGGTGCTGAAAATATCCTCACTCTCTCATGAGTGGATGTAATTCCTTACCCTCTCCATAAACACATCACTCCTTCCCTCAAATTGGAGGCTACCTAGTACTTAGAATTCCCCTCAACTCGCTTTCCTCCTTAAAAGAGTGCAATTCAAATGGATTCCTATCTTTGGATGCATCGTGTGAGGAGGCTGAAGGAAATAAAAGATACTATTTCTAAGGGTATGACTTGGCTAAAAGCAAATATGCTGATAAAACAAAGTGGATAATAAAATCAAAAGAAGGTACCACATACGATGATTATACTCCCAAGTGAGGTGGATGATGATGGATAGGGTACATAGTGGAGATGATAGTGGAGGTAGAGATAAAGCTAGAAGATGTTCCCACTTATTTTCCTTCTTGTAACTTCTTATTTCTCTCTTTCTTTTTTTTCTTTTTTTTTTAAGCATTTCAGAAGACTAGAATGATGATGTGGAGGAGTTTTAGGATTTCTGAAGAGAGTGTGTAGCAAATGAAGTGTAGTGAAGGTATAAGCACATGTGGGAGAAAAAGTGGAAGGTGAAATGGATGTGTGGATTCACTTGGGAGTGTTCATCATCAAAAGCGAAGTTTTAAAACAAATTGGTGTTACTACTTGACTGCTTTGGAAGAGAAAACTACATGCCTATAAGGAAAGATAGGTGCTACAAAAAATATGGATCATTGCACTCTTTAAAGGAGAAAATCTAGAATCGGAAAAATTCCTCCTACTAAGCAGTTTTGGGCTAATAATAGGTAGAGGATGGAATTTCATTTTCTCTCAAATACTCTCCTTTTCAATCCCATAGCATTTCAACCTCTTGATTACTCTTTTTCCTTGGTGCCTGTTAGGTACCCAACCCCAAAGAAGTCAACCACTACTCTAATCCATTGGTCTTTCTAGATCATTTGGCTTTATTACTCAAAATGTAATCATATGGACTATAAGGTCCTCACTTCTACATCTCTAGTAGGTCAGATCTCTAGATGAAAAGACTTCTAAGGTGGGGTAGATTAGATCAAAGATTTTGAAAAATAGGAGTTTTTAGAAGATAGAATTTTAAAATTTTTGAAAAATGATAGAGCTTTTTCTAAATCCTCACCCCCCAACTAGAATCATTCATTGCCCTCAATGAATACTACATGCTCATGTGAAAAACTCATCGAATCATGGCATGAAAACAATAAAAAGTGCGGTGAGATGGGTTTAGAAAAAGCTCATTGGTCCGTGATGCTCGTGGGATTTTCCAATGCAGGTGCACCCTTTCCTAATGTAGTTCTTCACGTCTAAAAAGAAACTGAAATCAAAAACATAAACTAAAAAAGGTAAGATAATCTTGGGGTGCCTCCCAAGAGCGCTAAGTTTAACGTCTTCAGCCAGACTAAACAAAATAAAACCTAGACTACTGATGGGTTGAGGGTGATACCGTCACGTCCTCGAATGCTCGGGAAGATGCAGATTTACCTTATCTCGCTGGTGCGGGTGGCTCAAGTCGTGTACGGCTTAAGACGATGGCCATTTACCTTGAATTGTCGATCGGTCTTAGGATCGGAGATGAGTACTGCTCCGCCGTCGAACAATTCCAGAACCACGTATGGGACCATCCCATCTGGAGCGCAGCTTTTCCAGTGGAAGAGTTTGAGGCGGGAATTGTAGAGCCGGACCTTGTCGCCGATCCGGAATGATCGTCGCTCGGATGTGTCGATCGTGGAAGGCCTTGGTCTTCTCCTTGTAGATCGCCGCGTTCTCGTACGTGTCGTGCCTCAACTCTTGTAGTTCCCTGGAGCTGGAGAAGTCGTTCCTTGCCCGCTTCGTCCCAAAGTGCTAGGTTGAGCTTCTTGATGGCCCAAAAGAGGCTCGATGCTCTAGCTCAACCGGAAGGTGGCAGGCTTTCCCTGTAGATGAGTCGGAAGGGAGACATCCCTATGGGTGTCTTGTATGCCGTCCGGTATGCCCATAGTGCGTCGGGAATCTTGTGTGCCCAATCCTTTCCATCTGGACGAATTATCTTCTTAAGAATAGTTTTGACTTCTCGATTACTAACCTCTACTTGCCCATTCGCCTGGGGGTGGTATGGCGTGGTGATGCGGTGGTGTACTCCGTATTTCTTCAACAGTGCTCGGAAATGCGAGTTGTTGAAGTGTGAGCCTCTATCGCTGATGATGGTTCTCGGACAACCGTATCGGGCAAAGATACATCGTGTGATGAAGCGCAGTACCTCCCGATGGTCGTTTGTCCTAGTGGGGATTGCTTCGACCCACTTGGACACATAGTCCACCACCACCAAGATGTAATCTTTCCCGTCAGAAGGTGGGAAAGGTCCCATAAAGTCTATCCCCCAAAGATCAAATATTTCCACCTCAAGGATCGGCCGCATCGGCATCTCGTCTCGCTTGGAGATGTTGATCGCCGCTTGACATTGTAGGCACTCCGTGTAGAAACGGTGGGCGTCCTTGAAGATGGATGGCCAGTAGAAGCCGCTCTGTAGGATCTTGTCCGCGGTCTTTCATGCCGCGAAATGTCCTCCGCACGTCGATGAGTGACACATCGACAGTATGTCTCCCTGCTCCTCCTCTGGTACGCATCGTTGGATGATCTGGTCGTACGCTAGGTGGAACAAAAGTGGTTCTTCCCAAAAATAGTATTTGAGCTCGTGGAAGAACTTATCTTTTTGGTGTCGGTTCCAGTGCTCCGGGATCGATCCAGTCACGATGAAGTTGACGATGTGCGCGGACCAGGGGGGCATGACTCGAGATGGCGAGGAGATGCTCGTCTGGAAATGTCTCTCCGATGTCCTCTCCTCCCGAGATGTGGAGACGCGATAAGTGGTCCGCCACCGAGTTTTCGCTGCCCTTCTTGTCTTTTATCTCCAAGTCGAATTCTTGAAGGAGCAGCACCCATCGTATGAGTCTTGATTTGGCCTCTTTCTTGGAGAGCAAGTATTTCAGGGCCGCATGATCAGTGTAGATGATGATCTTGCTCCCCAAGATGTATGGCCGGAACTTCTCGAGAGCGTAGACCACCGCCAGAAGCTCTTTCTCCATCGTCGTGTAATTAATTTGAGCTTCGATGAGGGTCTTACTTGCGTAGCAGATGGCCATCGGCTTCTTGTCCAGTCGCTGCCCCAAGACTGCTCCCACCGCGTAGTCCAAAGCGTCACACATAATCTCGAAGGGTAAGTCCCAATTAGGACTTTGTAGAATCGGTGCCTCGATTAGTGCTTGCTTCAATGTCTTGAATGCGCGCTTCCCTTCTTCGTCGATAATGAAGTCTTTGTCTTTGCAAAGAAGGGTGGTGAGGGGCTTGGAAACTTTCGCGAAGTCTTGGATAAATCGTCGATAGAAGCCGACGTGCCCGAGAAAGCTCCTCAAATCCTTCACGATGTTAGGTAGAGGGAGGTTTTGGATGACCTCTATCTTGGCCTTATCCACTTCTAAGCCTTTGCCTCGAGACGATGTGCCCGAGCACTACTCCCTCTCATACCATGAAGTGGGATTTCTCCCAGCTAAGTACCAGTCGTTTCCTGACGCATACCTCCAGTATCTTCGTCAGGTGAGCAAGACAAGTCTCAAAGTCGTTTCCAAAGACGGAGAAATCGTCCATGAAGACTTCTAAACTGTCGCCAAGAAAGTCGGAGAAGATAGCCGTCATAAATCGTTGGAAGGTCGCGGGGGCGTTGCACAGTCCAAATGGCATGCGTCTGAAGGCGAAGGTGCCAAAGGGACATGTGAACGTTGTCTTCTCTTGATCGTCGGGGTGGATAGCAATCTGATTGTAGCCCGAGTATCCGTCAAAGGAAGCAGAAGTAGTTTGATCCTGCCAGTTGGTCCAGGATCTGGTCGATGAACGGTAGTGGGAAGTGGTCCTTCTTAGTAGCGGAGTTCAGCTTTCGGTAGTCTATGCAGACCCTCCACTTCGTCGATAGGCGCGTCTGGATTTCCTCGCCTTTCTCATTCATCGTAACCATTACTCCGACTCTCTTCGGGACGACGTGTACCGGACTCACCCATTGGCTATCGGATATGGGGTAGATAATTTCCGCATTTAGCCATTTAAGAATTTCTTCTTTCATGGCTTCCCATACCCTTGGGTTGAGTCGTCTCTAGGCCTCCCTGACGGGTCTTGACTCATCCTCTAGGAAGATGCGACGAGTACATAGTGAAGGGTCTAGCCCTTTTAGGTCCGTCAGGGTCCATCCGATTGCTTCCTCCAGTAGTTGTTCTTCTTGCTTTAGGTCCAGCTTGGACGAGATAATTACTGGCTTTGCTTTCTCTTCGTCAAGGAAGGCATATTTGAGTGTAGACGGGAGAGTTTTGAGCTCTAAAGTTGGCTCGTCCATCGGAAGCTCTTCATATCTTGCTTCCTCGTCGATCATCATTACTTCTTCTACGCATTCGTCTATGTCTTGATCATCGGCGAAGTCGATGGCTCCCAAATCTTCAAATGCTCGTGAAGGGTATTTCATTAGCTTGTTGATGTCGACCTTCACGGTGTGCTCTCCCACTTTGAGAATGACTTCTCCTTTCCCCCAGTCAGTTACGGCTTTCGCGGTAGCTAGGAAAGGTCGTCCTAAGATAATCGGGGCTTGGCTCAGCTCCTTAGTCATTTTCATATCGACCACTAGGAAATCTACTGGGAAGTAACAATATTCTATCCTCACAATGACATCCTCTACTAGTCCATGGGGCTTCCTAAAAGATCCATCGGCTAAGCATAACTCTACTAGGAATGGTTGTAACTCCCCTACATGATGACGGTCGAATACAACCTTAGGGAGGATGTTTATACTGGCTCCTGTATCTAGTAGGGACCTAGTAAAGGACATTCCTCCGATTTCACTCGTGATCATGGGTGCTCCCGGATCTCTCTTTTTTACGGGTAAGGAATTCATCATTATGGAGCTTACCGTCTCACTAAGTTGGATCCGTTTAGGGTTTCTATGGGGAGTACATATACCTTTTAGGTATTTTGCATAGGTAGGGATATGCTTGATGGCTTCTATTAAGGGAATAGTTATGGTTACCTTCTTAAAGGCTTCTAGTAGGTTGTTGTCGGTTTCGTTATTCTTGGCTTTTGGTCGGTTTAAGGCTTGAGGATAAGGCACATGGGGCTTATATTTGTCAGGGTTAGGTTCCGCTGTAACCTATTCTTCCTCGTCCTCAGAGCCAGTGTCTTGCTTGACGATAATTAGCGTTTCTTCTGCTTCTTTTTGGCCTTGGTGGAAAGGGTGATCCTTGTATGGATCCGGCAGAGTTTTCCCACTCCGAAGGCTTGATACGGCCAGGGCTGATTCTACGGCTTCTTCGTCGACGTGTACATGGTTGATATTATGAGTCTGGGTCAACGAAGCTCCTTGATTTCTTGGATTTGCCGTGGCCTGCCAGGGTAACTAGTCAGTAAAAGTTACTTGCTTACCCTTTTTGTCTGTCGTCGGTTGGACGTTCGTCTTGACAAAGTCCTGAATTTCATCCACGCGTGAGTTCATCCTCGTCATTTGCTCCATTAATTGCGAGATCGCGCTGAGGATCGGGTCGGATGCCGGCGTGGTTTGGCGTGGAGCTTGCGTGTATGCTTGTGGTTGAGTCGGCGGGACAAACGACGACGGTCTTTGATTAGGGTAATTTTGCTGACCGTTGTATTGTGGAGGATAAGGTTGATCGTTGTTCCTCTTATAGCCATTATTCTGCAAGGAATTGTTAAAAACAGGGGTATTATATTTATTAGGGTAATTACCTGGATAATTTAGTCATCCCTGTTGACTCGGTCCTCCTGATGGACCTTGTCTATACATTCCTTGCCCTTGGATTGCCATCACGGGGCAATCTAATTCGACGTGGTCGAATCTTGAGCACATCGCGCATGGTGACGCTTCTTGGAGTGAGACGGGGCAAGTCCTTCGGAACCGTTGCGGATGTTGAGTCGATCCAGGAGTAAGTTCTGGACTTCCGCCATTTTATCGATCCTTTCAAGGAGCATCCCCGTCTCCGCTGACTTGGCGTCTAGAGCTTTTGGCATTGCACCTCTTCCAAATGGTTTTGCCGCATTATGGTGACTATTTTCTGCCACCGTTTCAATGAGATCCATCGCGTCGTCTTCGTATTTGCTCATAAAGGTGCCGCCACTAGCTGCATCCAAAAGGTATCTATCTTGCGGGCCTAACCCGTCATAAAAAATTTGAGTTAATTCGTGGTTAGATACGCCATGGTGTGGGCACTCCCTCGTAAGATCTCTTAGTCATTCCCAGTGCTTCGTGGAAGGTTTCAGACGAGCCTTGGGTGAACTCTCGGATGGCTTTTCGGACAGAGGTGGTTTTTCCTACTGGAATAGTACTTTCTTAAAAACTCCTCCTCCATCTCGGTCCAACTTGTGAATTCTTTCCCTAATTTTAAAAACCAATCCTTGGCTCTATCTCTAAGGGTAGCGTGAAAGAGTTTCATCTTCATCGTGTCGGCGGGGACATTTTGAAGGTGGTTGATCTCACAAACTTGGGAAAGCTCATCTACGTGTCTATAGGGATCTTCGGAAGGCTTACCATGAAAGATAGGCAGCATGCTCATTACATGGGAGTCTATTCTAAAATTGGCCCCTCTTCCTAGGGGTGCTTGAATTCTAGTGACGGGTCGCTAGAGGACGGGCCTAGCATAGTCACTAAGGCGTTTCCTAGCATTTCCTTCATCATTCCGGGCCATTTCTACTGGTTCGGTAGGATCAAAAGTTGAGTCGGTCTCGGTAGTGTCGGTCTCGGTAGCTTCGGGAGTCTGCGAGGATCGTTCAAAAACGGTCTATTTCTAGGGGATTATTCCGTACTCTCCAGGCCGTTCGTCTTCTCATGAAGAGTGGATTGGGTACGTAGATGGATAATAACTTATAAATACTTATAAAATATTTAAAATTGAATTAGTCGTACCTGAGTGTCGGTATCCGTGAGAGTTACGCGTTCTTAACGCGATTTTGAGTAAGTGATCGCCCGTAATCCTTAGAAAAGGAGCGAAAATCACTTATTCTTATCGAATTAAGGATCTCGAAGATGGATTTCTACTTCGGATCACTCAAAATACGATTGAACTACTTAAATTTCAAGAAATTAAGAGAAAAATCCACGTTGACCAAGTCAAAATTGACTTAATTTGATCGAAAATTGCCTTAATTCCCCGGCAGTGGCGCCATTTCACGAGACGAGACCGCGAGGTCGTCGATTTCACGCGGTATCGCATCAAAAATAATTCTAAACTTACCAATTTTAAGAATTAATCACGAATTCAAGGGTATAATGGTAAATATGGGTCGAATCCACAGGGAATTAAGTAATTTCTTGACGTAATCTTCAATTTTGATCAAATCGGACGAGAAATTGATGGCAGAAATTGGGGAAAATGGTATTTTAAGAAAGTAGACTTCAAATCGATTCCACGGAATCAAAAATCGTCCAATTTGGACTTGATTTCGCGGAGAAATCAAGATTCGAAGTGGAGAGAAATTTCGTAACGTCGGAATAGCGAATTTAGATGAAATTTAGTGAAATTGAAATGTAAAACCTAATCTAAACAAAAATTAAACCTTATATGAAGATAATTAAGGTAAAACTGCTTCCACTAAACCCGTTTAGCGATCGAAATGTTGCGATTAAACCGATTAATCGTGATGAACACCAAGAACGTCATGACGAGCTTCAAGCGTCGATTTCTCCCTCGATTTTCCACCAAATCTCGACTTCTACCCGTCCGTGGACGCGGAATTGAAAGAGGAAGAGGAAGAACTCGAGAAAAATGAGTTAGAGAGGTGTCTAGATAGTCAATTAGATTGAATCTGACTCGGATGCTTACAAACGATGAAGAACATCTCTTTCTATAGGGCTTTTGATCGTAACCGTCCGATCGAAACGATCGACGGTTACGATAAACAGTCCACGATGGACCGTTTTCGGAAATGTCGCGTCCGTCGGATCTGAGATGGAGGGTCCAGATTCATCGCGTGATATGCGTTATAAAAATGCTCCGATTTTGCTCCTTGGATCGCGATCGGACGGTCGTGATTCTCCCCGCCAATCTTTAATCGCGACCGTTATAATGCCTTTAATAAAGGCACGTGCGCTTAATCTTGATCGGTGATCCGCGCTCCACGCGATCGACGCGTGGATTTCAAAACGCCGACGATCCGACGCTTCGCGAGCAGCCACGTCACCTGCATCAGATAAGTCTCGTGTGGATTAGTCCCACACGGAAAACAACTTAGGAAACCGTCGGGTTTATAAGACCCGACGGTTTATAGGGGTAATAACCCTCCCCATATAGGGCAGGCTAAAGACCCCTTTTATTAACTATAGTAAATAAATGTATATATGTATATCGCGCCACGTAGGCGTTGCGCGGGTCCGCGTGGCGCTGCCACGTGGCCTTGCGTGCCACGTCGCATCCACGTGGGGCCCGCGCGAAAAACCATTTTTTTTTAAAGTTTTTATTTATTTAAAAATGGTTTTAAAAATCGAAAAAAATAAAATAAGAAAAAAACGGTTTAAAAAAATCCAGAAAAAAATTCCCTAAATTGCAAAAAAATCATATCTTTTTAATATATAACTCCAAATTAATCCAAATTTCTTTCATTTGATCCAAAAATTTAATTATCTATTATTCTAAAAAAAGTCAGATTTAATAAATAATAAGAGTTAAAAATTATTATTTCAAAAAAATACATTCATTTATTAAGATTTTAAACTTTAGAAAATAAAATGAATGTTTATAAAAAAATTGTTTCTCTTATTATTTTTAACTTTAAAAAAACAGTTATAATCTCAAGAAAAAAATATGGGTTATCAAATTATTAAACTCTAATTTATAAAAATTAACCCTAAATTAAAGTATTTTGAGATTATAATGACTTTTTAAGAGAATAATAGAAAAATACATATAAATATGATAACATGCATGTAAATGAAATCATTTATGCTTTAATATGCATGAAAAATCATGTTTTATGATGTAAATATAGCATGTTATCACAAACCCGTCCTCTTCACCCCCGACAACTGTCAGGGAGTCATTCGCGACGCCGCTCACCTCAAGGTCCTCATCAACACCACAGTTCGCCGCGTACGCAGGACATGCGCTACCTTCCAGGGAAGACCCACCTGCTCTTGCAGGATATCAGGGGCCATATTAGGAAGCCGTGCCAACCGCGTATCAGACCCCGCCACAACCGCAGCCTTATGCACTAATTTACCCATCAGCCTCGGATGGACATTCTGTTCCATATTCCCACAGGGCGCCCTTGGCGCCCATGGTCCTGCCTTGGCCTTATGCTCCAGTACCTTTTCAGGCAGCTTATGCCGCCATTGACATAACCCCAGTCCGTTACGCAAGTGCCCCAGGGCAACCCTACGTTTCCCCGCCCCCACCGGTCCAGCTCCCAGTAGCCCCTGTCCAGTCTCCTCATCAGGCCCAACCAGCACCGTACGCTCTGTACGCTCCCCCTCCACCAAACTACCGACCTCAATTATACGAACCTTCCCCAATCCAAGTCGCATATGCAGACTATGGTGCCCAACGCACTAGGGCGACGTGAACCGTACGAGCAACGGGATGGGCAGCGGGGTCTTGCTGATCCCCAATATCCCCCTCGCCACTGACCCCCGCCTTGACAATATGACCCTAACGAAGACCGGGACCGCCTAAGGGAAGCCCATCGCCGCCAGATCCAGAAAAGCTGATGGAGGACCATCTCAGCGACCAGGCTACAGCAGGGGACGGACCGGACGGCGCGCGAGCACTACCGCGCCGGAGCGCCAGAGTCGACGACCAGGACCCAAGCTTCAAGTACACTGCCTGACAAGATCCTCCCGGCGAGCTTTCCCTTTTCTTGTTCGTTCATTTTCGTGAGTTTGTTTGTGTGTGTGTGTGAGGGTTCCCCGTGTTGTGGGCCCGTCCTGGACTTATGGGACCGATGCTAGGCCCATTAGAGGGGTTTTAGCTCATTTTGGGCCAAAACCCCTTAAATGACGGGTTTGCCCTTAGGGCAACCCCCTCTCTTTCTCTCTCCTATTTAAGGGAAGAGGAGAAGAGAGAATCGTAGGTTTTTTTGAATGAAATTGAGATGAGAAAAATCGTGATGTGACCTCCTCATGCAAGAGAGAGAGAAGGGGGATCCCCCCCCTAGGGTTTGATCCATAGCCCTGATCCGCGCGCCGCCGTGCCCTCGCTGCCGCAGCCTTCACCGCCGACCCTCGTTGCTGCCCTTCCGCCAAGTCTCGCCGCCGCCGTTGCTCGCTTTTTCCGCCGCCGCTGCTTTTTCTTCAAGCTGTTTTCCACCGTTTCTTTTCCCCGTTATTCCGCTTGTGCCAATCGGGACGCCGCACTCCACCGGCGATCTCCTCCGCACCGTCGCCCTCGTCCCAGCTCGCCGCCCACGACCGCCGAACGCTGAAGCACCGCCGCCGAACCCTAGCCGCCGAAGGAAGGAGACCACCGACTCCCCGCTGAGTCGACTCAGCCAGATCGGACCGGTTCCCAGGCTGAGTTGACTCGGCGGCCCAACCCGGCTGAGTGACCGGTCCGGCTGAGTCGACTCAGCGGTTCAGCCCCGGCTAACCGATCCCGAACCGGTCTCGAACCAGATCGAGCCGGTCCAGACCGCCCTGAACCGGCCCTGACATGCCCTCGAACCGCCTGCAGTCACCCCCAACCGGCCTGGATCGCGAGGTACGGACTCAGACCGCCCGACCGGTCCCCAACTGCCCGAACGCCCGAACCGGCCTCGAATCACCCTCGAACCGGCCTGAACGTCTAGGTACTGACCAGACCGCCCGGACCGTCCCGAACTGCCCGAACGCCCGAACCGGCCTGGGAATCACCCCCGAACCGGCCTGAACGCCTAGGTACTCGGACTAGCACCGCCCGACCGGGTCCCGAACCGCCCGAACGCCCGAACCCGGCCCCGAACCGGCAGCAGTCACCGCATGGGCCCCGAATAGGCCCACATTGCTCCGAGAGGCCCTCTTAGGCCTAATAGTCCAGGATTTGGGGGTTTTTCGTGAAATTTCTGTTGGTAACTTAGTTGCTCTTCCTTACGGCGCTTCTTCGTGCTTTTGCAGTGTCGGTCTTCTCAACGTTCGAGGAGCCGCATCGCACCGCGACCTTCCCGACTCCGGTCCCCGCAGGTCAAGACGCTTACCTCTTAGAGTATTATTATCTATTCCAAAGGCCGCCACGTGTGTTCCACCGCCGGGGATTAGTTATAGGATTAGCTATAGGATTGGGTTTTGTTAGGGATTGGGTTCTTTTTAGGTACCGAACTAGTTTCGTTTTCATCGTACGAGTGCGGGCTACCCCTTCTGTGGTATCCCGAAACGTAGGTCGCCGAGCAGATCTATCGGGTCATTGGGAGCTTGATATCCCTAGTTCAGTCCTCACTAAAGCTTTCAGGGTTTTCACCCTAGGTCAGCGGCAGAAGCTCGTGACTCTCATTGTTTTTGAACGCGCATTTGCATCCTCATTCCGCTGCATTTAGTCATTAGGCGAACTCCCTGTGTTGTAACACGAGCCGCGCGATCCCGGCATCAGTCGTGTTACATCATATTGGTATCAGAGCCTCGTTCTCGTTCCGCATTTTATTTCATATCTTTTAGCATGTTTCGAAATTCATGGCACTTCATTTGCATTCATTGATGTCATGACATTACTAGGATCTACCCCGAGTTACCGATTATCCGACCTTAGATATGGTTCGAAGGAGATCTCATGGTCGTGCAGCCCGTAGGATGATCCCTACTACTCAGGTCGTGGAGTTGATCCTCACTTTAGATACCCGCCCGGCCATGGAGTGCCACCTATCCCACACCCCCTTTAGGACATTACCAGCGACCACCACCCGATCGCCGCTTACTATGGCGATGTTAGGGACCAGCGACGACCACCGCCCGATCATCAAGTACTATGCCGATGATAGGGACCGTCGATCACCATTACCTCAGCGCTACTACCACGACGATGATCGATATCGTCAGCCCCGAGCCAGCTCCTTACTACTCCGACGACTACAACACGTATCGACGCGCTTCCTACTCCTAGCTACTATGATGATCATGATAGCGGCGACAACCATCCCCTCGTCCCTATCATTATTATGATGAGGTTGATACAGTCACCGACCACAGCCAGCTTTGGCCGCCACCACCGGTTGCGCCCGCATCTTATGCGTCCTTCGCGCCACCCGACACCCTCTACGAGCACTATTTTTCCCTCAGACCGCATGTCCCTTGGCCTCCGCACCAGCATACTCATGACCCCGCGACATACTATGATGATGACTATGATGATGGCTCGCGATCCCATGAGTATGGCTATGAGGATCACACACGATCTTGTGAGGATCACCGTGATGATCCCCCGCAAAGTATTGTGAGGACTACTATGGTCCACCTGATGACGATCACTATCCACATCCATCCCATGATGAGTATTACGATGATACTAGAGTTTACTCCTAGATCCTCTCATCATGATGAGACTAGTGTGGAGACTAGAGACCGTGCTCGTAACGCACCTCGATGCGCGTACGACTCCGATTTCTACGCGATGCTCCACCAGCGGGCCATGCTCACTTCACGTAGCCACGTTGATAGACCAGACCCGACCTACTTCTCTCGCACCTACTACTTGCCTTTAGATGCCAGTGGCTACGGCCATGATATCACCATATGTCCTACACCTAGTAGTTACTTTTAGTGACTTAGATGTTCAGTGCAGACGACGCAGCCTACACCCGAGATCTCGCTTGATGAGTGTGACTCGGATTGAGGACAATGTTGAAGTAACCATGGTTACTCAAGTTGTCCCTCTTGTTCCCGCAGCACCCGAGCTGCCTCGAGCCCTGTGACAGTTAGTAGAGACGCCTTCCCGGAAGAGATTCCGCCGAGACCCCCGCCGCCACAGGCCCGTTCGAGTAGTTTGTTGACTGATTCGGAACTAGTAGAGCTCAAGGACACGACACGCTATGATTTCCTAAGATCTGTCCGAAGAGTTCCCTCTAGTTGGGGAACTTCAGCTTTACCTCTCTCGATGCAGCTCTGAGCCAACCGGAACGTGTGGTTCAGCTCTAGCGATAGATTCCTGATAGAGCCTCTGCCACTCGCAGATGCTACGCCATCGTCTCGTAGTTATAGAGTTAGCTGGTTCCTTGGTCACATTTGGATTCCCTAAGAGTCTCCGAAGAGCGCCACACAAATGTGCGATGTTGCAGCTTAGTTCTCCTATTGACTCAGACTTAGACCTATGTTTAGTTGTGCTTGGTGACGATATCTTGAGAGAGGTTATCGATGATCTTCCGACTCATCGCGGAAGTTTCACGCATGACCGACCGCATGGCTGAGATGGTGATAGCTATGCACACCGGGCCGAGGCCCCGTCTCCTTGCACCGCGTCACTAGGACGCGAATCACGTCCCACGAGAGGAGGTCCTATGTATCTCCGTATTTTTCGGATCGCGATGTGCTATTCGCAAGTACTTTTGGAGGCCGATGTGGCTACTCCTTGATAGACGAGTTGGTGATGATGACTTATCGCCTCCCGTAGACGGATGATTGAGGTCATACCTTTATCACGATAGGTTTTTCTGGCAAGACACTTTCCCTACTATTGAGGGTCGTATGATATGGGAGTGCATTATTCCGTCATGCTAGAGCTAGTAGACTATATGTTTGATTTACCTCCAGCTTTGATGCCATGTACGGTCGGATACCCCGTATGCGTTTCGGGCTCCGCACCCGTAGACCATCATACTAGGGCCCTAGATGAGGGCACTGTACTTTGGTGAGTACGCAGGCGAAACATGCATCATGACATCTCATTCTCGCATTATTTTTGCATAGTGAGAGAAGCACATGAGGCTTTGCTCTCGCCTGAGTTAGGTCGTTACTTCGCTCTTACTTTACCGAGGTTGATCTAGTTATGGTCGCTGAGGCCAGCAGAGGTACTCTCCACTGCTGCTACGACTAAAGCTCGTAGTGCCGACCTTCCCGCAGTCCGTGCGATTGGCGAGAAAGCCTACGTCGTGGGCATTCCACTAGATTGGGGAATGAGCCCCCACTTTTCAAAGGTTAACGACCTAGTTTGGTATCATCCCACGCCGAGAATGATAGTGGTTTAGAGTCCTCACATACTCCCCGGCCCGCGTCGAGCGCAGGATTGAGAGATCCACCCAGCCCCACTCACGCTATCTCATTGAGGCATGAGCATGTCGAGTTGGTACGGGGAGATAATTAACGCTGCAGGATAGGTGGATCGCATGCTCCTTGTTCAAGCAAGGTGGACACGACCGACGATCGAAGATAAGTGGTCTTGGCGACGACTCTACGATGGCTACGCCGTGAGCTCATCCATCGCCCGGACGACAACATCGGCTTTAACTCGCTGCGAGCCGAGTTCTCCCCACTCGTGAGGATGATGGAGGACCATCTCGGGCCGACTGTGCCAGCAGGGATTTGGACTGACTGCGCGCGCGAGCACTACCGCGCCGGAGCGCTGCGAGTCGGCGACCAGACCCTGTAAATTTCTTCAAGTACACCTGCCTCGACAAGATCCTCCCGACGAGCTTTCCTTTTCTTGTTCGTTCATTTTCGTGAGTTTGTTTGTGTGTGTGTGTGAGGGTTCCCCCGTGTTGTGGGCCCGTCCCTGACTTATGGGACCGATGCTAGGCCCATTAGAGGGGTTTTAGCTCATTTTTGGGCCAAAAACCCCTTAAATGACTGGGTTTGCTCCTTAGGGCAACCCCTTCTCTCTCCCATTTAAGGGAAGAGGAGAAGAGAGAATCGTAGGTTTTTGAATGAAATTGAGATGAGAAAAATCGTGATGTGACCTCCTCATGCAAGAGAGAGAAGGGGGATCCCCCTAGGGTTTGGATCCATAGCCCCGATCCGCGCGCCGCCGCGCCCCTGCGCCGCAGCTTTCACCGCCGACCCCGTTGCTGCCCTTCCGCTGAGCCCGCGCGCCGCTGTTCCGCTTTTTCCCGGCCGCCGCCGCTTTTTCTTTTCAAGCTGCTTTT
The DNA here is from genome assembly GCA_024174645.1 of Lemna minuta. Lineage (NCBI taxonomy): Eukaryota > Viridiplantae > Streptophyta > Magnoliopsida > Alismatales > Araceae > Lemna > Lemna minuta. The sequence goes on along the minus strand of CM044102.1, from coordinate 18,298,126 downwards.
CCACCGTTTCTTTCCTCTATTCCGCTTGGGGCCAATCTGACGCGCTACTCCACCGGCGATCTCTCCGCACTGTCGCCCTGCCTCACCAAGCCGCCCACGACCGCCGAACGCCGAAGCACCGCCGCCGGAACCCTAGCCGCCGAAGGAAGGAGACCACCGACTCCCCGCCGAAGCCGACTGAGCAGATCGGACTCTGCGCCGAGCCGAGCTTGACTCGGGCCGCCCAACCCGGCTTTTAGTGACCGGTCCGGCTGAGCCGACTCGCGGCTTCAGCTCCGCTAACCGATCCCGAACCGGCCTGAACTGGACCGAGCCGGTCCAGACCGCCTCGAACCGGCCTGTAATGCCCCGAACTCGGCCCAGAGTCACTCCCGAACCGGCCCTGCATCGCCGAGGTACCGGACTGCATCGCCGACCGGTCCCGAACCGCCCTGAACGCCCGAACCGGCCCTCGAATCACCTCCGAACCGGCCTGCAACGTCTAGGTACTCGACTGCACCGCCTGATCGGTCCCGAACTCGGCCCTGAACGCCCGAACTGCCTGGGATCACCCTCGAACCGCCTGTAACGCCTAGGTACCGGGACTGCAGACCGCCTGACCGTCCCCGAACCGCCCGAACGCCCGAACCCGGCCCCCGAACCGGCAGCAGTCACCGCAAGGGCCCCCGAATAGGCCCACATTGCTCCGAGAGGCCCTCTTAGGCCTAATAGTCCAGATTTGGGGGTTTTTTTCGTGAAATTTCGTTGGTAACTTAGTTGCTCTTCCTTACGGCGCTTCTTCGTGCTTTTTTGCAGTGTCGGCCTTCTCAACGTGCTCGAGGAGCCGCATCGCACCGCGACCTTCCGACTCCGGTCCCCGCAGGTCAAGACGCTTACCTCTTAGAGTATTATTATCTATTCCCAAAGGCTCGGCCACGTGTGTTCCACCGCCGGGATTAGTTATAGGATTAGCTATAGGATTGGGTTTTGTTAGGGATTGGGTTCTTTTTAGGTACCGAACTAGTTTCGTTTTTCATCGTACGAGTGCGGGCTACCCTTCGTGGTATCCCGAAACGTAGGTCGCCGAGCAGATCTATCTGGGTCATTGGGAGCTTGATATCCCTAGTTCAGCTCCTCACTAAAGCTTTCGTAGTTTTCACCCTAGGTCAGCAGGGCATGCTCGTGACTCTCATTGTTTTTGAACGCGCATTTGCATCCTCATTCCGCTGCATTTAGTCATTAGGCGAACTCCCTGTGTTGTAACACGAGCCGCGCGATCCCGGCATCAGTCGTGTTACATCAAAAGCGTTCACATGGATGTCCCCACCTTCGAAGGAAGTCGTGACCCTAAGGATTATGAAGACTGGGAGAACGAGTTAGATAGTTATTTCCGATGGTACGACATGGACGATGACCTATGCGTTGCATATGCTGAGATCCGGCTCAGCAAGGAGGCCAAGATCTTCTGGTTAAATGAAGTTACAGCCGCTACATTACGTGGCGATCCTCCGATAACCTGGGCCGTCATGAGTCGGACCTTACGGGACAAATATGTCCCTAAGCATCACATGACTCATCTCTTCCTCTGCTGGATTGACCTGAAACAGGGACATCGCAAGGTCCGCGAGTACATTAAGGAGTTTGAGGAGTGCTGCATGCGCTGTGATTTCGTGAAGAGCCAAGAGATACAGATTGCCCTTTTCATCCATGGACTCAAGCCTGAGCTTGGTGCCAAGGTCTTGGAGTTGAGCCCCACCGCCGTTGATCAAGCGTATCGGCTCGTCGAGAACAATGAGTACATTCTAGACAAGTCCTCCATCTCGACGTTGCCAGCAACCAAGGTGATTGCTCCCCCGGTCCCCGCCGCACGGATGGCCCCATCCCGGGGTGGGCAAAGAGTGCTAGGTCGGCCCCTAAAGGACCGACCACTGTGCCGCCACCCACCTCCCCCACCACAACCCCTCCGCCGACATCTTCGACAACTCCTACCCATCCTACGACCTCAACCTCGACCTCCATCCAGTGTTTTAAGTGTAAAGGGTTTGGACACAAGAGATCTGAGTGTTTGTCCCTCTTCTACATGGACCACGCTGGCAGACAGATTGATCCACCGCCCCGCGAAGAGCTTGGAGTCGACATCTACCAGGGCGAGTGACGGCTCATTTTCGTGCGTCGTTAAACACAAAGACGATGGTCAAACAAAATTTATAAATCCGAACTCACAAAGACAAGATAGAAAAATCAAGTACTGGGTAAGTATCGGGTCGATCCACAGAGAGCAGGGTTGACTTTAATCGCAGAGTTGACTTGGTCAAACTTACGTTTAAAAGGAGTTTTAAATAAGAGAATATAAGATTTAAGATATAGAAATGATATAAATAAGATAAATAAGAAGTTTTAAGATTTGAAATCTCGGATTTGACAGAGAAAAGTCAAAAGTCAAAGTCAAAGCGTTGACTTTGACCATCAGTAGGTGTTCTGCAAAATCAGAGAATCAAACAGAGTCAGAAGATTACGAAAAGTAGATATTTGGAAACTAGAGAGAAAATGGAATTTATTGATATAAGTTTTGTAATTTTTGGATAAGAAATGGATTTATTATGAATTATTGAAAATCAATGATCAGAAAATCCCCGAAATGAACACCTCATAGGAAATCTTCAAATTGAATGCCCAAATGAAATCCAAATCTTGCAATTTATATGTCAATAGAAAGCTAAGAACCAGAGGAATCCAACAAGACCGAAATTATCAAATCTTTCATCAGAAGTCAAACGTTAAATTGAAGGGTCAAATGAACTCAGAATTTGATGAAATTGCTATCCACGGAAAGCTGATGAAAAGAGGAATCCAATGAAACCAAAATCCAGTGATTTGGAATTATAATCAAAGAGATATCCTATTTTCAAAATTAGAGACTTTTCGGATCGAAATTTTGGGAAAATGAAGAACACTATGAACTAATTTGCAAAATTAAACTTCTAAATTCCTAATACCCAAATTACCTCCCGACAATCGATCGAATCTCTCTACTAACCCGATTGCCGTCAAGGATGGGGCTCCACTCCTCGTGGACTGAGGCTAACTTTCTCGAATTCTTCCTCGTGGGACGTTCGGGAATTCAAGAAAATTCGATGAAATCGATGGAGAAATTCGTGGATCAATCCGTCTCCAATTGCTTCTGCAGACCGAGCTCCAAACGCTGAACATCGATGAACTAGAGATCTTCCTCGAAACTCTCGCCATAATTTCTTCACGCAGTGGATCAAAAGTTAGAAGAACAAGTATAAGGAGTACATGAGTTTTTGAAGGAGAAATTGGGCCCGGAATCGTGGGCTGTAGAGGCGGTCGTGGGGGCGGTCTCAAGCTTCATGGAAGCGGCTTTCTTTGCATGGCTTTCTGCGGCTTCAAACTGCATGGCCAATTTTGACCGGATTTCACCTGGCCGAAAAGGGCCTGCACTTCACTATTTAGCGTCCTGATGATTGACCATTTCGATCGAGCTTGGCACTGATCGGTCACTGATCGGGCTTTCCATCGTGGTCTCAGGTCTTCGCCAATCTTGCTGATCTGGCAGAGGCGATTCCACCGCATAAGACGTGCGCATCGCGCCGACGCGCGATCGCGCTCGATCGAGCCACGATCAAGCGTGAGTTCTTCCACGCATCTCGTAGCCGTCCGATTTTGATCGCTACTTGATGAAGATCCGACGCATATGAGCGTTCCACGCGCTTCAACGGAGGGTCGCCGATCGCGATCGCGCGATCTCCCTTGATAACAATCCGACGCTTTCAGGCGGCACGTGGCGTCGGTAAGCGCTCCGACTCTGCAGCCACTTAAGTGATTCTTTGCGCACGTGTTGAATTGATGATCGTTGCGGATTTCTGTCCACGCGATCGTAGCCGTCCGTGGAGAAGCACGGACGCCGCCGTGCGTGTCCACGCTCACTCGCAAAAAGTGTGAAACGCTGTGGAACATAGTCCCACACGGAAGATAAAAAGATTTCGCCCCTATATTAGGGCGGTAACGCCACGCGTACGCCCTAAATACTAACTCAGGGCCCACTATACCCGTGCCCTCCACATGCGTCTTCGCCACGTGGCGCTCACACGGCGCCCACGTGGACCGCCCATGTGGGCTCTGCCACGCGTCGCCGCCACCTCCGCGCTCAAGGGCGGGCCACACGCTGCCCCGCCACGTGGCCTCGCCCACATCGTAACGGCGCGGTGGACCCGCGCGCCACGTCGCCCGTCGCCCCGGCCCGTGCCGCCACGTCGCCCGGCTCGCCCGCTCGCCACGTCGCCTGCGGCAGTTTCTCCTTCGTCGATTTTCACTAATAAAATACTTAAAAATTCAATTAAAAATCAAATAAAAATCGGAAAAAGGGTTAAAAATTCATAATTTAAAATATACAACTCCTTTTTAATTCAAATTTTCTCCATTGGATCACAAATTCTTTTCTTTTTAATATCATGTCATTTAAAATATGTTTTCAAGAAAGGAAATAGGGATGAATTAAAATTTCATTAAATAAGTTCTAATTAAAACATTCTAAATCATAAATTCATCCTAAAATCATCCTTCCAAACATTTGTACAGTCAAAACTCATTTAATCATCGAGATTAACTTCTATTAATCTAAACAAAAGATTAATCATCGATTAACATGAAATTATCCCTAATTTATGCATAAATGTCAACTTTAGTGAAATGACATGCCAATGGAGAAAATTCCTAAAAAGTATGATAACATGCATCATATTCACATAAAATAAGCATGAATATGAGTTAATTAGGATAAGAATTCAGGTTATAAATGCATGTTATCAGCGAGCCCACTGACGATGATACTTGCGAAGACCCCCCCCTCATGGGCTACATTCAGATCACCCCAGCCCCGCTGCCCCGCACCTACTACTAGTTCATGTCAGCATTTCGCCAGCCCCTCCCACGCCCACTCCCCGGCCGACGACCATCGCTCCGATTCCAGCCTTACCACGGAGGACTCCCCTTCATGCCGCTGAACCCTTGCCGGCATCGACCCTCCCACCACCCACCGCTACCGAGCTCCTTCAGCACACCGCGATCTTCTACGTATACGTCAAGATCCGAGGTCAGACGTGCAAGTTGATTGTTGATAGTGGAAGTTGCATTAACGCCGTTTCCAAGGACACCGCGGCCCAGCTCGGCTTGAGGTTAGGTCCACACTCAGCACTGTATAATGTATCATGGATCGACGCCTCCACCCTCCCGGTCAAGTCCCAGTGCCTCATCCCACTCAAGATGAGCACGTATGAGGATTCCGTTTTGTGCGACGTACTACTCATGCAAATTAGTAGCATCATCCTCGGTCGCCCGTGGTTATTTGATCATGATGTCAAATTAAATGGCCGAGCGAATTCTTGTTCCTTCCTTTTTAGAGGGCGACGAGTCTTATGATACCCGTCCGTTAGGGTATCCCCCGACTCGATGCCACCTGGTGCGATCCTCCCCACCCAGGCCCCGCCGGCCCTGGTCGACCGGATCGCTCCTACGGCAGCTTCCTAACGGATCGTTTTCGTGCGTCGTTAAAACACAAAAACGTTGGTCAAAACAAAATTTATAAAAATCGAACTCTCAGAGATAAGATATAAAATCAAGTAATGTGTAAGTATCGGGTCGATCCACAGAGAGCAAGATTGACTTTAATCACAGAAATGACTTGGTCAAACTTAGGTTTAAAAGGGGTTTTAAAGAAGTAAAAATAAGAGGTAATGACTTTAAATGATATAAATAGACTAAATAAGAAGTTTTAAGAATTTAATTCTCGAGTTTGACAGAGAAAAGTCAAAAGTCAAAGTCAAAGAGTTGACTTTGACCAACAGTAAGTGTACTGTAAAATCAGAGAATCAAACAGTGTCAAAAGATTATGAAAATTATATATTTGGATAAGAAATAGATTTACTATGAATTATTGAAAATCAAATATCAGAAAATCCCCGAAATGAACACCTCAAAGGAAATCTTCAAATTGACTGGTCAAATGAAATCCAAATCTTGCAATTTATATGTCAATTGAAAGATAAGAACCAAAGGAATCTAAAGAGACCAAAATGATCGAATTCTGATTTGTAAATTGAAAGTAATTGACCCCGACAGTAAACATTTGACTTCTGATGAAAGATGAACAGTCCTTGGTCAAACATCAAATTAAAGGGTCAAATGAACTCGGAATTTGATGAATTTGCTATCCACGGAAAGCTGATGAAAATAGGAATCCAAATAAATCAAAATCAAGTGATTTGGAATTATAATCAGAGATATATCCTATTTTCAAAATCAGCAATTTTTCAGACTAAAAATTGGAAAAAATGAAGAACACTATGAACTAATTTGCAAAATTAAAGATGATATTTTTATAGTTGGTTTGATTAATAGATTGATATAAGAGGAAGGAAATGTCTTAAGATTAACACATAAACCCTAAGTGTCGGTTAATCCGTCTAATCGTGACGCAGTCATCATTATGCTACTGGAGCTTGAAATAGCGCCCAAGCTTGGCGTCTATCACGGTAGAATAATGAGTTGAATAACAACTAGAACTCGCATAGTATCAACGTTGCCCCCTATCCTCAGTCCTCACGGGGCTAGGACCCTCGCCCTAGCCTTGAGCGGGATCTCAGTGACAAGGCCCTCCAACTTTCTCGAGATCGATTAAACTGATGGTGATTAATTCTAAACACGATAAGAAGATAAAACCTGATCCACCGGTGCTCCCTTGGCCTTTCGACACGAAACACTCTTGCCATGGAACAAGCGATCACAAAAGAGGGTACGAAGAAGCAAGTCGGGTATCTAGATGCACTCGGTTCGTCACGCCGCACAATCCTAGATACCAAGCAAAAACACAAGAACATAAGAAGAACAAACAATAACTAAACATACCAAGATAGTTGATCCCTAGCAGCCTTGATCCAAGTGGCACACCTCCACAAGGAGGCTAACTAGGAGATGAATTTTACATTGGAGATGAGGCCTATTTATAGATAAGTTTGTGCGAAATTGGTGAATCGTGGCCCACGACGCAGATTTCACTCCGTGTGATTTCAGCCGTCGGATCGCGCGAAATTGGTGGCTCGTGACGCGGATTTCACTCCGTGTAATTTTGACCATCAAATCGCGCGTAATCGGTGGGATCGTGGCCCATGACGCGGATTCCACTCCATGTGATTTCAGCCGTCCAATTGCGCGATTTAATCCCGACCGTCCGATTGCGCGATTTAATCCTGACCGTTCGATTGCATGATTTAATCCCGACCGTCCGATATCACTGTTCATGCCACGTAGGCATCCATGTGGGCTTGCGTGGCCCCGCCATGTATTCGCATCGTGCCACGTCACCTCCGTGGGTCCCGCACGATTAACTAAATCCTGAAAAATCAAAATAAAAGCTTAAAAAATACTATAAAATTAAGAAATTCATAAATTCATTTGTATAACTCCTTTTTTACTCAAATTTTCTCCATTATCGTATGGACCCGGTAAGGTATGAAGAATTACATCGACAGTAAAGGAACTCCCGTCGAAAGGGTCTTATTCATGAAAGCCTCAGCCCGTGCGCGGTGCCCGCCCTTCTTGCCCCCAAAAAGGACGGCACCTAGTGCATGTGCTGTGATTCCAGGGCCATCAACAAAATAACGGTAAAATACCATTTTCCTATTCCCCGCGTGCAGGATTTATTCGACCAGATGGCTGGATCAACTATCTTCTCAAAGATAGACCTTCAAGATAAAAGATGGTCTCTTTGAGTGGAATGTGATGCCTTTCGAGTTATCTAACGCCCCCAGGACCTTCAAGAGGTTGATGAACGAGGTACTTCGACCATTCATCGGTCGGTTCGTCGTCGTTTATTTCGACGATATTTTGGTTTACAGTCGGACTCGTATGGATCACCTTCAGCATCTCCGAGACGTTTGCACCGCGCTTCAAAAGGAAAAGTTGTACGCCCATCCAAAGAAGTGTAGCTTCTTCACTACCGAGGTTATTTTTTTACGATTCATCTTGTCGGACCACGGCGTCTCCGTCGATCCGGCCAAGGTGAAGGCCATCACTTCATGGCCAAAGCCCCGCGTCATTCACGACGTTCGCAGCTTCATAGGTATGGCTACTTTCTACCGTAGGTTTATTCCAGGATTCAATGGTGTTGCCGCCCCCATTACGAGATTGATCGGACCAGATAAGTTTGCTTGGACGAAGGCCACCGATAAGGCCTTCGAGGACCAGATAAGTGCCTCATGACGGCGGCCCCAGTCCTTCGACTACCGGATTTCGCGAAGGTCTTTGAGGTCGCGTGCGATGCCTCTACGGTTGGTATTGGCAGTGTTCTTAGTCAGGACGGACACCCGGTTGAGTATTTTAGCCAAAAGCTGAACGAAGTACACCGTCGTGATGAGAACTACGATCGTGAGTTCTACGCCCTCGTTCAGTCCCTCCGCCACTGGCGCCATTACCTCCTTCCCAAGGAATTCGTTCTCTATTCCGATCATATCGCCCTACGACACCTTCACGACTAGAAGAAGGTCAGCGATCGCCATGCCCGCAGGATCGAGTAAATCCAAGATTACACCTTCGTCATCCGGTATAAGAAGGGTAAGGAAAATACGGTCCCCGACGCCCTCAGTCGACGCCCGCTAATTCTTAACCTGATGCGCGTCCAGATTTTAGGCTTCGAACAGATCCGAGAGGACTACGCCACATGCCCCGATTTCGGGAAGATCTACTGCACAACTCCTGATCAGGCTACGATCGAGTGTCCGGATTATTACGTTTCCGAGGGATATCTCTTTCGCAGTAAGCGCCTATGTATTCCCCGTACCTCCATACGGGATTTTCTCGTTTGGGAGGCGCATAGCAGTGGTCATTTTGGGGTCAGTAAAACTATCCAAGCCCTTGAATACCAGTTCTATTGGCCCTCTTTGAAGCGCGACGTCGGCAATATTTTTTCCCGCTGTTTGACATGCTCGAAGGCCAAAATGACCAAGCAGGCGACCGTTCTCTATACTCCTCTTCCGGTACCGCTCCACCCTTGGGACGACGTCAGCCTCGATTTTGTTCTCGATCTACCTCGGACCTCTCGCTGACATGATTCCATCATGGTTGTCGTCGACCGCTTCTAGAAGATGGCCCATTTTGTGCCATGTTCGAAAACTGTAGACGCCTCTCGAGTCCCAACTCTGTTCTTTAATGACATTGTCCGCCTGCATGGTCTTCTGCGTTCCATGGTATCTGATAGAGATGTTAGGTTTACAAGCTATTTTTGGAAGACCCTTTGGCGCCTGATGGGGACACAACTCCAATTCTCCTCGGCTTATCATCCTCAGACGGATGGTCAAGACGAGGTTGTCAACCGAAGCTTAGGAAATTTACTTCGTTCAATTGTAGGCGAGCACATTGCCTCCTGGGATCGTGTTTTGCCCCGCGCCGACTTTGCTTTTAACTCCTCGATGAATCACACCACCGTCCGCACCCCGTTTGAAATTGTGTATGGTCAGATACCACGTAGGCCTTTAGATCTCGCCCCCATCGATCCCCATACTAGGATCTCTCAGGATGGCATTTCATTCGCACAACATACTAGGAACATGCATCATGACATCCATCATTGCATCGCATCTCAAAATGAAAGGTACAAGGCTGCTGCCGATGTGGGTCGTCGATCGGTCTCCTTTCGTGAGGGCGATCTGGTTATGGTCAGGTTGCGCTCAGAGAAATATTCTCCGGGGGTTGCTACGAAGCTCCATGCTCATAGTGTCGGGCCTTTCCCGGTTGCCCGTGTGATTAGTGAGAATGCCTACGTCGTGGGCATCCCCCCGGATTGGGGTATTAGTTCCACCTTCAACGTCAGTGATCTTGCTCGTTACCGTCCTCTGCCAGAGATCGTTATGCCTCACACACCGCTAGACCTAAGTAGTAAGGTGAACGAGAGACCCCTCTCTGCCCCCATAGTTCTCTCCCCACCGAGGCATGAGTATGTTGAGTCGGTATTGTCCGAGTTAATTAACTCTGCAGGGGATAAGGTGGATCGTAGGT
>CM044102.1:17862449-18287579 GCA_024174645.1 Lemna minuta | reverse complement strand
GAGGTGAAGATAATTTGTGCTTGTTTCCATGTTTATGAAAACTAATCACGAAAACAAAACAAGCTTTAATTGTAATGTAAATATATTATTCATAAGTGAAAATTAAATTAGATCAAGTGAAATTCATAAGTGGGAACAATTTATAGGCGAGCATATCTCGAGCAAAATTACTTACCTTTAATTCTTGGTTATAAAATGTCTGATGCCCAACCAAATACTAGTTGATCATTGGAATGGATCCTGATTTGATTGAAAATAAATCATAGGAAGTCTTTGTTAGAGACCTAGTTTTGACATAAACATTATCTTGAATTGTCACTGAAATATGACGGGACTAAATCGTATGGTCGTTGATTACACACAATTTAGTGTCAAAATAAAGTCCTAATATTACCAATTTAAGATTAATCAAAGCAATTAATTAGTATAATGGTAATTAAGGGTCGAATCCACGGAGAATTAGGGAAATTTGAGAGATATCTTCAAAATTTGGTCAAATCGGACAATGAATCGAGGTTAGAAATTGGGCGTTTTGATATTTTAAGAAAGATAACTCAAAATCGAATCCACGGAATAAAAAATCAGGTGATTTGGTGGAGAATTCGAAGAGAAATCGAAATTTGAAGAGAGGAGAAAAATTCGTTTCGAAAAATGATTTAAAACTGAAATTAAATCTAAATTAAACTAAATCTATGATTCTAAAACTAAAATTAATGCTAAATGATGAAAGATTATGAAGAATTTATGCAACCTAACCCAAAGTAGCCTTCGAAATGATCCAATTAATCGCCGGATGCAAGGCTATTCATTCCGAAATTTTCGAAGACGAAGATGGAGTTCAAGATGTAAATTCTCCCTTCTCTCTCGATCAAACTTTGATCTTAAGCATTCAATAGAAGCGCAAATGAGTCTAGAGTGCTCTCGAACAAACGGGACGCGATTTGGAGTTTTCTACAAAGAGTAATTAAGAAATGATCGCGAACATCTTCTTTCGGCGCGAAGAACTGCTTTTAAATCCACCGATTTCGGCGTGGCCGTTGATCTTATGGAGATCTCGCGATCAACGGCTCAAGTGTAGCATCGTTTGATCGAAGCGACGCGATTAAGTCGCAGTCGTTCGATCGGAAACAGAGGCTTCAGATGCGTCCACGTCGACGGTGTGAGGTAAGTCTTCACTTTAGATCTTCCGTCGGATTTCAATCGTGCGGTTACGATTAATAGAAGTGTCTACCGATCGGATGCAATCTCAGCCGTTATAACTTGTGATCGGACAGTTCCGATCAATTCACTTACTCTCGATTTAAAGCACGTGTTGAATTCCCGATCGCGTGGACCTCGTGTCCACGCGATCGACGCCACTCGATCGTCGCGCTGGAGATCCAATGCTCCACAGCTTGCCACGTGTCCTGCACTTCTTAAACAGATGGTTTTAGTCCCACACGGGATAAATAACGAGAATTTTGCAGTATAAAAGATATGACGAATTATGGCTATTTATGATTTGCCCCCTTATACACGGGGGGCCCCTATATATATTATTGAACGATATAAAATAAATGCAATCGCGCGTCCACGTGTCTCCATCGCTTGCCACGCAGGCCATTGCGCGCGCCCACGTGGCAGGGCCACGTGGCCTTGCGTGCCTCGTCGCATCCACGTGGGCCCGCGCGATAAATAACCGCTTTTTGCATTTTTTAATTATTTTAAAACATTAAAAAAAATCGAAATTAAATCAATATAAATTCAGAAAAATTCCAGAAAATTCTATAAATTTGTAAAAATCATAACTTTCAAAATACAACTCCAAATTAGTTCAAATTTATTTTGTTGGATTCAGAATTGAATAATCTATCATTTTAAAAAGTCAAATTATTAAAATAATAAGAGAATTAATTTATATTAATTTAATACCTTTATGTATTATATAAAATAAATTCATATAAATACATAAATGTAAGTAAAAGTATTTTCTCTTATATTTTCACTCTTAAAACATGATTGTAATCATACACATAATTGGAATTAAAGATTACAATGTTTAATTATGCATAATAATCCATAATTAGTGTATTTTTAGATCATAACATGAATTTACACAAAATGATAGAAATATGCCTAAAAGATGATAACATGCATACATTTATAATGATTAATGCATTAATTTGCATTAATAACTATATAATTACATGCATAAATAGCATGTTATCAATATACTTGAGGATTTAACTTCATTTTGAATCATTAATTTGTTGTTATATGTTATTAATTTTAAGCATTATTATTTCATATTTTCCATTAGTTTATTATTGAAACTAATAAGTGTGTTTGATTTCAGGCAAAGCAAAGATAATCTCCTTATCTATTCTCTCGATAAGCTATATTAATTATGTAGCTGATCATAACCATAATTTTGTAACTTTTTTTTGTATGCCTATGCTTACTTAAGGATTATATTTTGATATCTCTACCAATAGCTTAATCATTCATATGCTAGATCTTGGCTATGTGACGAGACGAGACCGCGAGGTCCTCGATTTCACACGGTCTCGTGTCAAAAATAAAGCCTAACTTAACAATTTGGGGAATTAAGAGTGAATTGAAGGGTATAATGGTAAATAAGGGTCGAATCCACAGGGAATTTAGGTATTTTCGAGATATCTTTTGGAATTTGGTCAAATTGGACGATGCATTGAGGTGAGAAATTAGGGAAAATGGTGTTTTTAGAAAGATAACTCAAAGATCTATCCGTGGAATCAAAAATCACTCGATTTGGATTAGTAATCACGGAGAAATCAAAGATGGAAGTGGGGTGAAATTTTCGGAATCACGAAGAACACACATTGAAATTAAAATGAAATTAAACATAAATTGAAATCCTAAACCTAAAATTGATGATACATGACGATAGATAAGAGGATAAACTTTTTTTCTAACCCGAGATAACAATCAAATCGATCCAATTGATCGCCGGATCGACAGCTATTCATTCCGCGAATTCAATCGTGAACATCGGTGTTCAAGAGACAAATTCGCCTCGCACGATCGTCGAAATCTCTCTTATAAACACTCCGTGGACACGATTTTGAGTCTAGAAGCGATTACAAGAGAGAGATTCAAGAAAGGAATGGTATGGATTGATCAATTAGGTGAAATCCCTCGAGAATGAGTACCAACTACGAAGAACTCGTCATTTTATAGGGCGAAATAGGGAAGACTGTCCGATCGGTGCGTTAAGCTCGATCAACGGTCCAGATGAAACCGTCGGAGAGTGAATCGTTACGGATATATCGCGATCGTCCAATCGCAGATGAACGCTCCAGATCAATCCTCAGGTTATGCGTTATAAAATGCTTGGATTTGTGCCCCTTGGATCGCGATCCAACGGTCTAGATCTGATCTAATGAAACGCTATAAAAAACGCTTCAAAAAATGCCCTTTGGATCGCGATCGGACGGCCGTGATTCTCCCTGCGCGATCGAATCTGCACCGTTATAACTCTTTTAAATAGGCACGTGTTTGATTGATCTCAGGTGCACCACGCGTCCACGTGATCGGCGCGTGTGATGTCGCCACGTGGCCTCTAATCTGGCCGTTATAACTCCTTTAATTTGGCACGTGTTTTGATCAGATTGGGTGGTCCGTGTCCACGCAATCGACGCGTGGATCTTTCGATGCGCCGCCGATCCGACGCTCCTCGTCGCGCCACGTCACCTGAAAGGTAAGTACAACGTGTGGATTAGTCCCACACGGTAATAATTATAGAAAACCGTCGGGTTTATAAGACCCGACGGTTTAAAGGGTTAATAACCCTTCCCATATAGGGAAGGCTGAAGACCCCTTTATATATAGATTAAATAAAAATATATTAAGTATACTGCGCCACGTAGGCGCTGCGCGGGTCTGCGTGGCTCTACCACGTGGCCTTGCGTGCCACGTCGCACCCGTGTGGGACCCGCACGCTTTTTGCACCTTTTTTATTCCTTTTAATCTTATTTAAATCGAAATTAAATCGAAAAAAATCCAGAAAAAATCTCTAAAATTGTAAAAATCATATCTTTAAAATACAACTCCAAATTAATCCAAATTTCTTTCATTTGATCTGAAATTTAATTATCTATCATTCTAAAAATTCAAAATATTTAAATAACAAGAGAGTTAATTTATATTTAAAAATACACTCATTTCCTTAAGATTTTAAGTTTAGAAATTTAAATGAATGTTTATAAAAATAATTTCTCTTATTATTTAACTTTAAAAACCACTTATAATCTCAAGTAAAGATAGGTTATAAAATCATTTATCCTTAATTCATCACAATTAACCGTAATTTAGTGTATTTTGAGATTATAACATAAATTTGCATGAAATGATAGAAATGCACTCAAAGTATGATAACATGCACATAAATGTAATGTTTTATGCCTTAAATTGCATTAATAATCATGTTTTATCATGTTAAGATTGCGTGTTATCACTATGCAGGTTTAATATTAATGAGGATATTATGGTAACTACTGTATTATCATATCTATCGTATCTAACTGAATATAAGGCGTTTTAGGGTTTCGGTTGTGAGTTAGCGATTTTGAAAAAGTGAGAAAAGGCGAATACCCGTGAAGTGCAAAAAAATCTCTCCTCTGGTGATTGCAACCTAGAAGACGACGAAATCTTTGTCTTCCATTTCTTCTCTTCATGGCGGTGGACAAAGAACGTCTTTTGCAAATCTCTAACGATGATAAGTGGAATCATCTTCGACATTCACTCAATCTCAACTTCCTTCCTTCCTTCAATCATCTCTCATATTCAAACCTTGAATTTTTCTTCTCTTTCTATTCTCTTTTCTTCACAGGTCATTCTAGTTTTCCTTTTTGATTATGGGCGCAACGGACATCGATCCATTTAACATCAAGTTTTCTTTGATCATTTTTTTGCTTTACTCTACCCATTCACTCTCATATTTCTTTGTCATTATAAATCAATTTTCCTCCTGCCTATCTTGTTCTCTGTTCGATTTGATGAATTACAGTCCTTCAAATTAAGTTAAAGTCAGTGTCTCTCGATTAAATCTACAGTCGATCGATTTATTAGTGTGTTTCCTTTTATTTTAATTCCTATCTTGACCCTAGTTCTCTAATCAAAAAGTTAGCTTTTCTTTCTTGTTTCTGTCCAATGATCCTCTGTGCTCTAAAATTCTTAGACATAGCAGCAGACTATTTCCTTGATGTTTGCTCTTTGTCTCTCATCTACGTATTAGACTCCTTCAAAAGTTCTAACTCCTGCATTACATCTGAGCGTAAAATTAAGCCATTTCTCATATTTGCCTTCATACGTTTCTCTGAGATTGTATCTCTACTATTAACGATTAAATTCGGGTTGTTTTTGTAGTGTTCAATTTGATACTGAATTGACTTTCACTAGAGTTTATAATCTATTCGTCTACTTAACAAATTGTTGTTACAGTGAACCCAATCTCGACAGAGGTGAATTAAGGTGTAGTTTGTCATTTATAGTGTAGTTTTCAACAATTTGTATAATTGTGAATACCATGATATTGTGTTGTTCGAGATTGACAGTCAAGACAAAGTGGTATGTCATCTACCTCTGTTGATTATTTCGTTAGATAGTATACACTAGATTTATTCTTAGTTAAGTAATTGTTAAAATTCATTTTATCTGTAGTGATAATATTCGTCTGTCTATTGAATCTATTATCAGAAAATTAGATATTAACATTCATCTTATCGGCAGTGATAATATTGGTCTGTCTATTATTAGTTGATTAGATATTAACATTTATTTTATCTGTAGTGAAAATATTGGTCTGTTTATTGAATAAATTATCAGTTAATTAGTAATTAATGTTCATTCTATCGTACATTTATACCACTGCCCTCTACATTGAATCTACTGCATGTTAGTTAATTACTAAGTTCACTCTATTTGCAGTGATAATAGTGATCTACTTATTGAAGTTATCTTTAGCTAGTTAGTAGTTAAGTTTACTCTCTTAAGTGGTAACTAGTTAGAGTCAGCCATCTATAGTTAGAGTCAACAATTTTTTAGTCAAAGTCAACCCTCCATGAGTCAAGGTCAACTATAGGTCAAAGTCAATTGTAGGTCAAAGTCAACTATAAGTTAAGGTCAACTATAGGTTAAAGTCAACCATAAGTCAATGTCAATTGTAGCTCAAAGTCAACCATAAGTCAACGTCAACTATAGGTCAACGTCAACTATAGGTCAATGTCAACCATAAGTCAAAGTCAACTATAGGTCAATGTCAACCATAAGTCAAGGTCAACTATAGGTCAAAGTCAACTATATGTTAAAGTCAACTATAAGTCAAAGTCAACCATAAGTCAAGGTCAACTATAGGTCAAAGTCAACTATATGTTAAAGTTAACAATAGTTCAAAGACAGTCACTTGTTTAGAGTACTCGAGAGATTTAGGAGACGCATCTTTCTACAAAAATTATTCATTTCTAAAGATCCTTTTGTTGTTTTTGGTATTTCAGATTTTAGGCTTATCTAGATAGATATATAAGTATATTCGTGTATTAACACATCTATTCAGGTATTGATCGAGTTTCACTTGGCTGAAACATTGAGGAGTTGATTCTCGGGAGCGAGGAGTCCAGAAGGTACCAGAAGACAAGCTCTTACATTACCTGTGATTGACGGCACAATCAGAAGAGGCAAAGACAGGTTTTGAAGAGACGCGCGATGATGGGGATCGGCTTGAGGGATTTAGGGTATCCAAGAACTGAGGAGGTCGAGGCCTACAGGGTAGTGTTGTTAGGGTCAGGTAACTGTGATTGTTAGGGTTTTCGCTGAGGGCAAACCTAATCCCTTGTATTGAACATTGTCCTTCACCCCATTTGAAGGGTGAGAGGATTAGGTTTATCTTTGGTAATATTGGAGGCTCTGAGTCGATGGTACTCGGGACTATGGACATTAGGTCTCCCAACCATTATAAAATCAGTTTTTGATGGAGAATTATCTCATCACATGAACACAAGGGTTCTAAGTGAACCTAGATATGACTTAAGGAAGAGAAATCATTCTCAACAGCAACAAAATGGCATACTCCTCATTCACAAATTTGAGAAATTATCCATTCATGAAATGAATGAAGAAAGCCTCTCTAAAACATTGAAAGAGAGTGTAGATCATAAGAGAATTATCTTCCCTCCTCATACAATTATATATTGATTCAAAGATTGACTTGGTCAAAAGAAATTTAAACCATCAACCTTAGATACTTAGAATTTTTTGAATGGACCAAGTCAACCACCTCTTACCTTGATATAGGTTCCTATTTATCCAAACAATATCCACCATATCATAGGTACCTTGTATGATTACTGATCTCAAGAAAGAAACATCAGTAGGAATATCTTTGTGTTAAACTCCCTCCTCTCTTTGAATACCATCTATAGTTAGAATTATAGGAGAGATCTAATTGATATTATTATCTTTGGAATCTATCTCAAGAAAAAGCTTTTGCATGAGTAAAACCATGCATCTACATGTTGATGATCAGCATGGAAGATCTACCATTAAAGAAGATAGTCAAGAAGATCATTCTCCCCACTATCTCCTATTCAAGCAAGAATCTCACGGTTAAAGATGAAGATGAAGAATTGTCATCAGCCATCATGAGAGCAATGAAGACTGATCAAAGCTCTTATGAAAACTATGAAGCCATTGATTGAGTTCAATCAACCAATCAAGTGTTTATGAAGAAGTCCAGCATGAAGAAAGCTTATGTGGCAAAAATTCAACCAGAAGAAAGTCCTAAATTACCTCCTACAGGAAACAAAACCATTCTGGAGAATTCCACTCATCTTCTCCCCCGGACAATTGCCCTAAAAGCACCTCACCTAGCATGCGATCCCCACTGACTAAGGATCACCTGAATTCTCTCCATCGCCTCGCCCTGGTGAACACACAAAAGACACAAGGCTTGATCAAATCCCATCAAGTACCTATTGTGAAGCCTAGCTATCTTATCTCTGCCTATTCATCTCTCTAGTCAAAGCTCTAAGAAGACTTGAAGAAAAGGAAGGCATGTCATCACTGTCACTGTCGTCTCTACCAACAGTATCGGTGCCTACCGTTCCCTGATTTCTCTTCACTTACCTTGGTGATCCGCGTGAAGGATAGAAGCCGAATAACCTTCCATCGGATCCTCATCACCAAATGCGCTCGGCTCACCTGTTACATCCTATCATTGCCACGACCTTACTGAGCTTTATGTGAAGTCAAGATTCAAAAATGGAAATGAAGATTGTCCGCGTCAAATGAACGACCTTCACTAACGACCGACATCACTTACTGATCATGTCACTATCAGCCACTCAAATGAAGATCGTCTGCATCACTTACTGATCACGTCAAGGACATCAAGCGCCGGAAGGTCAAACCAAGCTCATTGATAGGAGGAGACTGCGAGGTCATCAATTTCACACGGTCTCGTGTCAAAACAAAGTCCAAACTTACCAATTTGATGAAAATATCTCGAATTGAGGGGTATAATGGTAAATAAGGGTGGAATCCCTAGGGAATTAGGGAAATTTATGATGATCTTTTTGAATTTGATCAAATTGGACAATCAAATGATGGTGGAAATTGGGGAAAATCGTAGATTATGAAAGAGAACTTTAAGGCAATTCCACAGAATCAAAAATCATTGAATTTGAATTTGATTTCACAAAGAAATTGAAGATCCAAGTGAGGTGATTTTTCCGAAACTTAAAATCATGAAAATACCGAAATTGAAATGAAATTAAATTGAAATTTCAAATCTAAAATGAAATTAAACATGAATAGATGAAATATTAATAAAAATTGCTTTCCCTAACCGAAGATTACGATTGGATTAACCCAATTAATCGCCGGATTAAGGTTGTTCATCAAAAATCCAAAAAATCGTGATTGTGGAGTTCAAGCATTGATTTCTTCCTCGTCTTTTGGCCAAATCTCGATCTTAAGCCCTCCGTGAATGCAGAATTGAGTCTAGAAGAGGACAGGATCAAGAGATTCAAGAGGTTAAGTGTCTAAACATATCAATTGTATTGGTTTGCTCTCGAATGGTTTACAAATCAGAAGAACATCTCTATTTATAGTGTATTTGGGTGTAACCGTCCGATCAGTTTAATCAACGGTTGTGATGAAACGAACCGTGATGATTGATTCGTGATCGTCTGATTTCCGATGGAGCACTCAGATGAAGCCACGTGTGTATGTGTTATAAAACGCGTGAAACCGCTATCGTTGGATCGCGATCCGATCCTCCTGATGCGTTTCATCGCGAAAAGATCTCGACCGTTATAACTCCTTGATGGACGGTCGCGATCTTTTCACTTACTCCTAATTAAAGCCATGTGCGTGATTGGTGATCATGTGGACTCTGCGTCCACGCAATCCACGCGCTATATTCCATGCGCCTTTAATCCAATGCCTCACGTTAATCCATGTCTCCTAAAATTAAAAGGAAATGTGGAACATAGTCCCACAAGGTAAAAATAAAAGAGAAGCGATGGGTTTATAAGACGCGAAGAAATAAGGGGTTAGCGTATATTCGATTATGGATGTTTATATGTACAATAACCCTATATTACGAGTAAATATAAATATGCACATGTGTCACATCCGCGCCACACAGGTGCTCACGTGGGTCCGCATGCCTCTGCCATGTGGCCTTGTCTGCCACGTCGCATCCACGTGGGTCTCGCGCGAAAAATAAACCCCTTTTTACTATTATTATTTTAATTATTTTAAATGATTAAACTCGAAAATAAATTCAGAAAAATTCGAAAAAATCCCTAAAAATTAGAAAATTCATAACTTTCAAAATTTAACTGCAAATTAATCCAAATTTCTTTCATTTGATCCGAAATTTAATTATCTATCATTCTAAAAAGTGAAAATTAATAAATAATGATAGGTTTAATTTCTACTTCAAAAATACATTTATTTCCTAAAGATTTTAACTTTAGAAAATTAAGTAAATATTTATAAAATGATTTCTCTAATTATTTTAACTTTAAAAACACTTCTAAGGATTTTCCAGAATTAAAAATGCATTTTTCTAATTTAAAATCAATTTTTGCATATTTTTAGCGCGCAGGTGACGTGGCGCGATCTGGATCGTCCGACTGTATCACGATCCACGGTCAAAATGAGGAGGCGACGTGGCAGCCTGTGGAGCGTCCGATTGCGTGAAGATTCTCAACCGTTGATCTTCACTTAAGAGAAGGGGTGATAAGCGTAAAAATGCGGTCGTTGAATGCACAATTTTACGTATCAAACAAAATTTATACTCAACTCTTCGAAACTGATTTTTAAATTAGAACAGTGGCAAGTCGAGGTCGAATCCACAGAGAGGAAAGTTAAAAGATTGAAATCAGAAGATAATTTTTGGTTTTTTTAGATTTAGAAACCGAAAATGATCAATAAAAGGAAGAAAATATGTGTGGAGATGAAATGAACCGAACAAGTGCTTCCAAACTCTTTTCAGAGATTGAAAACCCTTGATCGATGGTGGAAAAGTATTTTTAGGGTTTTTAAATGAGAAAATGGTGATAAACAGGTGACGAAATTAGAAGAAATGGATAGAAGATAGTTCTAATCTAAGATTCGTGATGAACATACAATCTAGTGATGCTCCCTAATCAAAACATACCTTCGAGAGCCGTATATTTCGCCCTGACTTGGCGTCTTGCATCCAACACGAAGAATGAATAAAAGAGGGAAGAAACTCAGTGAGAATGAAGTTCAACACATGATGAATGATCCATCGCTGCTTTCTTTCCTTCTGGCTAGCCAATGCTACAAGCATACAACAAAAACATTCATAACCCTAACTTTTTCATCTTAGAACTTAAATCAGCCTCAGCAAATTCGTGGAGCATAAAATGAAGATCATGCCCACGAAATTTCAACCCCTAACTCCATCCAGATCGTCGGATATCAGGCTTTTAATTTGGATCATTTCTGACCGTTGATCTGGTTTCTCTCTCCTCCAATCGCGTCGGTCAACCCGCTCCCCACCGGTCAAACTTCGCTGAGTCACACGCTAAAAAAGAAAAATTAAAGTTTAAACGTTTTCACTCTCTCTCCTCTCTCTTCTCCACTCTATTCCCTCTCCTTTCATTTCTCTCTCTCGACGGCAGGAGTTGTCGCGGCGAAACAAGGAGAGGAAGAAGAAACTTCTCCCGCCTCTCCTCGCGACTGGAAAATTTTCGTCGCAGGAGGGAGGGAGAGAGGGGAGAGAGAGAAGAAAGAATGAGAGGGAGAGAAAGGAGAAGAGAGAAGGAAGGAGAGGAGAAAGAAGAGAGAAAAAGAGAGTGCGAGAGAGAAAAAGCTGGAAGAGAGGGAAGAGCGCGAGAGGAGAGAGGAAGCGGAAGAAAGGAAGGAGAGAGACTCGTCGGCGACAGAAAAAATTTCCGTCGCCGAGAGGGAGCTCTGGAGAGAGAGGAAAGAAAGGCAAAAGAGAGAGGAATAACTTCCGGAAAGAGAGAAAGAACGTGGAAGAGAGGGAAGACAGCGACAGAGAGAGCGAAGGAGGAGAGAAAGAAGAGAAGGAAAGAGAAAGAGGAAGAGAGTGAAATGGGGGGAGAGAGAGAGAACTCCTCTCGCGCGACGGAAATTATTTCCGTCGCGAGAGAGGAGAGGAGGAAGATCGCGGAAGATAGAGAAATGGAGAGAGAGAGAGAGTGAGTGAAGAAGAAGAAGAAGAAGAGAGGAAATCTCCCTCTCTTCCCTTACTGCACACGCATGCGCGGGGAAGAGAATGAGAGAAAGAAGAGAGGTTGGGAGAGAGAAGAAGGGGAAGAAACGGAATCTGGAGGGAGAGAGGGAGAGAGGGAGAGAAAAGAGAAGGAAAGAGTGCGAGAGAGAGAGGGAGGGAATTTCCTCCGCCTCTCCTCGCGACGGAATTTCCGTCGCGAGTGAGAGAGCGAGGGGATGAGGAGAAATGGAGGAAGAGATGAAGAGAGAGAGAGAGAGGAGGGGTCTCCCTTCTCTCTCATATATAGATATATATATATATATATATATATATATTTCTCTCTATTTCTTTCTTTTGCCTTTTTAATAATTTTCATTTCTTAAAATATTCCCAAAAATGATAAGAAATCTAGGAAAATATTAATGTACTCTTAGAAATAAATTCATTCAATAAAATTCATGATAAAAAATACACTTTCTGAATATTCTCATGTCAATAAAGGCATTTAAAATAGAAATTTCATTTTATAATAAAAGAAAATTATATTCTTGATAAATCAAAATCATTAAATGCTCATAAAATAATACTAAATTATCAAAAATCCAGAATATCCTGTAAAACATAGAAATTATCAATTTAATCATTTTAAATCATGATAACATGAATTTATGATTATTTTTCAAAGAATAAATGCATAAAATGCATGATATTAATGCATGAAATTGCATGTTATCAAGGGGGGTACGTGGTAAAATCAAATTCATCGTATCGCTTTTTAATCTCAATCGTTGATCAAGAGGAGTTATAACAGTCGATATTAAACCAACAAAAAATACATCAAGAGCATCCGATCGCGATCCAACGGCGGACTTTACGTGTGTTTTTATAACGCATGCGACATGGCGAAATCTCGGCGGTCGATCGGCGATCCAACGGCTGAAACTTAACGTTAATGATTTGTATTGATGCATTTCATCAAAGCCGTTGATCGAAGATCAAACGTTTCATCGGACGGTTACGCCCAAATTGCCTATAAATTGAGATATTCATCGAGATTTTAAAACATTCGAGAGCAATTCGACTTAATCAAAATTCTTAGACACCAAATCTCTTGAATCTCTTTATCTGAATCTCTTCTAGACTTGCTTCCGCAACAATTGAGTGCTTAAGATCAAGATTTTGACGATCGACGAGGAAGAAATCGACGCTTGAACTCCACGAATTGAGATTTCTGAATTTTCATGAATAGCCTTGATTCCGGCGATTAATCGGATCAATTTGATCGCAATTGTGGGTTAGGGATCATGTTATATCCTAATCTATCTTCTTTTAGCTTTTAATTTCAATTTAGAATCGTAATTTTAAGTAATTTCAATCTTAATTTTCGGTTTTTCCTTCTTTAGATTTTTGAAAATTTCACCTCTATTCAATCTTCAATTTCACAGTGAAATTGATAACATGCTAATTAGAAATGATAATACATGATTATTAATACATACTAAGGCATAAAATATTTTATTCTTATGTATGTTATCATATTTATAAGTACTTATCTATCATTCTATGAAAAAGTCATTATAATCCCAAAATACTTTCATTTAGGGTTAATTATGATGAATTAAAGATAAATAATTTTATAACCCATCTTTACTTGAGATTATAAGTGGTTTTTAAAGTTAAATAATGAGAGAAATCATTTTTGTAAACATTCATTTAATTTTCTAAAGTTATAATCTTAATGAAATGAATGTATTTTTGAAATAGAAATAAATCTCTTGTTATTTACTAAATTTAACTTTTTAGAATGATAGATAATTAAATTTCTAATCAAATGAAGGAAATTTGGATTAATTTGGAGTTATATTTTGAAAGTTAGGAATTTTCTAATTTTTAGGGATTTTAATGGAATTTTTCTGAAATTTTTCTGAAATTTTAATGAATTTCTAAGAATTTTTGGTGGGATACGACCCCCGTCGACACCAAGGCATAACACTACGGCGTCGGAGGAGCTGACACCCGTGCACATCCAGCCCCCTTGACAGGCGAAGACGAAGGATGCCGATTTTCACTACACCAAGTGAGGACTTCATCTCGCCATGACACATCTCACCGGGCTCGCGCCGCGTGGAGTCATCTATTCTATCTTCCTTTTTATTATGAACTTTCTTAGCTCGCACGTGTTTAAGCGGGCCTTTGCATATTTTCTTCTTTCTCTTTTAGGCCTCCGTGTGGGTTTCCCCCTTTTCGGGATCCCATTCGTGAAGCCCTTTGTGAACCTTTAATTTTCTATGAGTATGTTTAGGTGTGGGTTGTGGGCCTCAAGTGGGCCCTTTCCTCTCTCGGCCCATTATGGGCTCTATAAGAGGGGAAGGGACCACACCACAAACCCTAGCCGTCATTTGAAGAAAAAAGGAGTGTTCTCCCTCTCAAGTGGCTGCTCAAGGAAGATCAAGGAAGGAGACATACTGCCGCCTCCCCCGCCGCCACCGCCGCCGTGCCCGCCACCTCCCCTTGCCTTGATCACGTCTTATCCCACGCAGTCATCCCTACGCCGCCGCCGCGCCGCCGGATTTCTGTGCCACCACCCTACCCCCTCCACGGACCTCTCTGCATATCTCCTCCACCTCCATTTCCATTTCCCGGTCATCCTTCTTCCTGCCCCTCTCAATAAATCATGTCCGTCCCGATTCCTCTCCACGTGAATTCCCCCCCTTCCTCCCTGCATACTCCCTGCCCTCCATGGTTTCCTCCCTCCTCATCTCTAACTTCCGCCATTCTCTGCCTGCCACCCGAAATCCCTATTTTTCCAACGCGCACCGCCCATCTCCTCCTTGGCAAACCCCTCAAAAATTCCCTCCTCCTCAACGCTTCCACGGAACCTACCCTGTTACCTGATAACATGCATTTATAACTAAAATTCTTATCTTATTTCACTCATATTCATGCTTATTTTATCTAATTATGATGCATGTTATCTTAATTTTATGAATTTTCTCCATTGGTATGTCATTCTACTAAAGTTCATATTTATGCATAAATTAGGGTTAATTATGTGCTTTCTTGATGATTAAATCTTTTTTTGCAAGGTTAAATTAATAAGAATTAAGTATTTTCCTTAACTTACTTTGACTTTAGTAGATGATTAAAAGATTTAATTTCAAGAAGAGAATGTTGGATGATATAAAATAGACTTCTTAAGAAATTATATATGTTTATTTGAAATTCATCTTATATGATTCTTTTAATTTGTATTTTTAGATGGCATAATATTAAATATGAAGGAATTTGTGATCCAATGGAGAAAATTTGAGTTAAAAAGGAGTTATATAAATGAATTTATAAATTTCTTAATTTTATAGTATTTTCAGGATTTTATTTTGATTTTTCAGGATTTATTTAATCGTGCGGGACCCACGGAGGTGACGTGGCGCAATGCGGACACATGGCGGGGCCACGTAAGCCCACATGGATGCCTACGTGGTGCCTACGTGGCGTGAACAGTGATAACGGATGGACTTAAATCGCAAAATCGGACGGTCGGGATTCAATCGCGCAATTGGACGGCTGAAATCACACGGAGTGGAATCCGCGTTATGGGCCACGATCCCACTCATTACGCGCGATTTGATGGCTGAAATTACACGGAGTGAAATCCGCATCACAAGCCACCAATGTCGCGCGATCCGACGGCTGAAATCACACGGAGTGAAATCCGCGTCGTGGGCCACAATCCACCAATTTCACACAAACTTCTCTATAAATAGATGTTCTCTCCCTTTGTAAACTTAACCTTTGATCGATTCGTGAAGAAATTAAGCAAATTTCGAGGAAGGTCTTAAGTTTTCAGTGATCCTCTGCTTCCAAGTGTGTAGAGACACATCCATTGAAGTATGATAATCACGATTTCATCTCTTGATTTCATCGAATTTTCCCCTTGAATTACGAACGTCCACGAGGAAGAATATGAGCAAATTCGCTTCAATTCACGAAAAATTGAGGCCCCATTCTTGCGATAATTGGGTTAGTAGTGAGATTCGATCAATTATCCAGAGGTAATTTAAGTTTTTATTAGGTTTAGATCTTTAATTTTGCAAATTAGTTCATAGTGTTCTTCATTTCTTCCAATTTTCAGTCCAAACAATTGCTGATTTTGAAAATAGGATATCTCTCTGATTATCATTCCAAATCGCTTTATTTTGGTTTCTTTGGATTTCTATTTTCATCAGCTTTCCCTGGATAGCAAATTCATCGAATTCTAAGTTCATTTGACCCTCTAATTTGACGTTTGACCGAGGACTGTTCATCTTTTATCAGAAGTCAAACATTGACTTTCGGGGTCAATTACTTTCAATTTACGAATCAGAATTCAACCATTTTTGTCTCTTTAGATTCCTCTGGTTCTTAGCTTTCCATTGACATATAAATTGTAAGAATTGGATTTCATTTGACCAGTCAATTTGAAGATTTCCTCTGAGGTGTTCATTTCGGGGATTTTCTGATATTTGATTTTCAATAATTCACAGTAAATCCATTTCTTATCCAAAAATCACGAATTATATATCAATAAATTCCACTTTCTCTCTAGTTTCGAAATATATAAATTTCGTAGTCTTCTGACTCTTTTTGATTATCTGATTTTACAGAACACCTACTGTTGTTCAAAGTCAATGCTTTGACTTTGACTTTTGACTTTTCTCTGTCAAACCCGAGAATTAAATTCTTAAAACTTCTTATTTAGTCTATTTATATCATTTCCACTCATTAATTCTTATTTTTACTTCTTCAAAACCCCTTTTAAACCTAAGTTTGACCAAGTCAACTCGGCAATTAAAGTCAACCCTGCTCTGTGTGGATCGACCCGATACTTACACATTACTTGATTTTATATCTTATCTCTGTGAGTTCGGTTTTTATAAATTTTGTTTGATTGGCATTTTTGTGATTTAACGACGCATGAAAACGATTCGTCATTACCCCCTCCTCGATTCCCCGAAATCGTCTCCCCCAATTTCCGAAGTCCTCATCATCGCTGCCATCGTCGATTCCTCTCCCTACCTATGTCAGCCGCCTACAAATTCCCGAAATTCCGATCCTACATTCCCGCAGAGTTCCTCTCGACGCCTCTCTCCTCTCCACAATCGGCGCACATCTCCATTCCCTACCTCGTATCACGACTCCTCGTCTACCTCTGACCATCCCCACTTAATTTCCGTGCCCACCTTCCCGATCACCCCCGCCCGGCGTACACTTCCCGTGCGCCACTTCACTTCGGATCTCCCGATTTTCTCTCTCTTGCCCTCTCATCACGAATTACGGTCGACTTCCCCAGAATCTCTCTCTCCGTCTGCCCACCGCCGACCTTCCCCTCTTGTTGGAGATTCCCCACAACGCTCGTTTGCCATTTTCTCCATGATCTACCGCCCATCTTACCCCCGACGCTCATTAATCAACCCTCGGCACCCTGCCAAAATTTTCGCTCCACGATCTTCCAGATTACAACCGCAGTGATCAGACAGGAGACGAAAAATTAACCACGTCCTACGAAAAATACATTTTCGTCCCATTTTGACCACATCCCGACGACCTTCACGTCGCAATCACCCTTCCAGTTTGGCGCTACCCTCGCATTGCCCTGGTCCACGCCGCGCCAGCTCTGCGTTGAATCCCGCCGGATGCCCACCGCGGTCCAAGGCTGACTCAACCCGATCAACTATCTCATTGTCTACCAATCGCCGGTTAACTCCTGGACGCCCGCCTCCTTCACGCCCTACGCCAGCACCGCCACTGAACCACCCGGGCGCACCACCAGCTCGTTACGTGGGGACCATTCCAGCCCACGCCTACTGCCCGAGCGCGAGCGCTCTCCACCGGCTACATCTCACCTCCTCACCGGTGCCGGATCCCTCCACGGCCACTACGACACCCACTCGTTTCCTCCCCGCCGTCCGTCCGTGCCGCGTATGACCGGCCTCCACCGTCACGACCGAACGGGCTCGCGCCCCGCAGGTTAGGCACACGTCCCCCCTCACCATTATGTTGATGTTCTATATCTTTTTCAGTATTTCCCGCACGCGTCTCCACTGTCGTCGGGACTTGCTTAGGACGAGTGATTAGACGATTTCGATAGGATTGAGACCGTGGTCCAATCCGTCAGGTTGACCGTCGAGCTCCCCTCGACGACTTTCGGTCCCTCACCCGCGAGGACGTGGTCCGGAAGGGATTCCTGGCCTGACACTACTCGGCGCACCCCTGGAGCCACGGAGATCACGACGAGACGGTCATCTGCTTGTCGATCATTACATCACCATAGATCAACCTAGGATCTCCCTTTCCTAGTTCACCGGTAGTAGCACGGTGTATAATCGATGTCGCACCCCGGTCCCACATCAATTTTCTAGAATTCAGGATCAATTTTTCCTAATTCAAAATCAACTTTTCAGATTATTTACAGCATGATGCGATTGATGATAAAGAGCGAGATGCGATGTGGCGCATCGTGGGACATCCGATCGCGCGGGAAATCTAAGCCGTTGATCTTCACTTAAGTGAGAGGGGTACGTGGCGCGATCTGACTCACCAGATGCGTCTTAATCTCGACCGTTGATCATGAAGAGTTATAACGGTCAAGATTAAATTGACGGAAAACACATGTGATGTGTCCCATTACGATCCAACGGCATGCATTTTTTACGCATTTTATAACGCATGCGACGTGGCTACATCTGATTCGTCTGATCGTGATCCAATGGCCATGACTTAACGGTAACAATTCGCATTGATGCGTTTCATCAGAGCTGTTGATGCATTTCATTGAACGGTTACACCCAAATTGCCTATAAATTGAGATGTTCTTCGAGATTGTAAAGCATTCGAGACCAATTCGAGTAAATCGAGCTATTTACACACCAAATCTCTTGAATCTCTTGATCCCAATAGCTTCTAGACTCATTTCCGCGTCCACGGAGTGCTTAAGATCAAGGTTTCGACGATCTACGAGGAAGAAATCGACGCTTGAACTCCACGAATCATGATTTTTGGATTTTTGATGAATAGCCTTGATTTTGGTGATTAATTGGATTAATTCGATCAGAATTGTGGGTTAGGGATCGCGTTTTATCCTAATCTATCTTCGCTTAGTATTTAATTTCATTTTAGATTAGTAATTTAGTTTAATTTCAATGTTAATTTTGGTAATTTCGCGATTTACACTTTCAAAAAAATCCTCCCTCTTTAATCTTCAATTTCTCCACAAAATCAAGTCAAATTCATTGATTTTTTATTTTCTCGATATGTCTTCAAGTCCTCTTTCATAAAATACCATTTTCTCCAATTTCTATCACCGATTCATTGTCTGATTTGATAAAATTCGAATAGATCATCAAGAATTTCCCTAATTCCTTGTGGATTCGACCCATATGTACCATTATACCCCTCAATTCGAATTAATTTCATAAAATTGGTAAGTTTGGACTTTGTTTTGACACGAGACCGTGTGTTTTCAACGACCTCACGGTCTTGTTTCGTCAAAAATCAAAGTCAAATTCATTGATTTTTTTATTCGTCTTCAAGTCCTCTTTTATATCCATTTTGCCTGATTTCTATCATCGATTCATCGTCTAATTTGATCAAATTCCAAGAGATCCTTCAAATTTTCCCTAATTCCCTGTGGATTCGACCCTTATTTACCATTATACCCCCCAATTTGTGAATTATTCATAAAATTGATAAATTTGGACTTTATTTTGACCCGTGATCATGTGTAATCAACGATCACTCAGTCTCATCTCGTCGAATGGCGCCGTTGCCGTGGAATTAAGGTGAAATTTTGATCAATTTAATCAATTTTGACTTCGTCAACACGGATTTTTCTTTTAATTTCTTAAAATTCACTCACATCAATCATACATTGAGTGATCCAAAGTAGAAATTCATCTTCGAGACCCTTAATTCGATGAGATTACGTGATTTTGCCCCTTTTCTAAAGATCACGGGCGATCATTTCTTCAAATTTGCATTAAGAACGCTTTACTCTCACGGATATCGACATTCATGTACAATCGACGTCAATTTCTGATAATTTTATAAGTATTTATAAGTTATATTCATCTAAATATTCGATCCACCCTTCCATGAGATGACAGACGACCTGGAGATTACAGAATAATCCTTTAAACGTAGATCTTTTTTAGCGATCCTCGCAACCATTCGACACTACCGAGACCTCTTCCACCGTAGAACCGATAGAACCTGTAGAAATGGCCTGGAATGATGAGGGAAATGCAAGGAAATGCCTTTGTGACTACGCTAGGCTCGTACTCCAGAAACCTGTCATGAGAATTCACGCACCCCTAAATAAAAGGGCAAATTTTAGAATAGATTCCCATGTAATGAGTATGCTTCCTTCTTCCATGGTAAACCTTCCGAGGATCCATATCGACACGTAGACGAGCCTTCCCAAGTTTTTGAAATTAATCATCTTCAGAACATCCCCACCGACATGATTAAAATGAAACTCTTTCCTGCTACCCTTAAAGACCGAGCCAAGGATTGGTTTTTAAATTAGGGAAAGAATTCACAAGTTGGACCAAGATGGAGAAGGAATTTTTAAGAAAATACTATTCCGTAGGGAAAACTACCTCCGTCCGAAAAGACATCCGCGAGTTTACCCAAGGCACGAGTAAAACCTTCCACGAGGCCTGGGAGTGACTTAGAGACCTCACTAGGGAGTGTCCACACCATGGAATGTCTAACCATTAATTAACTCAAATATTTTATGACGGGTTAGGCCTGCAACATAGATATCTTTTAGATGCAGCAAGTGGTGGCACCTTCATAAGAAAATTAAGAAGACGACGCAATAGAACTCATCGAGACGATGGCAGAGAATAGCCACCACAACGTAGCTAAACCATTCGGAAAGAGGTACGATGTCGAAGGGATAAATGATCGACGCCAAATCAGTGGATATGGGGATGCTCCTCAAGAGAATCGACAAAATGGCGGAAGTCCAGAATTTATTACTGGACCAACTTAATATCCACAACGGTTCTGAAGGACTCGCCCCCATCTCACTTCAAGAGGCGCCGCCATGTGCCAATTGCTCAAGATTCAATCACATCGAATTAGATTCCCTATAATGGCGATCCAAGGGCAGGGCATGTTTAGACAAGGTTCATCAGGAGGACCGACTCAACAAGGACAATCAAATTATCTGGGTACATAACCCATTTATTATAATACCCCTATTTTCAATAATCATTCTCACAATGCAGGATTTAGGAGGAACAATGATCAACCCTATCCTCTACCTTACAATGGTCAGCAACAGCAACAACCCTACGCAAATCAAAGGTAGTCGTCGTTCATCCCGCCGACACAACTGCAAGCTTACACGTAAGCCCCACGCCAGACCACGCCGGCATCCGACCCGATCCTCGGCGCAATCTTGCAATTGATGGAGCAAATGACATGGATGAAGTCACGCATGAATGAAATACAGGACTTCGTCAAGACGAACGTCCAGCCGATGACCAATAAGAAGGGTAAGCAAGTAACATTTAATAACCAATTACCCTCACAGGCCATAGCTAACCCAAGGAATCAAAGGACCTCGTCGAGCCAGATGCACAACATCAACCATGTACACATTGACGAAGAGGCTGTGGAAACTACATTAGCGATATCGAGCCTTTGGAGTGGCAAAGACCTACCGGATTCATATATGGATCATCCAATCCACCAAGGCCCGATCGAAGAAGAAGAAACACTAATTATCGTCGAGCACAACAGCGGTTCAGCGGACGAGAAAGAAAAGGCTAAGGCTGAACCAAACCCTGATACATACAAGCGCCCTATGCCTTAACCTCAAGCACTTAATTGCCCTAAATCCAAGAGTAATGAATCCAATGATCATCTACTATACGCTTTTAAGAAGGTAACCATTACCAGTCCCTTAAGAGATGTCATCAAACGTATCCCTTCCTATGCCAAATTTCTCAAAGGTATATGCACTCCTCATAGAAACCCTATAAGGATCCAACTTAGTAGGACAGTGAGTTCCATTATGATGAATTCCCTACCGATTAAAAAGAGAGATTCGGGAGCACCCATGATAACGAGTGAAATAGGAGGAATGTTCTTTACTAGATCCTTACTAGATATCGAAGCTAGTATTAACATCCTCCCTAAAGCTGTATTCGACCCTCATCATGTAGGGGAGTTGCAACCTTTCTTAGTAGAATTATGCTTAGCAGATGGATCGGTAAGGAAACCACATGGATTAGTAGAAGATGTTATCGTGAGAATAGAATATTGCTATTTTCTGGTAGATTTCCTAGTCGTCGATATGCAAATGATCAAGGAGCTTAGCCAAGCCCCGATCATCTTAGGACAACCCTTCCTAGCTACCGTGAAAGTCGTCACAGATTGGGGGAAAGGAGAAGTAATTCTCAAAGTGGGAGAGCATACCATGAAGGTCGACATCAACAAGCTTATGAAATACCCTTCACAAGCTTCCAAGGACTTGGGCGCAATCGACTTCGCCAAAGACCAAGATATAGACGCCCTGCATAGAAGAAGTGATGATGATCGATGAGGAAGCGAGATTTGAAGAGCTACTAATGGACGAGCCTTCCCTGGAGCTCAAGACTCTCCCATTGACGTAATGAATGCGTATGGTCGTTGAATACACATGATGTCATGTCAAAACTTACCAATTTAAAGATTAATTCATGAATTGAAGGGAATAATAGTAAATAAGGGTCAAATCCACGAAGAATTAGGGAAATTTTTTAGATATCTTTGAATTCGATCAAATCAAACGACGAATTGAGATTAGAAACTAGGCAATTTACAATATTAATAAAGATAACTCAATGGGGAATCTACGGAATCAAAAATCGAGTGATTTGGATTAGAATTCGCAGAATAATCGAAGTTTGAAAATGAGAGAAAATTCGATCACGAACTTTGATTAAAAATAGAAATTCAACTGAAATTAAACTTAATCTATGATTCAAAATGTAAATCTAATACTAAATGATGAAAGATTAAGATGAAAACATGCAATCTAACCCAAAGTCACACTCGAAATGATATAATTAATTGTCGGATTCATGGCTTTTCATTCCGTGATTTCGAAGATGAAGATGACATTCAAGATATGATTTCTCCTTACTCCCTTGATCAATTTCTGATTTCAAACACTCCTTGGATGCAGAAACGTGTCAAGAAGCTAAAGAAATCAAAAGACTCTCAAATTGTGGTGTCTAGACAGTTCGATTTGCTCGAAAATCCAAGGTTGAGTTTTCCGTCACGAAGAAAAGTTGAATTTGTAGAGGATTTGGGCATAACCGTCGGATGCAACAGCCCATCGCGATCAACAGTCGAGATCACACGCATGCTAATGAATCAACGTGATTACCTCGCGTCCGTTTGATCGCCGATGGAGCGTATGGATGCATCTACGTTGCACGAAGAAGAGATGCATCGTTTTGATTTGTCCGTTGGATCTTCATCGGGCGGTCATGATCAATCGGAAGGTCCATCGATCGCGATTAATCGTGACTTTTATAACTCCCTTGATGGACGGCTGCGGGTAATCTCCATTTAATCAAATCGGCGCCTCTTAAGATGCTGTCATGTACCCCTTGAGTAAGTGACATCCGACGCACGTGATTAAATCGCGCGATCGGATGTCTTAAATAACGTCACGTCACCTAAAATAAAAGACAAAATCACATAGTCCCACACGGAATAAATTAATGTGTTTCATCAGGTTTATAAGATACGACGGATTTGAGGGTTAGCTTAAATCCGATTACGGATGCTCCTAACCCATTTATAATTCCCCGCACGTGTCACGCACACACGTCATGCACACACGCACACAATTGTGTCCACGTGTCACACAGACACATGTCCGCAGCGTCGCCACGTGGCTTCACTCCGCCACATCAGCACACAATAATATAAACCCTTTTTTTATTCTTTTCTAATCATTTTAAAAATCAAAAATACAATTAAATAAATTCAGAAAAATTATGGAAAATTCATAACTTTCAAAATACAACTCCAAATAAATTCAAATTTGTTTTGTTGTATCAGAAATTGAATTATCTATCATTATAAAAAGTCAAAATATTAAAATAATAAGAGAATGAATTTTAATTAAATAAATACATTCATGTATCTTCTAAAATAACTTTAGAAAAATATATGAATATAAATAAAGATCTTTTCTCTTATACTTTAATCATTAAAACATAATTATAATCTCAAATATAATTAGGATTAAAATCACATTGTTCAATTATGTATAATAATCCATAAATTGATGAATTTTAAATCATATCATGAAATTATGTAAGATGATAGAAATATACTTAAAATATGATAACATGTATCTAATTGAAACAATTAATGCCTTTATTTGCATTAATAATCATATAAATTCATGTATAAAATGCATGTTATCACCCATCAACACTCAAGTACGCCTTCCTTGATGAAGAGAAAGCAAAGCTGGTGATTATTATGTCCAAGTTGGATATTAAGCAGGAGAAACAATTACTAGATGTATTAAGGCGGAATGAAGATGCAATCGGTTGGACCCTGACGGACCTCAAGGGGTTGGACCACTCTCTTTGCACTCATCGCATCTTTCTAGAGGATGAGTCAAGACCCGTCAGAGAGGCCCAGAGACGACTCAACCCGAAGGTATGAGAAGTCGTGAAAGAAGAAATTCTTAAATGGCTAAACGCATAAATCATCTATCCCATATCCAATAGCCAATGAGTGAGTCTGGTGCACGTTGTTCCGAAGAAAGCTGGAGTAATGGTCATGACGGACGAGAAAGGCGAGGAGATCCAGACACGCCTTCTAACAAAATGGAGAGTCTACATCGACTATCAAAAGCTGAACTCCGCAACAATGGACCACTTCCCTCTCCGGTTCATTGACCAAATCCTAGACTAACTGGCAGGATCGAGTTACTTCTACTTTCTGGATGGATACTAGGGCTACAACCAGGTTGAAATTCATCCCAATGATCAAGAGAAGACGACGTTCACTTGTCCTTTTAGCACATTTGCTTTCAGACACATGCTATTTGGACTATGCAATGCCCCTGCGACTTCTCAACGATGTATGATGGCAATCCTCTTCAAATTTGTCGGTGACAGCTTAGAAGCTTTCATGGACGACTTTAGCGTCATTGGAAATGACTTCAACAGCTATGTTGCTCACTTGACCAAGATCTTGGAGGTCTGCGTCAGAAAACGTCTGGTGTTAAGTTGGGAAAAAGCTCATTTCATGGTACGGGAGGGAGTAGTGCTCGGGCATATCGTCTCAGGCAAAGGACTAACGGTGGACAAGGCCAAGATAGAGGTCATCCAAAACCTCCCTCTACCAGGTACTGTACGAGACTTGAGCAGCTTTCTCGGGCATGATGGCTTCTACCGAAGATTCACTCAAGACTTTACGAAAGTCTCCAAGCCACTCACCACCCTTCTTTTCAAAGACAAAGACTTCATCATAGATGAATAAGGGAAGCGCGCATTCATTATGTTGAAGCAAGCACTAATCGAGGCACCAATTCTACAAAGTCCTAATTGGGACTTACCATTTGAGATCATGTGCGACGCTTTGGACTATGCGGTGCGAGCAGTCTTGGGGCAATGATAACATGCATATTTAATTGAAATTCTTACTTTATCTACCTAATATTCATGCATATTTTATGTAATTATATTGCATGTTATCATAGTTTTTATGAATTTTCTCCATTGGTATGTCATTCTACTAAAGTCCATGCTTATGCATTATTTAGGGTTAATTATGTGCTCTATGAATGCTTAATCTTTTACAAGGTAAAATAAATAGAAATTAATTACCTTACTTTGACTTTTTTAGATGATTAGAAGATTTAATTTTAAGAAGAGAATGTTAGATGAATTAAAATAGACTTCATAAGAAATTATCTATGTTTATTTTAAATTCATCTATTATGATTCTTTTAATTTGTATTTCAAGATGGAATAATATTAAAGATGAAGAAATTTTTAATCCAATAGAGAAAATTTGAATTAAAAAGGAGTTATATTTTTAAAGTTATTGACTTTTGAATTTCCTGAATTATATTTGATTTATTTCCCTATTAAAAATTGCAAAAAAGGGGGTTAATTTCCACAGGACCCGCGGAGCTGATGTGGCGCGCGGGACCTGTGCGGATGCGACGTGGCACGCAAGGCCACAAGGCAGAGCCACGCGAGCCCACACGAGGAGCCTAGGTGGCCCGAGTGGATGCACACGTGTGGCAGGGGCCACGCGAGTCCACGTGGACGCCCAAGGGGGTGCCACGTGGCGAGTGAGGGGGCTGCCATTTGAAGAGCCCACGGGTTAGTGGGCCCTAGTTAGTAGTTTGGGGTGGTAACGCAAATGCGTTACACCGTCCCCTCCTTTTATAGTCAACATTTTTCGCATTTTTCTCCGTATGGGACTATGTCCTATTTAATCTTTTAAATGCAAGACACGTGGACGTTTCCCACGCGTTAGATGTGAATTGCGTCACGTAAGGCGCATCGATTGAGTGGACCCAAGTCCACGCGATCGCCATCAGGAGCACGTGCACAAATGGGAGTCGTTGATCGCGTAAGTGAACATCAGACGGCCTTGATTAAATCGCGATTGTGACGCATTGTGGGGAGACACGTAGACGCATATGGACTCACCTCGACGTGACAATGGCAATCCGACAGCAAAAACCAAACTCACGTGAGATCATGGCTCACAATCGCCACGCGATCGTGGCCCACCATCATTGTGCGAGCGTGGCCATCAATCGGCTTTCACTAGATCAAACGACTCGCGTTTCTCGCAGGAATTCTTCTTTAAAAACCAATGTATTCTCTCTTCTTCTCTTAAGTTTTGATCGAATCGTGAAGCAATTAAGCGATTTTTGAGGAAGATCTTGATTTCATCACGATTCCCCTGCGTCTATACTCAATCGTGATCCGATTGGAGCAAGATTCATCGTGATTAATCGTCGGATTCTATCAAATTCTCCCCTTGAACGTTGAACGTTCGCCGAGGAAGAAATCAAGCCAATACTCTTCAATCCGCGTGAATTGAAGCCAAATCTTCGCAAAAATCTGTTATTAATGAGAATCGATCGTTCATCTTGCGGTAATTTGTATTTAGATTAGATTTAGGAGGTTAATTTTGTGTTTAAAGTCGTTTTGTTCTTCAATTTCGCCCAAATTTGGTTTGAATTTTTGCTGATTTTGAAATAAGGATATCTCACTGATCTTAACTCCAAATCACCAGACTCTAGTTTCATTGGATTCCTTGTTTCATCAGATTTCCGTGGATAGTAAATTCATGAAATTCCATGATCATTTGGCCCCTCAATTTAATGTTTGACCACTGTTCATTTTCAATCTGAATTTGGGTGTTGACTTGCGGGATCAATTACTCTTTAAATATAAATTAGAATTTGACAATTTTACTCTCTTTGGAATCCTCTGGTTTTTAGCTTTCTATTGATATATCAATTGCAAGATTTGGATATCATTTGGTTAGCCAATTTGAAGATTTTCACAGAAGTGTTCATTTCGGGATTTTTCTGATCTTTAATTTTTAATAATTCATAATGAATCCAATTCTTATCAAAAAAATCACGAATTTTATATCAATAAATTCCAGTTTCTCTATAGATTCTAAATAGATAATTTTTGTAATCTTTTGACCCCTTTTGATTCTCTGATTTTACAAAAAGTCAATTATTGGTCAAAGTCAATGCATTGACCTTGACTTTTGACATTTCTTTGTCAAATCAAAGGCCTAAAATCTTAAAATACCCTATCTAGTATATTTATATCATTTATATTCATAAAATATCATTTCCACTTTTTTAAAACCCTAATTAAACCTAATTTGACCAATTCAACTCTGCAATAAAAGTCAACGGTGTTCTCTGTGGATTGACCCAATACTTACACTTTACTTGATTTTATATCTTTGTCATTGTGAGTTCGGAATTATAAATTTTATTTGATCGATGTTTCTGTGTTTTAACGACCGCATAAAATGCTTCGTAAAGCAACGACTCGATAAAAAGTCGACGGTCATATGCTATGCAAGCAAGACCTTTGTCAAAGCTCAGTTTAATTATATGACTACGGAGAAAGAGCTTCTGGCGGTGGTCTACGCACTCGAGAAGTTTCACCTTAAATCTTGGGGAGCAAGATTGTTATCTACACCGATCATGCAGCCTTAAAATACTTGCTCTCCAAGAAAGAGGCCAAACCACGACTTATACGATGGGTGTTGCTCCTTCAAGAATTCAACTTGGAGATCAAAGACAAGAATGGAAGCGATAACTCGGTGGAAAAAACCACTTATCGCGTCTCCACGTTCCGGGAGGAGGAGACATCAATGACACATTCCTCGACGAGCATCTCCTTGCCATCTCGAGCCATGTCCCCTGGTATGCACACATCGTCAACTTCATCGTGACTGGATCGATCCCAGAGCACTGGAATCGTCATCAACGAGATAAGTTCTTCCATGATCTAAAGTACTACTTTTGGGAAGAACCACTCCTATTCCACCTAGGATACGATCAGATCATCCGGCGATGCATACCAGAAGAGGAACAAGGAGACATCTTAGCGATGTGTCATTCATCAACATGCGGAGGACATTTTGTGGCGCGCAAGAGCGCAAATAAGATCTTGTAGAGCGGCTTCTACTGGCCCACCATCTTCAAGGATGCCCATCGTTTCTATATGGAATGCCTACAGTGTCAAGCGGAATTAAACATCTCCAAGAGAGATGAGATGTCAATGCGGCCGATCCTTGAAGTGGAGATTTTTTATATTTGGGGGATAAACTTCATGGGACCTTTCCTAACTTCTGATGGGAAAGAGTATATTTTGGTAGCGGTGGATTATGTGTCCAAGTGGGTCAAAGCGATCCCCACTAGGACAAACGACCATCGGGAGGTGTTTAAATTTTTAACTAGATGCATCTTCGTCGGGTACGGTTGTCCGAGGGCCATCATTAGCGACGGAGGCTCACACTTCAACAATGCACATTTTCGGGCATTACTGAAGAAATACGGAGTACATCATCGTGTCACCACGCCATACCACCCCCAGGCGAATGGGCAAGTAGAGGTAAGCAACAGAGAAGTCAAGAGCATTCTAAAGAAGATTATTTGACCAGATGGGAAGGATTAGGCACACAAGCTTCTTGATGCACTATGGGCATACCGGACGGCATACAAGACACACATCGGGAGGTCTCCCTTCTGGCTTATCTTTGGGAAAGCCTGCTGACGTGTCATTTTCATGCGTCGTTAAAACACAAAGACAATGGTCAAACAAAATTTATAAAACCGAACTCACAAATATAAGATATAATAATCAAGTATTGTGTAAGTATCGGGTCGATCCACAAAGAGCAGGGTTGACTTTAATCGCAGAGTTAACTTGGTCAAACTTAGGTTTAAAAGGAGTTTTAAATAAGAGAAAATAAGATGTGATGAATAGAAATGATATTAATAGACCTAATAAGAAGTCTTTAAGAATTGAAATCTCAGATTTGACAGAGAAAAGTCAAAAGTCAAAGTCAAAGCATAGACTTTGACCAACAGTAGGTGTACTGTAAAATCAGAGAATCAAACAGAGTCAGAAGATTACCAAAATTATATATTCAGAAACTAGAGAGAAAATGGAATTTATGGATATATAATTCGTGATTTTTGGATAAGAAATGAATTTATTATAAATTATTGAAAATCAACTATCAGAAAATCCCCGAAATTAACACCTCAAAGGAAATCTTCAAATTGAATGGTCAAATGAAATCCAAATCTTGCAATTTATATGTCAATGGAAAGCTAAGAACCAGAGGAATATAAAGAGACCAAAATGATCGAATTATGATTTTTAAATTGAAAGTAATTGACCCCAAAAGTCAACGTTTGACTTTTGATGAAGGATGAACATTCCTCGGTCAAACATAAAATTGAAGGATCAAATGAACTCAGAATTCAATGAATTTGCTATCCACGGAAAGCTGATGAAAAGAGGAATCCAATGAAACCAAAATCAAGTGATTTGGAATTATAATAAAAGAGATATCATATTTTCAAAATTAGCAATTTTTCAGATTAAAAATTAGGAAAAATGAAGAACACTATGAGCTACTTTGCGAAATTAAAGATCTAAACCTAATAAAGATACAAATTACCTCTTGATAATCAATCAAACCTCACTACTAACCCGATTTCCACAAGAATAGGGCCTCAATTCTTGTGGATTGAAGCGAATTTGCTCGGATTCTTCCTCGTGGACGTTCGGAATTCAAGGGGAAAATTCGATGAAATCAAGAGATGAAATCGTGATTATCATGCTTCAATGGATACGTCTCTACACACTTGGAAGCAGAGGATCACGAGAACTTAAGACCTTCCTCGAAACTCGCTTAATTTCTTCACGAGTCGATCAAAAGTTCAAGAACAAGAGAAGATATTTTTTTGTAGTTGGTTTAATTAATAGATTGATAAAAGAGGAAAGAAATGTCCTAAGATTAACACATAACCCCTAAATGTCGGTCAATCCGTCTAATCGTGACGCAGTCATCATTATTCTACAGGAGCTTGAATTACCGCCCAAGCTTGGCGTTTATCACGGTAGAATAATGAGCTGAATAAGCAACTAGAACTCGCATAGTATCAACCTTGCCCCCTATCCTCAGTCCTCACGGGGCTAAGACCCTAGCCCTAGCCTTGAGCGGGGATCTGAGTGACAAGGCCCTCTAACTTTCTCGAGATCGATTCAACCGATGGTGATTAATTCTAAATACGATAAGAAGATAAAACCTGATCCACCGGTGCTCCCTTGGCCTTTCGACACGAAACACTCTTGCCATGGAACAAGCAATCACAAAAGAGGATACGAAGAAGCAAGTCGGGTATCTAGATGTACTCGGTTCGTCACGCCGCACAATCCTAGATACCAGGCGAACACACAAGAACATAAGAAGAACAAACGATAATTAAACATACCTAGATAGTTGATCCCTAGCAGCCTTGATCCCAATGGCCAACCTCCAAAAGGAGGCCAACTAGAATATGAATTTTACATTGGAGATGAGGCCTATTTATAGATAAGTTTGTGCGAAATTGGTGGATCGTGGCCCACGACGCGGATTTCACTCCGTGTGATTTCAGCCGTCGGATCGCGCGAAATTGGTGGCTCGTGACGCGGATTTCACTCCGTGCAATTTCAGCCGTCGTATCGCGCGAAATTGGTGGCTCGTGCCGCGGATTTCACTTCGTGTAATTTCAGCCGTCAGATCGCGCGTAATCGGTGGGATCGTGGCCCATGACGCGGATTCCACTCCGTGTGATTTCAGCCGTCCAATTGCGCGATTTAATCCCGATCGTCCGATTGTGCGATTTAATCCTGACCGTCCGATTGCACGATTTAATCCCAACCGTTCGATTGCGCGATTTAATCCCGACCGTCCGATTGCACGATTTAATCCTCAAAAATCAAAATAAAATCCAAAAAATACTATAACATTAAGAAATTCATAAATTCATTTGTATAACTCCTTTTTAACTCAAATTTTCTCCATTGGATCACAAATTTCTTCCTTTTTAACATCATGTCATTTAAAATATATTTTCAAAGAAGAAATCAAGATGAATTAGAATTTACTTAAATCATTTCTCACTAAACATTCTAAATCATAAATTCATCTTGAAATTATCCTTCCAAACATTTACTAAAGTCAAAAATCATTCAATACAATAGATTAACTTCTATTAATTTAAACTTAACAAAAGATTAATCATCTATTAAGCATGAAATTATTCCTAATTTATGCATAAATATCAACTTTAGTGAAATGACATGCCAATGGAGAAAATTCCTAAAAAGTATGATAACATGCATCATATTCACATAAAATAAGCATGAATATGAGTTAATTAGGATAAGAATTCGAGTTATAAATGCATGTTATCACCTGCCATCTTCCGGTTGAGCTTGAGTGATAAGAACATGAAATGTACTTATAACCACCCATTTATTGCTCTTAATTAACTTCATTAAACTCTGAATACACCATCTCCTCTACCACTTTATCACTTGATATTGTACACTACTAGTGCATCAAAAAGAGTTTATTCTATATGCCTTTTGCTTTTCTGATTTTCAGGAACTATACAAGAGGAATGAGCAGCAATATCCTCACAAATAGAAGTGTTTAATGGGCTGTCCAAGGCAATCAATTGCAAGCCCAGTCAAAGGAAATAGGAGCCCACCGAAGTGAAGACTCGGGGAGCATAAAAAAAGGGAAAAAGAGGTTTCGGGAGTCGCTCCCTTCTCTTTTTTTAGCTTCTCCCCGAACCTTCTTCTTCCTCCCTCTTCTTCTGCTGTTCTTTCTCTTTCCTAGGTTTAGGTGTTCCTCCGCTGTAACTCCTCTCCCGACTGATGCTGAAGTTTAATGGAATTTAATTTAAGTTATTTCTCGTTTTCTTCCTTACGATTCCTCTTACAATCTCTATCCATCCAATCCCATTTTTCTCGGTAAGTTCTTTTCAGCGTTGTAGGATTCTTCCCTCACCTTCTCTTTCTCGTCTATCGTCCTGTTCAATCTATCTCTTCGTTCTTCCTCTTTTCTATTCGTCTATCATTCTCGATTCTCAGGAATTTTTCTATTCTTCTCTTTTCCTATTCCGTTTGCTTTGCCTCTCTCTCTCCTTCCCCTATCCTTCATCTCCCTCATTCCCTCGATTTCCCCTCACGAATCTTCCTCTTTCCTTCTTCTATTCCAAAATTTCCTCTGCAACCCTCTCTTCCGACTCCCCGTTTTCCCGTTTTTTCTCTCTCTCGTACTCCAGGAATTTCCCCGTTTTCGCTCTTTCAAGTTCTCCCTCTTCCTCGCATTCTTTCTTCCTCTCCCTCTTTCTCTCTACCTCTCCCGAAATCCCCCCGTCTCTCTCTCTCGTTATCGTTCTCTCTCTCATTCTTCTCTTTTCCTCTCTCGATCCTTTTATCTCCCTGCCTTTCCGCTTTCTTTGTTTTCTAACGATCTCTCGAATCTCGATTTCTCCTTCCTCTCCCAAATTCGTTTTCTGTCTTTCTATCTCCCTCTGTCCCGTTTTTCCCATATCGTTTCCGTTCACGAGCAATCTTCTTCTTCCTTTTTCTCTCTTCTATTCCTTCTCTTATCCTCTCAAAATTTCGTCTTCTTTCGTTCTCTCTCCTTTCATGCAATTTTTCTCCGTTTTCTCCTTCCTATCTACCGCTCTCGCTACCTCTCTCTCCCTCGCGATCTCACTTTCTATTCTCCGAATTCCCCCTCACGCAAACTCTCTCTCTCTCTCGTCCCTGCCTTTTTCTTTCCCTTCTTTCGCACCTCCGCGTCTCTCCCTCTCCACGACTTCATCCTCCGTCACCTTCTCCCA
Organism: Lemna minuta; assembly: GCA_024174645.1. NCBI lineage: Eukaryota > Viridiplantae > Streptophyta > Magnoliopsida > Alismatales > Araceae > Lemna > Lemna minuta. The sequence goes on along the minus strand of CM044102.1, from coordinate 18,254,364 downwards.
TCAAATTCCGTGCTTCCCGATAGTCTCTTTCTATTTGCAATCGTCTCTTTCCCCCTTTTCCACTCCTTTCCGAGTTTGACAATTCCGCTCTTCCGCAATCTCTGTACACGAACTCTCTCTCTCATTTCTTCCGCAATCTCTCTCTCTCACCATCAACTTTCTTTCTTCTCTCTCCTCAAGTCTTCTCTCCCACCTGCCCTGCTGTCTTTCGCGCACTCCTTTTCTCCCTCTCTCAGTTTCGTCTTTTCTGCCTAACACTTTTTACACGGTCAACCCTCTATTACCTTCCGTTTCTCGTCTCTTCCGCCGCATCTTCCCTCCTATCTCTTCTATTCCTCTTTCTGACTTCCTCTTTCTCTCTTCTCACATTAGTTCCCTCTCTTTCCCTCTTCCGAATTTGTCATTTCTGAACTCTTACCCATCTCTTTCTTCTTCTTTCTTGTTTCTAGTTCCGTTCCCAATTTCTCTTCCTCTCCTTTATCACTCTTTCTCTCTATTTCTTTCTCCTAAAAACACCCCCTCTCTAACTCTTTATTTTATCCATTTCCCTCTCCCTCCTACTATCTTTCTCTCCCGATTGCCAATTTCTCATCTCATTCTCTCTTTCTTCTTCCCCTCTTACTTCTTTCCTTTCTATATAGTTTAGATTTCCTTAACTATTTATTCTAATACTTTTCTGTATTCTGGATTTGGGATCTTTATATCAGTAGGTTCACTTAAATCATCCATCAAAATTCCTTCTTCCCATGGTCAACTCATAGAGTTGACCACCAATCCCTCATCTGTATTCTCATCTCTACTCCTGTTATTGGTATTCTCGGGCCCTAGAATCCCTGTGGATCGACCAGGAAACCTATACACCCCAATTATCCCTGTTGTTTTGGAGTTTCCTAGTTTATAAATTTTAAGTTTGATGGGCTTAAAAACACGACGACTTTGAGCTTATCAAATTTTGGCGCCGCTGCCGGGGATTTTAGGTGCGTGAAAATATCAATATTCTTTTTCCTTTTTTTTCGTTCTCTTCCTTGTTTTTATTTCGGGTATATATATATCAGAAAAATCAGAAAGGTCAACAATATCAAAGGAAAAGGTCAGTCATCTCCAATCTATCGCAAGGATCAAGATCAAGAGGTAAGCCTAAACTCTGTGCATGCACGGTAGAAGATCATTAAAGCCTCAAATATTTGATCTAGGTCAGCATTCCTATTCCAAAGCCAAGCATCCCATTATGAATCCTCAAGATCAACCCAACCCTATTGCTCAGCCTAATCTAGCCAACCAACCCAAACTCCTTAAAGATTACTTGAATCCTTCAATTGGAGTGGAATTATTTGATAAACCTTCTTGTAGCCATGATATCAAACCAGGAATTTTCCAAATCCTTCCAAATTTTTATGGAAATATTAATGAGGATCCCTATGATCATCTTCAAGAGTTCTCCAAGATTTGTGCTACTATTAAAGATGCTGATGATGCTCTTAGGTTAGCCCTCTTTCCATTTTCTTTGAAAGGAGAAGCCAGCTATTGGTTCTCAAATTTAGAAGTCACTTCTTGGACTAGACTTTTCAATGATTTCATTACCAAATTCTATCCTCATGGGAAGACTAATATGATGAGGAAGTTGATTATGAGTTTTTCCCATAATGGCAGTGAACAATTACATGAATCATGGAGTAGATATCAAAGTCTTATAAGGAAATGTCCTCATCATGGTTTCTCTCGCTGGCAGTTAGTTCACTATTTTTATGAGGGAATGGATTACCAAAATAAACAAATCATAGATGCTTCTTGTGGAGGTTCTATAGCAAGTAAAAGTGAAGATCAAGCATATAGAATTCTTGAGGAATTAAGTCAAAACTCTTTTAATTACACTACTTCCTCCACATATGATAGAGCCAATGTCTCCTTCAAGAAAGAGGGAATATATGAGTTAGTGAGACATGCTGATAAAGAATTAAGGGATGAAGTTAGTGAAATCAGTAAGAAATTAGAGAAACTCTTATCAGCCCAAACACATAATCCCTCTCCGAAAAATTCCATATGCTCCTTTTGCTCTAGTCAAGATCATAGTGAGGCTCAATGTGTAGCTTTTATGAATATTCAGAAAGAAGTTAATGCCTTTTCCCAACCTTATCCTCATAATCCTAGCTGGAATCCACCAACTCATTCTTGGAAAAATCAGTCCAACCAAATGGCTACATTTCCAAAAATCTAACTTAAATTTTCAAAAACCCTCCCATTCTCCATAATCAAAACTTCCCAAACCTTCATGCATCTCAAAAATCCTATTTATATACAAAAACCCTCACAGTATGCCAAACTCTCATAGTCTCCCTAATTTTCAAAACCATCAAGTGCCTCAACAGTCCTCATTTCAAAAATCCTCCAATTCTTCAAAAATGTCCCTTTAGGATCTCATCCTCACATGGATCCCTCCATCCAAACCTTGAAAGAACAACTAGTTGGTCAGCAGCAAGCCTTAGCACAAATGATGTCCCAAATACAAGCTCAAAATCAGATCATTCAAAACCAAGGACAGTTATTTCAAAATCAACTCTCTCAATTGTGTAAGGGTTTATCTCAAGGACAAAGTGCAGAAGCAAATCCTAGGGGTCAACTACCAAGCCAACCAATAGCCAATCCTAAGCATAACCCACCAAGTTTTAATACTCTTCCTAATGCTTCCATGGTTCATACCCAAGCAAGTTCAAGTCAAGGTCCTCAAATAGAGGAATTTAAGGAAATCACTAGATTGAACCAGCCCAAAAGAGTGCTTCCTAGGTTGGGAGATAAGGAGGAGAAAGGGGACAGTAATGAGCAAAAAAAGAAAAAGGAAAAAGGGTAAACAGAAAAATTATATTGAAGGAAGATTCTTTTAGTGATGAGGATGATTCAATGACTGAAAAAGAAGAGTCACCACAGAATGAAACATCAAATAAACTTGTAGACTCTACATATGATCCACCCTTACCCTTTCCTACAGCTCTCATCCCTAAGCTTAAACCAAAAACATCATTGTGCAACCCCAAGAAAGAAGCTAGAACCATAACTCTATCAGCTGAGGTAAGTGCTTTCATTTCTAACACACTTCCAAGAAAGCAAAAGGATCCCGGTAGCCCGCTTGTTTCCTGTAGCATTGGAAACCTCAATTTTAGAAAAGCATTGTTAGATCTTGGGGCTAGTGTTAATATTCTGCCCACTCATCTGTTTGAGAGTCTGAAATTAGGGAATTTGAAACCCACATCCATTGTTTTATCATTGGGAGATAAATCATTAAGGTATCCTAGAGGAATGATAGAAGATGTCATTGTGAAAGTAAAAGGTTGCTGTTTTCCTGTTGATTTTCTTGTGCTAGATATGACCTCACCAAAGAATGTTGAGGATTCCACCATCATCCTGGGCCGTCCTTTTTTAGCTACTGCTGAAGCTAATATTGATTGTAAAACAGGGGTAGTAGTAATGTCGTATGGTGGAAAGAGGGTTCCTTTGAAGGTTTTCAGTGAGACAAAAGGTTTTGAGGATATAGAAGAGCAAGAAAATATTGAGGAATGCCACACTATTACTATTGAGCATGATCCTAGTGAGATTCCTAGAATTCCTTCACAAAATCATGGCATATCTCCTCTACTTCCCAATCCTTCACCTCATCTCTTTAGAAGAGTAGAAGTAGGCAATTATGAACTAAAGATGGAAAATGAGAGACTGAAGATGAATCTTATAACCTTAAAAGAAAGAGAAAAAGAGATGCATGATAGAGTTGAGCAATTGACCAAGGAAAATGAAAATCTCAAGATAAAATTGAGAATCCACAGCTACAAAAGAAGGAAAAGAAAAACAAAGGCTGAAGGTAGCTTTGAAGGAGGAAATCAAAAGCTGCAGAAAAAGGTATGGATTCCAAAATTCGTTATGGATAATTATCGGCAGATTGCAACCCATGAATTGTGGATTCCAAAATCATTTTTATCATTCTGAAATTGACCTTTTTGAATGTCTAGCTAAAGACTATAAACTAAGCGCTTCTTGGGAGGCAACCCAAGCTAACTTACACTAATCTTTTTGTCTTCTCCTCTCTATTTTTGTTTTCTATTTTGTTTCACAGAAATTCTCAAGGATGAACATGACAGAAAAATCAGCAAGTAGAAAGTGGAAGGTGGTCAAAGAACACAAGGAAAGGAAGGCTCAAATATGAAGCATAAAAGAAGGTTCAAATCTGAAGTCTTTCCTCATGGCCCTTCAAATATTCAGGTGGCATCTTTCCATACTTTTATATATACATGTCATTGAGGACAATGCCTTAAAAGAAAGGGGGGATAGCTGTAGTTGAGATATAGCTAGCATATGCATGAAAAAAAAAAAAAAAAAATTTAAAATGCATGAATTGAAGTAGATTAGCACCACAAACCTATCTTAGTAGAATGGACATCTCAGTCATCCTCTTCGAAACTCCACTTCAGTGTAGAAGCTCAAGATATTCTTTTGTGGGGAAGTGGCAGTGATTATTTATACTCATATCCTCCTAAGATTAGATTCAATGATTCCATTAACCTTATGGATATGTGTCTACTGCTAGGGAGAGCTGAGATTTCAGAAGTCTTGAGATGCTAAAGACCCTCACCCCCAAGAGTCTTAAAGGTATATTATCTTGTAAGTCCAAGGTAGCTGAAAAAGTATGAAGCTCCTAGAAGAGGAGCAAGGATAAAAGAGCGGGGTAGAAAAAGTATGAATTTCAAAGTTTTTCAAAGTGCAAAGCTAGCATCAAAAATGTAAAGTTCAAAGCTACAATGCTAAAGTCTTAATATTCAAGGAAAACCTCAAAGGCAAGTTATGTGAACCTCATGTATTGTAAATCAAGCCTCAAGGCATCATTATAATCATTCATTATCTGCCTACCCCAGTCCTTATAGCAATGACCAAGGCCTTGCGTACCTTTTGGACAGAAAAGGGGGACGAGGGGGATGAGTATTCAAAAAGAATTATGGAATCTCAGCTGAAACCTTTCAAAGGACACATGGTTAATGGATGAGACTCTACACCTCATTGTGGCAAATATTCGGTGCTTAGGAGGAATCTAACTCAATGCCTATTCCCCACCCACTTGAAGTGTAGGTTGCTGGAGTGAATGATGGCAGAGATATCTTTACTACTTAGTTAGGCTTAATATTTTTCTTTATTTAATCATTGCTAGGGACTAGCAATCCTTAAGTTGGGGGGTGTGATAAGAACATGAAATGTACTTATAACCACCCATTTATTGCTCTTAATTAACTTCATTAAACTCTGAATACACCATCTCCTCTACCACTTTATCACTTGATATTGTACACTACTAGTGCATCAAAAAGAGTTTATTCTATATGCCTTTTGCTTTTCTGATTTTCAGGAACTATACAAGAGGAATGAGCAGCAATATCCTCACAAATAGAAGTGTTTAATGGGCTGTCCAAGGCAATCAATTGCAAGCCCAGTCAAAGGAAATAGGAGCCCACCCGAAGTGAAGACTCGGGAGCATAAAAAGGGAAAAAGAGGTTTCGGGAGTCGCTCCCTTCTCTTTTTTTAGCTTCTCCCCGAACCTTCTTCTTCCTCCCTCTTCTTCTGCTGTTCTTTCTCTTTCCTAGGTTTAGGTGTTCCTCCGCTGTAACTCCTCTCCCGACTGATGCTGAAGTTTAATGGAATTTAATTTAAGTTATTTCTCGTTTTCTTCCTTACGATTCCTCTTACAATCTCTATCCATCCAATCCCATTTTTCTCGGTAAGTTCTTTTCAGCGTTGTAGGATTCTTCCCTCACCTTCTCTTTCTCGTCTATCGTCCTGTTCAATCTATCTCTTCGTTCTTCCTCTTTTCTATTCGTCTATCATTCTCGATTCTCAGGAATTTTTCTATTCTTCTCTTTTCCTATTCCGTTTGCTTTGCCTCTCTCTCTCCTTCCCCTATCCTTCATCTCCCTCATTCCCTCGATTTCCCCTCACGAATCTTCCTCTTTCCTTCTTCTATTCCAAAATTTCCTCTGCAACCCTCTCTTCCGACTCCCCGTTTTCCCGTTTTTTCTCTCTCTCGTACTCCGGGGAATTTCCCGTTTTCGCTCTTTCAAGTTCTCCCTCTTCCTCGCATTCTTTCTTCCTCTCCCTCTTTCTCTCTACCTCTCCCGAAATCCCACGTCTCTCTCTCTCGTTATCGTTCTCTCTCTCATTCTTCTCTTTTTCCTCTCTCGATCCTTTTTATCTCCTGCCTTTCCGCTTTCTTTGTTTTCTAACGATCTCTCGAATCTCGATTTCTCCTTCCTCTCCCAAATTCGTTTTCTGTCTTTCTATCTCCCTCTGTCCCGTTTTTTCCCATATCGTTTCCGTTCACGAGCAATCTTCTTCTTCCTTTTTCTCTCTTCTATTCCTTCTCTTATCCTCTCAAAATTTCGTCTTCTTTCGTTCTCTCTCCTTTCATGCAATTTTTCTCCGTTTTCTCCTTCCTATCTACCGCTCTCGCTACCTCTCTCTCCCTCGCGATCTCACTTTCTATTCTCCGAATTCCCCCTCACGCAAACTCTCTCTCTCTCTCGTCCCTGCCTTTTTCTTTCCCTTCTTTCGCACCTCCGCGTCTCTCCCTCTCCACGACTTCATCCTCCGTCACCTTCTCCCATCAAATTCCGTGCTTCCCGATAGTCTCTTTCTATTTGCAATCGTCTCTTTCCCCCTTTTCCACTCCTTTCCGAGTTTGACAATTCCGCTCTTCCGCAATCTCTGTACACGAACTCTCTCTCTCATTTCTTCCGCAATCTCTCTCTCTCACCATCAACTTTCTTTCTTCTCTCTCCTCAAGTCTTCTCTCCCACCTGCCCTGCTGTCTTTCGCGCACTCCTTTTCTCCCTCTCTCAGTTTCGTCTTTTCTGCCTAACACTTTTTACACGGTCAACCCTCTATTACCTTCCGTTTCTCGTCTCTTCCGCCGCATCTTCCCTCCTATCTCTTCTATTCCTCTTTCTGACTTCCTCTTTCTCTCTTCTCACATTAGTTCCCTCTCTTTCCCTCTTCCGAATTTGTCATTTCTGAACTCTTACCCATCTCTTTCTTCTTCTTTCTTGTTTCTAGTTCGTTCCCAATTTCTCTTCCTCTCCTTTATCACTCTTTCTCTCTATTTCTTTCTCCTAAAAAAACACCCCCTCTCTAACTCTTTATTTTATCCATTTCCCTCTCCCTCCTACTATCTTTCTCTCCCGATTGCCAATTTCTCATCTCATTCTCTCTTTCTTCTTCCCCTCTTACTTCTTTCCTTTCTATATAGTTTAGATTTCCTTAACTATTTATTCTAATACTTTTCTGTATTCTGGATTTGGGATCTTTATATCAGTAGGTTCACTTAAATCATCCATCAAAATTCCTTCTTCCCATGGTCAACTCATAGAGTTGACCACCAATCCCTCATCTGTATTCTCATCTCTACTCCTGTTATTGGTATTCTCGGGCCCTAGAATCCCTGTGGATCGACCAGGAAACCTATACACCCCAATTATCCCTGTTGTTTTGGAGTTTCCTAGTTTATAAATTTTAAGTTTGATGGGCTTAAAAACACGACGACTTTGAGCTTATCATTGAGCATCGAGCTTATTGGGCTATCAAAAAGCCCAACCTATCTCTAGACGAAGCAGGGAAACAAAGACTTCTCCAGCTTTAGGAGTTACAAGAGTTGAGGCACGACGTGTACGCGAACGCGCCGATCCACAAAGAGAAGACAAACGCCTTTCACGACTAACACATCCAACGACGATCATTTCAGGTCAAAGACAAGGTCTAGCTCTACAATTCGCGCCTCAAGCTCTTTCATGGGAAGTTGCGCCCTAGATGGGATGGTCCTTACATGGTTCTAGAATTGTTCGATGTCGGATCCGTGCTCATCTCCGACATCAAATCAGGTCGACAATTCAAGGTAAATGGTCATCGTCTCAAGCCGTACCTGACATCAGAACCACCCGCACCAGCAGATAAGGTAGATCTGCATCTTCCCCAGCACTCGAGGACGTGACGATATCACCCTCGACCCATCAGTAGTCGTAAGTTTTATGATAGTTTGTCTGGCTGAAGACGTTAAACTTAGAGCTCTTGGGAGGCACCCTAAGATTATCTTACTCTTTAGTTTTCTTTATTTTTCAGTTGTTTTTATAGATATCAAAGAAGAACTACACTAGGAAAGAGTGCACCTGCACGAAATCCCGTGAAAGAGCATTAACGGATCAATGAGTTTTTCTAACCTTTTATCCTCTCACCACATTTTCGTATCTTTTTCATGCCATGATTTGGTGTTTTTGCTATCTTTTGCATGAGCATGTAGATTTCATTGAGGGCAATGAAAGATTATAGTTGGGGGGTGATGACTTAGAAAAATCTCTACTATTTTTTCAAAAATTTAAAATTCTACATTCTAAAATCTCCTATTTTCCAAAATTTGATCTACTCTACTCTACCTTAGAAATCTTGACATTTAGAGATCTGACCTACTAGAGATGTAGAAGTGAGGGCCTAATAGCCAATATGATTACATTTTGATTTATAAAGCTAAATGATCTAGAGAAACCAATGGATGATATTTAGTGGTTGACTTCTTTGGGGTTGGGTATCTAACAGGCACCGAGGAAAATGAGTAATCAGAAGTTGAAATGCTATGGGATTGAAAAGGAGAGTTTTTTAGAGAAGTTTAAATTCCATCCCCTGCCTAAACATCAGCCAAAACTACTTAGTGTGGGAATTCCTCGCTTCTAGACTTTCCCTTTAAAAAGAGTGCAATGATCCATAATTTTTTAAAGCACTTATCTTTCCTTGTTAGGCATGTAGTTCTATCTTTTCCAAAGCAGTCAAGTAGTTACACCACATTGTTTTAAACTTCACTCATGATAATAACACTCCCAAGTGATTCACACATCCATCACATTTTCCTTCCATATTTCCCCCACATGTACGTATACCTTCACACTACACTTCACATTTTTTACATACTTTATTTCATAAACCCTAAAAACTCCTCCATATCCTTGTTACATTCTTCTGAAATTTCAAAAAAAAATAAGAAAAGAAAGAGGAGAAAAATCAAAAGAAAGAGAGAAATAAGAAGTGAAAAGAAGGAAAATAAGTGGGAAATTTCATCTACCATCATCTATACCACTTCTACCATCATCTCTACCATCTACCCTATCTATCACCATCCACCTCATTTGAGAGTATAATTATCATAAGTGGTACCTTTCTTTGTTTTAAAAATCCACTTTGTTTATCTGCATATTTGCTTTTAACCTCATCATTCCTTTAGAAATAGTATCTTTTTATTTCCTTCAGCCACCTCGCACATTGCGAGTTGAGAGAAATCCTTTTTAATTGCACTCTTTATAGGAGGAAAGCGAGTTGAGAGGAATTCTAATACATTAAGTATCCTCCATTTTGAGAAAAGGAGTGATGTATCTATGGAGAGGGTAAGGAATTGCATCCGCTCATGAGAGAGTGAGTATCTTTTCATCCCCATAGCATCAAACCTTAGATATGCTCACCTTGATCACAATTGAGAATTAGAATCGAGCATTAGCCGATGAGCACTACCCTAATATGCACTAAATATGTCAACCTAGAGATGGAATCTAGATCATTATAGCCTACACTATGAGAAAAACATAATCATATATTCATACGCTTCACCTTTTTAGTAGTAGGATCAAAGGATGAAAGGACCTTCTAAGAAAATTATATAATAAATTTCTAAGAGACTAGAAATCATTTAAGTTGGGGGGTGTGATAACATGCTAATTAGACATGATAATACATGAATATTAATGCATATTAAGGCATAAAAGATTTCATCCCTATGCGTGTTATCATATTTATGAGTATTTATCTATCATTCTATGAAAAATTCATTATAATATCAAAATACACTAATTTAGGGTTAATTATAATGAATTCAAGACTAATAATTTCATGACCCATCTTTACATGAGATTACAAGTAGTTTTTAAAGTTAAATAATAAGAGAAATCATTTTTATATATTCATTTTTATTTTCTAAAGTTTTAAATCTTAAAGAAATGAATGTATTTTTGAAATATAAATTTAATCTCTTGTTATTTATTAAATTTGACTTTTTAAAATGATAGATAATTAAATTTCTGATCAAATAAAAGAAATTTAGATTAATTTGGAGTTATATTTTGAAAGTTATGAATTTTCTAACTCTTAGAGATTTTTATGGAATTTTTTTGAATTTTTAATGAATTTCTAAGGATTTTCCAGAATTAAAAATGGATTTTTCTAATTTAAAATCGATTTTTCAGAATATTTTTAGCGCACAGGTGACATGGCGCAATCTGGATCGTCCGATCGTATCACGATCAACGGTCAAAACGAGGAGGCGACGTGGCAGCATGTGGAGCGTCCGATTGCGCTAAGATTCTCAACCGTTGATCTTCACTCAAGTGAAGGGGGGTACGTGGTAAAATCGGATTCGTCGAATCACATTTTAATCTCGGCCGTTGATCAAGAGGAGTTATGACGGCCGATATTAAACCAACGAAAAACGTACCAAGAGCGTTCGATCGCGATCCAACGGCGGACGTTACGTGCGTTTTTATAATGCATGCGACGTGGTGAAATCTCGGTGGTTGATCGGCGATCCAATGGCTGCGACTTAACGGTAACGATTCGCATTGATGCGTTTCATCAGAGCCGTTGATCGAAGATTAAACGTTTCATCAGACGGTTACGCCTAAATTTCTTATAAATTGAGATGTTCTTCAAGATTGTAAAACATTCGAGAGCAATTCGACTTAATCGAACTGTTTAGACACCAAATCTCTTGAATCTCTTGATCCCAATCTCTTCTAGACTCATTTCTGCGTAGGGTTCAACGGTCCCGGTTCGGTCCGGTTTTTGGCACAATAATCGGTCTAAACCTTAATTCGGTCTTGATCTCGGTCTACCTCGGTCACGGTTCGGTTTGGTCTTAATTTCGGTCTCAAAATTTTTAGGCTACTATCATCTATTTTTAGAGATAAATTCAAAGTAAAATATACCTCGTCTCCAGTGGATTCCATGGTAGGTGATTGCTTAGACCAAGTAAACTATGATTTCTTTAATAAACGAAAATCTAAAACATAGGTTAAAAGTTAGATACAAAATATTAGAGTTTTAAATCATATTATTTGCATTAAATTAAAAATACAAATTTAACAAGACATTTAATCAACAAATGTTAAGCAGGGATGAACAATCATTATCAACTATGATTTTGAATGAAGAAATTATTTTAATCAGGTATTGAACAATCAGAAATTATTTTATCAACCCTCTGTAGCTTGACTAGGGTTCCACAAAGACTAACCGATCTTCGGGTCGACCGGACTCATCGATCTTGGAATTTTGTGGAGGATTATTCGCCAGGTGAAATGTACTCTAAATCACAAATGGATGAAAATCATTTCCTCAACGAGGCCACTTCATCATTTATGCTTCACCCTTTTTGTGATGCTCGCTGGTTTGTCACAAAGGACAAACTGCCGATCATCTCATCGGCTTCAAAGATTTTCCTAATCACGATTTTCCTAATCATGAGAACTGCATGATGTTCTCATGAGCTGCGGAAATGATCACTTTCTCCCCCTTGTCGCGTCGTGAACTCAGCCTATTTATCCCCCTTGAGCGGCAGCAAGATCCTCACCACCTCGCAGGACAACCGCATTTGAGTGTTGGGACTCCACCTACGGCGATCTGCGATCCCCGAGCAAGGAGATCGTTCACATTGATCACTCTCTGGCTGGTATCAGGATCATTGGGAAACTTTGGCTGTGATCGGGCATTACATGAGCGAGAATTACGACGGGGTGGCGGTGCATCCGATCAACTTCATCGGCACGACCACCGGGTAGCTCGTAGTCGAGGCCATTCAACCGGATATAACGACCATCAGCCCGATGAACAACCCGCATCCTCGCGAAGATATCTTGGCTTCCGAGAGCTTCATCTGGGTTACTTCCATTGCAAGACAAGTAGAGAACTGTCGTCACATGATCGCACTCGCACTCGCCTTCAAATTTACGATCGATGCCCTTCAAAATTCACTCGCCGCGTGGAAGAAATTCCACGCGCAAGAGAAATTCCTCGCGCAAGAAAAATTCCTTGCGCAAGAAAATGATGCAACATCGAGAGAGAAGGTGGAGACAAAATGGAGAGACGTGTTGTGAGCCTGTGGCAGTAGAAGAAGAGGGAGAGAGAGAACTTCTCTCGGACTCTCATCTCGCAGAAGAAGTTTTCTGGGAGAGAGAAATTTCCCGAGAGAGAGGGAGGTTGGAAAAAGGAGGAAAACATAGAGGAGAGGAGAACTGACCAATTGGAGAATGTTCCTCCACGCCCGCTCCGTCCTCCACGCAATGATCGATTGGAGAAGAAGAGAAGAAGAGAATACCTAAATCAACAGGAAGAGACGAAGAGCGAAATGAGAGAGAACTCAGAGAAGAGAATACGGTATTCTCATAATACTATTCTGAATATCGTTTTTTTATTCGGTCCGAGGACCGAATCTATTAGTGGGACCGGACCGAATGGTGACCAAGACCGTCAAAGGCCCATTTTCATGGACCGACGGTCTCGGTCTAGTCCGGTCGACTGAAGATTGGTCGGTCTTTGTGGAACCCTATTTCCGCGTCCAATGAGTGCTTAAGATCAAGATTTGGGACGATCGACAAGGAAAAAATCGACGCTTGGACTCCACGAATGACGATTTCTGAATTTTTATGAATAACCTTGATTCCGGCGATTAATTGGATCAATTCGATCGCAATTGTGGGTTAGGGATCCCGTTTTACCATAATCCATCTTCGTTTTAGCTTTTAATTTCAATTTAAAATCGTAATTTTAAGTAATTTCAGTCTTAATTTTTCGGTTTTTTTCGTTCTTTAGATTTTCGGAAATTTCACCTCTATTTCAATCTTCAATTTCTCCTCTAAATCAAAGTCAAAATTCATTGATTTTTGATTCCGTGGATTTATCTTCAAGTCCTCTTTCATAAAACTATCAATTTGTCCAATTTCTATCATCGATTTATTGTCCGATTTGATCAAATTCGAAGAGATCATTCAAATTTTTCCTAATTTTCTGTAGATTCGACTCTTATTTATCATTCGACCCCTCAATTTGGTGAATTATTCTTAAAATGGGTGAATTTTAACATTTGACCGTGTATATTTAATGACGACTTATATTTAAAAAGTATAATTTCAATTGGAATTATGTTGATTTAATCAATTATTTAACACGAAACGCGGTAGAGCAGATTGAGTGTCCCATCAATGAGGATGATATGTGTCCCATCAATTCTTGGTAGAATGAGCACGTGCCTCATCAATTCCGGGGAGAATGATCCTTGCCCCGTCAATTCTCTTTTGGCGTCTGGACCGACTCCGCCTAAACTCTTCTCTCTTTGTCCCTCTCTCTTTCTCTTTCTCTCTCGATCGATCGCCGCCAGTCGGCTGGCTCTTGCTCGCCCGCTAGTCCTCCGCATTACTAGTCTGCAGGTGAGAGGAAATCTCTCTCTCTCTCTCTCTCGCTCGCTCAATCTCTCATTTTCTCGATGTCTCTCGCTCAACCTACGAGAGAGATTGAGGTCCATTCTCGTCCAATCTCTCTCTCTTTTCCTCAATTATTTTCTCTCTCTCTCTCGATCGCTTGGTTTTTTTTCCTCTCTCGAGCTCAATCTCTGTCTTCATCAATTTATGGCTCGCGATCGCTCAATTTCTTTCGCTCTATCTGTCTATCTCTCCCACTATCTCTCTCTCCCTCACCCATTCTCTCTTTCTCTTGCTTCAGTTTTCTCCCTCTCCGTAGCTCAATTCCTCCTCTACACTCTTTCTTTGTATATTTTTCGATTAATGTTTATCTCTCCCAATGTCTATCTCTCTAATATATCTAAATTGAATACATTATTGAATCTAGCTGCGACGGTAAGCCTGAATCTCCGCACCTGAAAAATACGTGATAATTTCTTATATGTATGAAAAAGTTTTGCATATGAAGAAAATTCTTCCAAAAATGTACGGTCATAGGTCAGATCATACGTCCATTTGTTTGAAAGAGGAGATCATGATAAACGTCATAAGGTCCAATTGGTTTTTTATTTGTGTTTTTGAATTGAAATATAAGGATGATTCATTTCTCTATTTTTATGCTTGCCATTTGTTGACAACCAAATATCTAAAACAAATTTTATTTCCTGTAATTTTATTCATTGTTGACATAAGTGAAGGTTGAGTCCATGCGACCAAACCAAACTGTGACCGAGCTTGACTGAGACCAAAACTGAGACCGAATTAAGATCAAGACAGAGTGGTTTGCCACTCTGGACAGCGACTGGTAACGTAGAACCCTAATTATCTACTTCTCAATCTTATTAATCTCACATAGATTTGATCCCACAATGATTCAGGATTTATCTTGATCAGATTCTACAATTGAAAATTTGTAATCATTCTGAGTTTAACGTAAATCGACTCACTATCATCTGATATCAGTTCCATGTCATAAAGATTGATTAAGAGAGCTGAAATGTGCCAATTTGAATATCTCACAAAGCTTTGATCCTTTTCAGGGGGTTCTTTTAGGCCTTATCAAGATCTTTTCTCAGCTGGAGGAGTGATCATGACATTCAAAAGGTTAGATCTGTTGAAACTGCATCAATTCTTTTGAGTTTAAAATTTATGCCTCACGAGGATGCAGTGTGGCTTTATTGGCGAAAAAATTATTATTTTAAAATGCATTAACATTTTTATGTTCATTTTGAATGTCTAAATTCTTTATTTTAAAACTCGAACGTAAGAATATTCCATTTTTATATATTTTTTGTTTATGGACAGCACTTACATAACATTGGTCTGCTGTGCCATTGGTATTTGTCTGGGTTTGGTAATACAGGCATTAGGGATGACTGAAATCAAAGAATGGGATTAGATATGATGCTCTAACTGATCTATGACCTTAAGCAAATTTTATGATCTGATTGAACCATTACCCATACTGAATTTTAGGTATAGGATTATGTCTTTGACAAAAAATGTGATACAAACTACCAATCCCCCCTAATATGATAGCAAGACTTAGTGCCAAAACACTCTCTCCCTGCAGAGATTGAAGATCAAGAGAGAGAAAAGACAGGGCATGTTCACTGGTTCAATGCCCCTTCTCATCTACAAGAGATGAGAAGGAAGGCTCACATTCGGGTATCGTTGTACATCATTTTGAATTGTTTTCAGTCATTTTTGCTGCATCAAATCAGGGTTCCCCTCAGGCTCTATGTCTATGCTGTCACTATCATCTTTTTCATATACAGATCCAAACTCAGATCTCTTGTGGTTCCATTGGTTCCAACTGTTTATGTCAGATGTTAAGGACTTATATGTAATTACACGTATATGTGACCGTTGTAGTTACCGTTACAACTAACGGTTAGTTTTGGCTATTATAAATATGTAAACATGCACTCAATAAAATCAAGTTTTTTACCTTCATGTCTTCTGTTCTTCTCTTTGTCTATTCTTATTATTAATCCGTTGAGGATTAAAAGAAGGTGAAAGCTTAATCTTGACAGTTTAAGATGTCATTTTGTGGTGATTATCTCCTCAGGCATCATATTATCTGGAGAAACTGAATCTCCTCCATTGAAGATGTCATTTCTGTCAGGTTCTGCTCAACAATCTTGATATCCATTTAAGATGTCATTTCTTGCTGTTTTCAACTGGTTTTCTTCTCAAACACCATATATTCAGAAGAATCTGATGAAAACAGAGGGATTTTTGCAAAGCCACCCCGACTTAGTAAGTATTGTGTTTTTGCCCTCCTGAGGATGTGATGCTTATTTACCATTTGAATTGGACTGTTGGAAATAAAACAGTCATATTCCTATGTCTAAAACAAAACCCAAGTGAACTGAATAGGTAAAACTTCATTTTTGTTTTTTAATGACTACTGGCCTTCAGTCTATTGCTTCTCCTTTCTCTCTCTCTCTTTCTGAACTAAGATTTGAAGTGAATCAGCTGTACATCCTGCTTCAACAGAATCTGATCTGATTCAAACATCTTGTTACAATCAAGGAATTCAAAATTGTGGACATTAATATTTTTCAAACTTTCAGTCTGTCTCAATACCAGAGTGCCAAATATTTAAACTTGGAAAACAGTAATTGAGGAAGAGTTCAAGAGCAGATTATCTTCCTCTAGAATCTTCCATGAGATTGTTTCTACTATTTGTCAAGAATATCGCTTCTGTAGGGTTAAGAAGTTTGACAGAAAAAAGGTAAAAGGAAAAGAGTTATTTTATTTCACAATCGCGATTACATTTATAATCATCTCTTCTAACCGTTACTCACAACGGTAACTATTACGGTAACTTAGATGTCTAATTACATCTAAGTCCCTATCTTGTGACACTTCCCCTCAAGCTGAGGAGTGAATATCCATCAATCCCAGCTTGCTCCTTAGCTTCATAAAGTGCTCTTTGGGCAGTCCCTTGGTTAATACATTTGCTCGTTGTTCAGCTGATTGGATATAAGGGATTCGAATATTATTTTGCTCCAATGTTTCTTTAATGTAGTGCCTGTCAATACTAACATGCTTCATCCTATCATGTTGCACAGGATTGTGTGCAACCCGAATCGAAGATTGATTGTCACAGAAAATGCTGCATGTCCCATTTATCTTGATCTTTAGGTCCTGTAGTATCCTTTTGATCCATATTATCTCCGTGAGTCCATGTGCTAAGGCCCTGAATTCTGCCTCAGTGCTGGAACGTGCAACCACATCTTGTTTTTTACTCCTCCATATGACTAAATTTCCAGCTAGAAAGATACAATAACCAGATGTTGACCTGCAATCAAACAAAGATCCCACAAAGTCAGAATCAGTATAAGCATCTAGACAGATCATACCTGATTGTTTGAAGTGTAACCCCAATCCTGTCGTGCCTTTCAGATACCTAAGTACCCGGTGTGCTGCCTGCAAATGAGATAATCTAGGACTATGCATGAATTGACTAAGTATATTGACAGCATAAGATATATCCGGACGAGTGTGTGCTAAATAAATTAGTCTCCCAACTAGTTGCTGATATTCTCCTGCATTAGTCTCCGGTTCATTTTCATTTAAGTTTAATTTGTGATTCACTTCCATTGGAGTTTTCACTGGTCGACAGTCCATAAATCCTATTTCAGCTAGAAGATCTAAGACATATTTTTGTTGTGATAGCATAATCCCATTTTTAGAATAAGCTATTTCGATCCCCAAAAAATATTTCATTCGCCCTAGATTCTTTATAGCAAACACTTGCTTTAGTTCTTGCTCTAATTTAGCTCTTTCCGTGGGATCATTTCCTGTAATGATAATATCATCAACGTATATCACTAATATAGTCAGTTTGTCCTTAGCTGAATGTTTATAAAATAATGTGTGATCTCCATTTGATTGAGAATAGCCGAATTGTTTTATGACTTGTGAGAACTTCCCAAACCAAGCTCGCGAAGACTGTTTAATACCATATAGTGATTTTTTTAATTTACATATTGAATTATTAGTAATCTGCATTTTGGAATATCCAGGAGGAATTTTCATATAGATTTCCTCTTCTAATTCCCCATGAAGAAAAGCATTTTTTACATCATACTGTTGTAATGGCCAGTCAAATTGGACTACTAGTGCTATTAAGATCCTAATAGTATACATTTTTGCTACAGGGGCAAAAGTTTCCCCATAATCTATGCCATATACTTGATTATAGCCTTGGGCCACTAGTCTGGCCTTATATCTTTCTATACGTCTATCCGATAAATACTTTATAGTAAATACCCATTTGCATCCAATTGGTCTTTTTAATGAAGGTAATGGTACAATATCCCATGTATGGTTTGTTTCTAATGCCTCTAATTCTTCTGTCATAGCTTGTTTCCAATGTGGGATGGTGAGTGCTTCATTAGAGTTCTTGGGAATATATTCATTCTGTAGTGAAATCAAAAAAACCTTATGTTGAGATGTTGCCTTGGAAAATGTTAGGTAATTCTGCAAGGGATAGGGTGTGGTTACTGCTAATGTTTTACTTAACTGATCTCCTTGTGTGATCTCTGTGTTTCTGTTTTGTTTCCCATCATCATTCATGATATAAGGTACATTTTCCTCATTTCCGTTATGCTGGTTTTCTATGGTCTTCTTCGCCTTCTAATGTACACTTGATCATAGGTAGGCGCTTTGCTAAAATTTTGTATTTCATCATCTATGTCTGTGGGTTCACCCGTATGTGCAGAAATTTTCTGCATGATTGTCATTCCTTGGTACACTAATTCTGATATAGGTATGACTTATCTCAGGTTGCAATAGGAACTCTTTTTGATTAGGAGCTAAGGTTTCAATTGGATTCGGATCTTTGTGATAAAACATATTCAATTCATTGAATGTAACATCACAAGATACGATAATTCTTTTGTTGGAAGGGAAATAACATTTATATCCTTTTTGTACATTGGAGTACCCAATGAATACACATTTAATCGCCTTGGGTGATAGCCTATCTGTCTGATTTGGATAAAGGTGTACATAACACTCACATCCAAAGACCCTTTGTGGATGGTCATTCCTAAGTTTTATTGGATATATGTGCTGTGAAATCAGTTGTAAAGGAGACTGATTTCCTAAGCTATGGCTTGCAGTCCTATTGGTCAAGTATGTAGCTGTTAGCATTGCTTCTCCCCAAAGAAAAAGGGGTGCATTGCTTTGAATTAGTAATGCTCTGCCTTTTTCTTGGACAAGACCAATTCTTCTTTCTGCAATGTCATTTTGTTGGGGTGTGTATGCACATGAGGTCTCATGTATTATGCCCGATTCGGTGCAAAAATTTTGGAATTCATGATTGACAAAATACTTTGCATTGTCTGTTCGAATCCTTTTGATTTTTCTGTCAAATTGTCTTTCGACCATTTGAGTGAATTATTGGATTTTTAGGTTGACTTCTGATTTATATCTGAGTAGATTAATCCATATAAATCTACTGAAATCATCCACAAATATCAGAAACCATCTAAAACCATGTAAGTCCGTTAAATGTGCAGGGCCTCATACATCACAATGGATAAGTTCAAAGGGATTTTTTCTTCTCTCTATATTGGTCGAAGAATGGGGATGTCGTTTATGCTTGGCCTTTTCGCACACTTCACATACTAAGTGGTCAACACAAATTTTCTTCAATTTCTCAGGGAACATACATCTTAGAATTTGAAACGATGGATGGCCTAATCTGCGATGGATTAGCATCAGCTCATCCTTTCTGTTGATGTCTGCTGCTGCTAAGGCATTGCATTTAGGCAGAACATGATCTCCTGCTCCTCTAACTACCTATGGAGGACGTCTATGTGTCAATAGGTAGTATAAGCCTTGACGGACTTCAGCAAGTCCAATCTTCCACCTTTGCACCTTGTTACACAGAAATGCATTGAGTCCATCAAATTCAATCTTATATGGGTAAAGTGATGCTACCTTTTGGACTGAAATGAGGCTAATAAATAATTGCGGAACATGAAATACATGTTCCAATTTTCCTATGGGTTCTAATGAAATTACCCCTATTCCTAAAACACTCAAGAGTGTTCCATCGGCAGTTTGAACCTTCCTGTTGTTTGGGCAAGGATTATATGATGTAAAGAAATCCATCATTGGTGTCATATGGTCTGTGGCACCAGAATCTAATATCCAAGTCTTACGAGGATCTATATTAGGTACCTTATCTATAATTGAAAAAATCTTATCCAAAATTACATCCTTACCTGAATTTTCCACTGAGGTAGATCCAATGATAGATGATGAACTTGAAAGTAGATCCTCCAATTGCTTCAGTCTTGCTTTTAATGCTTTCATCTTGTTTTTGTCAGCTGGTGGTTGTATGTGGCAATTAGGTTGGAGGTTAAGTTGAGGTTGCTGGTGTTGAAAGTTGACAGTAGAGGCATTGGAAGAAGTTGGCGTTTGATATGGATGATGCTGCCAATTTCCTCCATGAGAAACCATATGACTTTGACTAATCATAGGCCTTCCATGTATTTTCCAGCAAGTTTCCCTTGTATGTCTGTATCTCTGACAGAAATCACACTAAAGGTTATCCTTGGCATCTCCCTTCTTTCGTTGATATCCCTTCTTTGCTTGATTATATGATTGTTTTTGGGGCATTTGTATTGTTCCTGCATTATTAGATTGTCCCTGCCCATTTGTAAAGGTACTAGGAATTGGGTTTGTAATGGCTGATTTAGTTAGGAAGATTTGGCTTTCCTGTCGATTTGGTGCTTGCATAGATTGCAATCTTGATTCTTCCTTTATCACATGGATTACTGATTCGTCAAAGGATATTGATCTTTCTCGATTGAGTAGAAGACTTCTAATAGTTTCAAATTTTGGTCTTAACCCAGTCAAAAAAGCATAAGTTCTTCCTTTGAGGATATATTCTCTTCCCGTTGGGTCTGTTGGAAGTGGTCGATAAAAATCAATCTCATTCCATATTGCTGTCAGCTCATTTGAATATTCAAGAACACCCCGATGTTCCTGGCGGATTTCTATGGACTTTCTATTCAATTCTACCATCCTCGATTCATCTTCTAGCTTAGAATATAATCGAATTATGGTTTCCCATATCTCTTTGACAGATATGTAATCGATAAATCTGTCACAAATTTCTGGTTTCATGGAATCTAATATCCATGTAATGAGGATTTCTTCTTCTTCCAGCCACTTATAATATTGGGCATCACCTTCATTCGGTCTGAGATTAGTAAGGTGGCCTTCAAGTTTTCTGGGCTTTAACGTCCTCTCCACCCATCGTCTCCAATGATAGAGATTATGACCGGTAAAGAGATTACGAGGGGCAACTGTTGGTAGATGCATGATAGTATTGATAACAGATGAGGAAAGACTCAGTTTAGGAGGTATAACCGTGGATGCCTCTATTTTGTCCTCTTGACTGGTGGTAGGTGGTAAATCCTTTCCCGTCGCCATCGGGTTGTCCTCTATGATATAAGATTCAGCAGGTAAGTAGATCGGGTTTGAATTTTTTATACCTCACGTGTCGATCGGAAATCTGTACAGAAAAGATCGGATCGCAGGTATAAAAAATTCGCAGGTATGCCGATCGTGAGAGAAAACCGAAATCTCTTATGCCGATCAAGAGAGAAAAACCGAAATCTCAGAGCCCTCGTTTCCGCAGGTAAGCAGCTCGGAAATGATCGGCGTCCTCCTTTCCGCAGATAAGCAGTTCGGAAAGCCGATGTTGTCGTTTCCGCAGGTAAGCAGCTCGGAAACAGTGATCGTACTCGTTTCCGCAGGTAAGCAGCTCGGAAACAGTTATCGTCCTCGTTTCCGCAGGTACGCAGCTCGGAACAAGGGTCTTTTGCAATTTTCTGAAGCGATGAACTATTGAAACTTTTGCTCTGGAGTTTCGCCTCCGATCTTTCGCTCTGATACCATGTCAAGAATATCGCTTCTGTAGGGTTAAGAAGTTTGACAGAAAAAAGGTAAAAGGAAAAGAGTTATTTTATTTCACAATTGCGATTACATTTATAATCATCTCTTCTAACCGTTACTCACAACGATAACTATAACGGTAACTTAGATGTCTAATTACATCTAAGTCCCTGTCTTTTGACACTATTCAAATTTCAGAAGTGATAAATGCATACACCCATGTCACCTGGAAGACATGGACAGAGGATGCTCTCAGTCATTACCTTTACTGTTCTGAAGCACCTGGAAATGTTGGTGACGTAGAAGCTTACTGCCATAGAAAAATTACTGTCAAAATGGACGAAAGTACAACTGTTATTATTTATGTATCTAAGGATGATCTATAGCGAACTTGATCATTATAGACCACCGGTCCAGAACTCGGTGGAAAGAGAGTATACATTGATGGATAGAGTCTATTGACTTCTGCAAGTCGTATGACTTGAGTTTGAAAGCCTGTAGAGGTCAACTATGCAATCGGGAAAATCCAATACCCTTCGATGATACAGTCTGACAGTTAATTGGTGAAGAGAGCCAACTTCAAGATATGAAGGGAAGTAGTGAAGGTGCTGCCTATATCACAATGAGTCCTAGAGGAACTCTTTAAAATCAACAAGGGCAACCAATTCAACTACTGGCACCACTGAAAAACCTCAAGTCAAAAAGGTAAAGACAATTTGTGGTGTAATTACTGCAAAAGGAGAGGGCACATAGAGGAAACCTACTGGAAGTTACATGGGCGGCCTCCATAGGTATACATGGTGAACAATCCATATTCATCGCAAGATGGGTAACTTGAAAACAAGATGGATAGACAAAGATGGGCACCCACATATGCCCCTCAGAACTACTCAACAACTCCTTCACCTCTATCTAACTACCCAGTGCAGCAATTACCATGTTTTCCTCTGCAAGGTCCTCATCAAGATGTTCACAGAAAGCAAGAGGAAACAAATCTCCAATAACAAGTAAGAGTCCTGCAATAACAAATGCAGGGCCTCGTCAACTCATTATCAAGATCAATCATTTGGTCAACTTCACTGGCGAATTCAGGTAAAATCCCAATTTTATCAATTCTATGTTTCTAAATTTTATCAATATCTGTTTCTTATTATAGCTCCTGGATCTTGGATTCACGAGCCACAGATCAGATGACCCCAATATCAACCATGTTTCTAAATTATAAAGCTTGAGTAATTGAACAACAAGTCCAAATATCCCATTAATCCATAGTAATGGAAGAGCTTCCTGTTTATTACCGAAGTACTATCGATATGACCGACCTGTTTATTACTCATCCATATATCTATGATACGACATAGTGGTGCTGACAATGTCAGATGAGCAGATTGAAAGTAGATGGAGGTTATTTTGTTAGATTCCTAGAAATATATTTTATGTTTTGACCTTCTATATGATGTACGGGAAAAATTACAGTGGATGAAGCAATCATGCATACACCAAGGATTTTCTTAGCGATTTGCTTTAGTGAAACCTAATCCATTTCATTGAAGAAGAATCACATGAAAAAGAAGATCGAATAGGAAGAGGAGCTCCGATGATGAAGAGCTTGAGATAGAGAGACAAAACCCGATTGACTGTCATTATAAAAGAGAGAGAGATGTAGAGAATTACAGAAATGCTCTTTTGGGTCATATTTTTTCACACTCGCCTGCAAGCTAAAGCGTAGAGATCAAATAAACGTAGCTTGCAATAGGAGTCATACAATGTAATTCTTAACCCAGAATAAGAATGTCCACAAGTTGACTTGATGAGGGCAATATGAGTAGTGAAGAGACAATTAAGTACTTTTTCTTGAATTGTATGACAGTCAATCTCAACGTGCTTGGTGTATTTAAAGTTGGGACTATTGACAAAAAAGTTGGCAGCTTGATTATTGCAAAACATTGGCATAACTCACTACACTAGAAAACCAAGCTCACGAAGTAGCCAATATTCTCATAGTATCGCAGAGGAGGTATGGGTTTTAGCCCGACACTTTTACACACTAGAGAGAGGGAGACTAAGCACTACTTGTGACTTCACCAAGTCAGAAGATTGCCTTGAACGTGGGTGTAGAAAGTAGAGGTAAACTTCTAGACACCACAATCATCAACATAGTTGGAGTTTTGAGTATGTTTCACTGTGTATGTGACCATGGCACTGATTAAACAAGGCCATGTTCAGGAGCATGCTTTAAATAGGCAAGAGGGCGGAGAGCGGCATGCCTATCAATCTCCTAAGGTGCATGCATAAATTGACTAAAAATACCCACCGTAGAAGCAGTATTTGGGTGAGTAACAGTCAAATAAATAAGCTTCCAATTGAGTTAACGATAAGTGTGAACTTTACAAGTAGAGGAGAGAAAGAATCCCGAAAAATAGATTGGGGTTCACACCCAAGGAGTCTGGCCTCTTGAAGTAAATCAAAAAACTTGGGCGCACACAAGTCTCGTATAGTACAATACATTTGTAAGAAGGCCTTGAAGTGAATAATCCTGGCTATGTCACTTCTAGTGATCAAGATTTTCTTCGACAAACTTTAAATATTACAATACTGACAAAAATGTCCTTTCAAAACATTATGGGGTCTACCATGTAGGTGCTCAACCCTTGAGTAAGAATGAGTCAATTGGACTTTGCAAACCATAGGTGTGAGCTTTGCTTAAGGCCATGAACAATGAAGGCAACATTCCTTTGTGGTTTCCCCTTGAACTGCATTGGACACATCTGACTGATGGGGAGGTCATCCCTAATTCAGTCACTAAAAGAGGTATAAGGACAGAAGTAAGGTGACCCACTAGGGAGAAGGTTTCCTTGATACAGAGATTAGAGTAGCTAGAGAAGGCAATAGTCATGGTGAAGGGCCAATAGCAGCGGGTGAGGGACCCTCCAGGAATGAAGGGGAGATGGAGGAGGAGGTAAGGGATCCACTGGGGCTAGTGGAGATGGCATCAATGCAGAATGAGGAGTAGAAGATACAGGTGCAAGAGGTGCAAAAGGTGATGGTGAGTTAGGAGAGAAATAACGAGTAGACTCAAAGAAGATAATATCAATAGAGATGACATACTTACATAGATTAGGAAGGTAGATACAATAGCCTTTTTTATTGCTTGCATAGCCGACAAATACCCCTTTGAGGGAGCAAGGAGCTGATTTGGATGTATTGGGCATTTAATCATAGACAAAGGCCACACATTCAAACGTCAAAGAGGAAGAGAGAAGAGTTCACGATCAGAGTGGAGGTGACAAATGGGAACTTCACCACCGAGAGGAGAGGAATTTAAGCGATTAATTGGAAAGGTGAAAGTAGGAAGAGCATTGGACCATTGGTAATAGAAACGCTCATTTTAAGCAAAAGAGTGCAAGTCATGTCCGAGAGATGGTGATGTTTGCATTCGGCAACAATGTTCAGTTGATAGGTATGGTGATACATGGTTTGGTGAAAGATACTTAGAGAGAGAGACAATGATCTTGTTGGGCTTTTTGAATAAACTCAAAAACGTTATGAATGGGGACAAGTTTGGGAGCAGACTTGTATTGGGTAGATATTTCGAGTAGAAATTGACAAATAATGAGCATAATGTCAGTGTGTTCTTTCAAAAGATATACTTAAGAACCTCTGGAGAAGTCATCGACAAACATAATTTAATATTGAAAACTCAAAATGGAGGAAACTCGAAGACTCCCATGAATTTCAATGAACAAGATCAAATGGTTTTCTGACTCCAAATCAAGTGAAGCAGGGGTAAGAAGAATGAAATTGTTTGGTAAGTTGACATGACTTGCACTCAAATAGAGAAATGAAAATCTACAAAAGTGCTTAACAAAGTTTGACAATGTTGAAATGTCCTAATCGTTGATGCCACTGAAGGGATTTATCATGCCAGGAGAGAAGGCAAGAAAGGCCAACTGGAGGGGTGTCAAGGCCCCGTCTAGTTTGTCATCCCAAACCAATCCTCTTCCTCCTCCTAAGTCTTGAGATATTTAATGATAAAGAACAAAAGGAATGGAATAAAGTAGGGCCTGTGTGATGCATTAATGGAGAGAAGGTTAACTAGAGAATTAAGAACATAGAGAACATTGAACATTGAAAAGGGAGGAGGTTGGGTTAGCCACATCTTATCTCACCATAAGATAGGCACAATCGTCAGCAATTGAAATAGTAGAGGGGTTAGGTTTGTAAGTGAGAGAGATGTGATTGGGTACCTGACATATGCGGATAGAGTGGCAAGTAAAGTTGTACCCAAACTAAAAGTTTGAGGTGTGATGAGGTACATGAGAACCCCCTAGTGTATTTTGTGGGTGCATCAAAAGATCATACTTCTCCCGTGTAAGAACTATAGTTTGAGGAGAAGATAATGATGTTTAGTAGTAAAGACAGAGTGGGCAACCACACTAGATTTGCAAAACTTCTCCCAACACTAGTCAGAGTGATGACCAATACGAGGAAAAGGGTGGTCATTGCATCCCCAACCATGGCCCTGGCCATCATGACCTCGGCCACAGCCACCATCAGTACTATTGCGCCCCCCTTGTCATGAGCATAGGAGGACAAGAGGATGGTAGAACCAAAGCCCCGAGGGGAGGGGAGGGGAGATGTAGACATAATTATGGTCGAAACTTGGAGAGCAATACAGAAGATCTTGCCAAGAGATGGTAGATGGGTTGCACTCAAAATTGGGCCACATATCTAGGAGCTGATTGAGGAATCAAGGCTTGCGAAGAAGAGGAGCAAAACGATCTCCTTGAAGTATTGACATTGTGTCTTTACATCGTTCGTGTTCAGTTGGGTCTTCAATTGATTGAGGAGACCTCAAAGAGAAGCAAAAAAAGTACTGTAGATGATGTCCGAGCTGCTGTGTCTTGAACAACTGCTCATGTATGTCCACTGTGCGAGAAATATTGAACTTGTATTTACACATACGAGCCCTCTCGTCCCAAACAGCCTTGGATGGAGCTATGAGCTGCATAGGCTGGCCAATAGTGGGAACAAGATGAGCCATGTCTTCAGTATAAGATCTTTGTGAGGTGGGGGGTCATTCGTGAAGAACAAGAGACGACCGCAAGTTTGAAGAAAATAGCAGAAGCTGGTGGATCATGTAATGTAGTTGGTGTCATTAAAAATATTGTACGGGCTTTGCAGGTGATGAACGAATGTATTCATCGTAAGATACAGAGAAGTAACAGTTAGCTATATGACCGGAGTAGAAGCAATATCTGGTTGTATGACAGGTGCAGAAGCAAGAACCAGCACAAGAGGCGTGGAACGAAAGCTCAACGGAGACTCATGGCTTGCTATGAGTAAAAGAAAAGGTGATTAAATTGGTGTCCCAATTTAGTGGAGCATAAGCAATGCTGGAGCAGAGGATGTTGGCAGCAGGTCCGGCTTCCTCCACTGCTAGCAAGGGGACTGGTGGTGGCTAGCAGGGATGTCAGAGGCAGCTACAGCCGCTGGGAGCATCAGTTGAGAGCAGGCGACTGAGTCTCCGTCACTAGGTGGCCCACCTGGTGGCTCCAGTACGCTGGCTGTACAACTGGCTGGAACTGCCGGCAGAAGGGTGGGCGGGAGTAGCTAGCAGGGGCAGTGCCGTGCTGCTTGCAGAGGGTGACCTTCAGGGCGTTCACTGGCGTCACCACGGATAGCCCTGTATCAATCTGTGTACAGGAGCCACCACGCGGGTGACCTAACAGGGCCAGAGGGTAGCCAGACACGCCGGCAGGAGGAGTCGCCGGCTGTACGACCAGATGGAAGTGCCTGCGTGCAGCATCCGCCAGCTGTCTGAATGGTTGGAATCGCCTGTAGCAGGGCCACCAGCGGCAGCAGCTAGCAGGGGCAGTGGGGACATTCGCTGGTGCCACCATGAAGAGCCTTGAATCGAAGCTCTGATACCAAGTGGAAGCTGATACATTCCATCGAAGAAGAAATTGCGTGAAGAAGAAGAAGATTGAAGAGGAAGAGGAGGTCCAGTGACGAAGAGCGAGAGAGAGAGAGACAAAATCGTACATCCATTGATAGATCAGGACAGAGAGTGAGAGAGAGAGATTAGACAAAATGCCCTTATGGGTCATATTGTCTCACAGCTTCTGTGCAGTGTTGTTCATCAATCCTTATGGTTTCTTGATATACTTGTCGCCTGGAGATATAATTCAGTGTTGGGGTTTTGAATTTTTGAAAAATTTGCATAGTCATTGAATTCTGGAACTTGGCCGTCATTATAGAGCAAAATTTACCTTTATACCAAGTGGATTCTAATCAAGAAAAGGACATTATCAACTTTGTTTCTTCACACTGCAGGAAAGGGCAACTTCACTCTTGCTCTGATTTTTGAGAGCAAGGTATGCCGGGAGAAATCAGGATATGCTACCGAAGATGAATAAGAGTTTCCACCGGCTGAGAGGGCGCCTGCTCTTTCTCGCTCTAGCTGTGGGAATCTTCTGCACAAGCCTTCTCTTGTGGGGATGGGAGAAAACTCCTCTCTCGCCATCCTTGCCCCATCAATGGCGATTGGATAGTTTTTCTCTAGGTTTTTTTTTAATTCTCGATCCACCGGTTTCAATCCCACTCTCTCTCTTTCTCTCTCACTCGCTCGCTCACTCTCTCGAATTAAAAACGTTCTTTCCAATGCAGGGGGACAAACTGTACGCATGCCACAACAGCCGGGAAATACCAGCGTCCAAGAAAAATCTTATCGTCCAGTCGCCAGTTCCAAACCGGCGATATCCCCCGAGTACAATACCACTGTTAATACTGTGCAGAAGCCTGAGGCCCCTAGCATTGTTCCTGAAGTTACCAACGGTTAGCCAGAGTATCCCAAGCTTCTCCATTTATTCGATCCAGCACCTGATCTGTGAATCTTAACTTTCATTCACTTCGGCATCACTCTTTTCTCAGGATGCAACTACGCGAGAGGACGTTGGGTTCCGGATAACAGGCGGCCTCTTTACTCTGGTTCTAGCTGCAAGCGATGGCTATCTCCTATGTGGGCCTGCCGCCGTACCCAGCGCAAGGACTTTTCGTACGAGGCCTACCGCTGGCAGCCCGACTACTGCCCCATGCCCAATTTCTCCCCTCGATCTTTCCTCAACAGGTAATAAAATAAATTATTTTAAATGAATAAAATCTAATTTTTCTTGATGGGCTTTGTTTCGCAAATTATTGCAGGATGAAGGGGAGGACAATCGCGCTCGTGGGAGATTCGCTGGGGCGGCAGCAGTTCCAGTCGCTCCTCTGTATGGTGACTGGCGGCAAGGATTCCCCAGAGGTGGAGGATGCCGGCGTCGATTTTGGGCTTGTTAGGGCCCGGGGTGCGGTCCGGCCCGATGGCTGGGCCTACCGCTTCCCCTCTACCAACACGACAATCTTGTTCTACTGGTCAGCAAGTCTCTGCGAGCTTGAACCTGTCAAAGGCCGGTTCGCCATGCACTTGGATCGGCCGGTCAAGTTCCTCCAGCAGCAGATCTACCGCTTCGACGTCCTTGTTCTGAACACGGGTCACCACTGGAACCGCGGTAAACTCACCGCCAACCGTTGGGACATGTACGTGGGAGGTGCCCCGCTGCGTGACCAGCGGTTGGCGGAGATCTGGCGCGCGAAGAACTTGACTCTGCATAGCGTGGTCCGGTGGGTGGGAGAGCAGCTTCCGGGTCATCCTAAGGGTCTCAAGGCGTTCGTGCGGAGTATCTCACCGCGGCACTTTGTCGGAGGCGAATGGAACTCTGGCGGCAGCTGCGACAACACAATGCCGCTGCGGCACGGGGACAGGGTGGTCGACAATGGGGTTGGAGTCGGGGACAGGGAGGCGGCGAGTGCAGCGGCAGGGACGGGCGTGCGGGTGCTGGAGATTACAGCGATTTCAGAGCTGCGGGACGAGGCGCACATGTCGAATTACAGCTCGGCGCGGGGTGCGTTCGATTGCCTCCACTGGTGCCTTCCCGGAGTTCCCGACACGTGGAACGAGATCCTCTTCGCGCAACTGCTGCTCGACTAGCCAGCCTTGGTTCGGATCCAAAAAATATCGGGCCTGCTGGGAATTCATTGAGAGATTTAATTTATATATTTTTTAGCTATATCTTTTTAGAACTAATTTAATATATACGGGAGAATTCCCCTTGGACTTTCAGCCCAATAAAAATGTGGAAAGTTAGTTTTTTTCGCGAGGCATGGTTCGCACCGGTGTGTGTCACGTGGCATATGTTTGCCGCTTCCACATGGCACCGAATCCAATGGCGGACGCACTCATCAAATGCGTAGCAGTCAACACTCGATACAGATTGTGTCGTGGCATCGCTGGGCTTTTGCTTGTTAGTTGTTATCCCGGGAAGATATTCGAGCTCTGCCGCGCCTGGACTTCGCAAACTGCCTGAAGTGATGGCGGTTCTGTCCTCAGAGCTCGCGACGAGCTTCCTAGGGTTAGCGAGGAGGGGTGTGACGGAGGCGTCGGGAAAATGGGCGAAACGTCTTCCTCTTCGGTGCCTCTCGGTAACGCCCGGCCGGGCGGCGTTCTCCGTTTCACGACGCACGTCTTTGGTACTGCCTCGGCGGAAATATGCGCCCTGCCGTTTCGCTTCCTCCGCGACAGAGTCTTCATCTTCTACGCGAGACGGAGAGGCCGGCGAGTTGACGAAAATCCCTCCCGACGATCGTATCCCTGCTACCATCATTACCGGATTCCTTGGCTCTGGAAAGGCGAGCAATTAAGTGACGGATGGATACGACTTAATCGACTTTAATCTTTCTGTTTTTAGGGTTCACTAATTCTTGTTTTTCTGGGATTCTGACAGACAACGTTGCTCAACCATATCTTGACCGCGGATCATGGAAAGCGTATAGCGGTGATCGAGAACGAGGTTGGCCTTTGAACATTCATGACAGTTTTATTAATTTCGATCGTCTCATCCTATCCCTTGTTGTTACAACTTTTTATTATTATTTTCTGCACTTTAACTTTGTGCATGTTTGTATGTCGATATTTTGTTATTCCATGAAAATTTACTGGCTATTTATTAGTGACTTAAAAGTTTGGGTGTGTTCACAGTTTGGTGAGGTCGGCATTGATGGCTCATTGGTTGCTGAAAGGAGAACGGGAAGCGAAGACATAATTATGCTCAATAATGGATGCCTTTGCTGTACTGTGAGAGGGGATCTCGTGAGAATCATTTCTGAGTTGGTTGAAAAAAAGAAAGGAAAATTTGACCATATTGTCGTTGAGACAACAGGTAATGCAGATTTGTGAATGAAATATTCTGATCCCTTACTGATTAGCCATTGTCGTAGTATGAATCTCGGTCAATTTCGTTTGATTGCACAATGTATAAATATTTGTCTCGTGCTCTCATTTCATTAGCACAGCGTAATCCCGCTTATTTCACAATTACCACCAAGCAGAAAAACAGACAGTTTGGACTGTACGAACATCATGGGTGAAATACTCTAAAATATATATAATTCCCTGAGAAGGCGGATATAAATTGTTGAGTAAGTGAACGTTAATCTATGAAATATGGAACTTCCTAGGAAACACTGTTTGATCAGTTGTATTTCGTTGTCCAAAAAATCATAGAATAACAGCGTTTCTTTAGTTTGTTGGGAAGTAACATGATGGCTCCAGCACATTATCAAAGTCACTTAAAATATTAGTGATGGGAAATACCTCTATCATGTTTTAGCTTCTAAGTTTCGATATTTTCCGAATTACATTGTTTCTTGTTAGGATGGCCCATCTCTAACTCTATGTCTATTCGGTTCCTGTTCTCCTCATCTTCCTATGTGTCCATGTCTATTCCTCTTCGCGGGTATTTACTCCTAGAAGAAAATACATGTCTCTTCATCTTCCCTCATCTACTCCCGATAAACTCATGTATCTCTTTTTTTCAAGTTATCAAGAGGTTTCTCTTCTCCCTCTCTACTTCTTCTTCCTCCTTTCTTCACATAGTATCAGAGCAAGGTGCCATGCCCTAGCCCCAATCGATGTCTTTATCTGTCCAGACTGCTGCCCCATCTACACATGCCGTTGCTGCCCGCTGTTGAGGCCAACACTGCCATCTATCTTCAGGCTGTTGCCGCTATCGACTAATCAGGCCATCTACTTCATCAAATCCCTGCCTTGCTCAGACTGACATTATGACTTCTGCTTCATCCACATCATTGACAGATTTTGTTGCCTCCCCGGAAATTTTGGTCTCTTTGCCAATAGTTCCACTGTCTCATGCTGGTCCACCACAGTTGCTGTCTGGCCGTTCGATCACAGCTCATCTTTCTGGTCTAGCGTATATATTCAATGACAGTAATTACAGCTCCTAGGCATCCGGCTTTGGAGATTTTCTTGTTGCCCACAATTTATACCATCACTTGACAGACAGACCCACCCTCCCTCATCTCAGACTGATCCAAGCAATGCCTTGTGGATACAACTAGACTCGTTCATTCTAATGAGGATGTGTCCAGCCTCAGTGACATCCTTGCTCAATAAGTGGCCTTGTTCATGCCTGTTCGTGAATGATAGACAATGTTAGAGTCGATGTACGCTGATACGGGCAATATCAGCCATACTGTGGAGATCTTTAAGTCTCTCTTTGTAAGCAAGCAGGGACAATCTCTTGGCCTGGGCGGTTTGCTTGGATCTAAAACATGTTAGTGTAGTTGTCCGCTTATCAGCCACTGACCACTAACTTGTGCACACGTAGCATCATCTGATCGGCTGGTGGATGTCCTCACCAAGAGCCTCAACACCTCCTATGACTATCTGGGCACCAAACTGGGCATGTTCAATCCATGCAAGTCCAGCTTGAGCAGGAGTGTTATGATGGCCCACCTCTATTTCCACCTCTATGTCTCTTCACCTCCCCATCTCCTCGCCTTCCTTTGTGTTCATGTATATTCCTCTTCCCTGGAATTTACTCCTTGAAGTAAATACCTATGTAAACTTATGTATCCCTCTTCTTGTCTATCAAGTAGTGAAGAAGTTTCTCTTCTCCCTCTCTACTTCTTCCTCCCTTCTTCACAATCATCTTATTCATTTCTGAATTACATTTAATAAATCTTGAGTTAATCTGGTACCTTTTTTGCTTTACAGGCCTGGCCAATCCAGCTCCCATTATTCAAACCTTCTATTCGGAAGATAGCATTTTTGCAGAAGTGAAATTAGATGGAGTGGTTACTCTTGTGGACGCAAAACATGCTAATTTTCATCTTGATGAGATCAAACCAAAAGGAGTGGTCAATGAGGCAGTTGAACAGGTGGCATATGCAGATAGAATAATAGTCAACAAGGTGGGTTTAGAGTCTCTAATCTCCCTTCTTTATTTTCGTGTGTTCCAATGATACTAGCTGTTGTATTCAAAATTTTCTTAGATATAAAGAATTTTTTAACAAATTAAGCCTTAGTTAATTATGTTTTGTATAAATAGAATCTACATTTTTGTGATCCTTATGAATCTTTCCAGAAGTTAAGTTAATTGATTCCTTATCAATTGATTATTCTCCAGACTGATCTTGTTGGAAAGCAAGAGGTGAGGGCCCTTGTTCAACGAGTGAAGGTTGGTTCACTTTTTGGTCTTATTTTGTTTGAATCCTCGTTTGAACACTAATTTTCGTATTTGATTTCATAATCAGAGCATGAACGGTATGGCACACGTAAAACAAACGCAGTATGGCCAAGTCGATCTAGATTATGTCCTTGGAATTGGCGGATTTGATTTAGAGAGGTAAAATTGCGATCTTTGATTGTGTCATAGATGTGAATGGACAGATCGTTTATATTATTATTTCATCACATAGAAATAGTTTTTCCCCATTGAAGATTGCAGTATCTTATGCAGTCATACATGATAATTTTTGATGTTTTAAACTGGCCCGTCTAGATAGTTCCTCACTCTAGAATTGTCTTGATCTTTTCTTTTTCTTCTCCAATAGTCAGATGTATCCCAAATGTATTTGATGTCTTCATTATTTGGGTTTTTGTTTGTTTGCAGAATAGAGACTGCAGTGGGCCCTGAAGGATCAAGGGATGATGATCACGATCATGATCATCATCATGAGCATGATCACGAACATCATCATGAGCATGACCACAAACATGATCATGGTTAATTTCTCTTTTACTGGCTAAATTTTGAAGGACATTTTTTTTTTATCTGTGGAAGATGCTGATGGTAGATTACAAATGATGAATGAGAACTAGTGCTTGCTGATGATTCTTTCTTGGAATTGCATATTTTCTCTCTGTTTTTTTATAATTATTTCGTTAATCACTTATGTAGTTTGTAATTGCACGATCCTTCTTGCACAGGTAGCGCTCATTCTCACCATCATGACCACACCCATGACCCCGGAGTTTCTTCTGTGAGCATCGTCTGTGAGGGGAGTCTCAACTTAGACAAGGTTTTACTCCCTGATATTTATACATTTTACTTTTTATTCCCGTTTAATCTGATTATTGTTTTTCAATTTATTTTCGATCTCTTTACCCATCAATCTATGTCTCTCTATACATCTCTGTCTCCTTCCCTACCTCTCTCTCCCCCCCTCCTCCCTTCCTTTCTATCTGGACCTAGATGCTTCTTCCTCTTTTCTCTCTAGCTTTGGCAACTAGACAGTGTTGATGATGCATGAGATTTGCACATATGTGCTGCTGCTTCAGGCAAATATGTGGCTTGGAACATTGCTTATGGAACGCAGCGATGACATTTATAGGATGAAGGGTATAATATCAGTTGATGGTATGAGCGAAAGATTTGTTTTCCAGGTTTGTCCCCTTCCCTCTTCATCTACTCTTCTTCATCCCAGACCATCATTCTTACAGCATATACTTTCTCTATCTGTATTTATCTATCTATTTATATCCCCATCCATCCCATCAATCCTTGCATGCTAGCATCCTTGTATCCATGCATCAATTCATCCATCCTTCCATCTATCCATTCACCCATCCATCCATATATCTATCCTTCTATCCGACCATCCATTCATCTACATATCCTTCTTTTCATTCATCTTTCTAGCATTCCATTCATGTATCCATCGATCCTTCCTTACCATCCATCATTCCGTCTGTCCTTCCATTCGGCTGAATGTCAGTCCACCCATCCATCCATCTGTCCATCATTTGTTGATCCATCCATCTTTCTTGTTGATCGGGTTTGCCAGTTTTTGTCTGTCTCTTCATCTTTGGTTTGTCCCTGGGTCAGTTATTTGATCTCCTCTCTCTCTCTCTCTCTCTCTCTCTCTCTCTCTCGTTGTTTTTCACTGTGTCCATCTGCCGGAGAGGGGAATTAATTTACATTTATTGCTTTAAAATGCAACCAGGGTGTCCACGACATCTTCCAGGGATCTCCTGACAGGCCATGGCGTGAGGGCGAGGCGAAGACAAACAAGCTGGTATTCATCGGGCGGAACTTGGATGCTCAGGAGCTAGAAAAGGGCTTCAAGGCCTGCCTCGTGTGACACAAAATGAAGGTCCGCATAATTGATCTATGTCATTGTCATACATAAGCTAATTACTTGAAAACATTCTTTCCTCGAAATGGGCTTTGCCAATCAGCAGCGGCACCATTATAACTTCTTTTTTCTTCTGTACTAGAACGATGAAAAGCTGAAACTCTACCCAGTTGACAGGAAGAGTTTTTTTGTTGGCGTCATTCGCGTATGACGCTAAAAATTATCCGATTATTTCCACAATT
Organism: Lemna minuta; assembly: GCA_024174645.1. Classification (NCBI taxonomy): domain Eukaryota; kingdom Viridiplantae; phylum Streptophyta; class Magnoliopsida; order Alismatales; family Araceae; genus Lemna; species Lemna minuta. The sequence goes on along the minus strand of CM044102.1, from coordinate 18,219,152 downwards.
TAGATTTCGTACTCAGCTGCCGGGCATTGGTAAAATCATCCGTCATCATGACAAAACAGAGAATAATTCTTGTCCTGAAACCTGTTCATTTCTTGACGTGAACGAAAATAGTAGCATGGACAGTGGTACATTCTCACTCTACTGACGAGTGATCTGCTTTATTTATTATGGAAATCCATCCCGACATAGGATCGGATCTTCGTCGATGCTCTTCATTTCTGCCGTTGTTCCTTGAATCCTGTTAGAAAATTGCACAGCTCCCAGTCGCGAAGCCCGAGCACCAGAGCAGGAGTTAGAGATGGGGATTGCATAAGGCAGTCTCGTTGGATGGGAGCAATTTTTTTTTAAATGACTTTCAGAGATAAATATGCACTAAATGAAGAGGAGACTATGAATTTATACGCTAGGATAGTATTAATGGATGTATCCACAAAGTTGCTAATTGTAAAAGTGCATGCGTTAAAAATCCTCAATAATATTTTATTTTAGTATGCTTCATGAGAATATCAATGATGGTGAATTTAATAGAAAGGTGATATTCTTAATAGAAATAAAGAATATTAGCAAAGGAAGAAATGTTGGAAGAATGGATCAAATTGGAGAAATTTGGAGAAAGGGTTTTAAGATAGTAGAGAGGGAGAGGGAAAAGGAAGAAATCTGAAAAAAGGGAAATTAAGAGATTTTTAAAAAGAAGAGGGAGAAAGATGAAAGGAGAGAAGAAGGGAAGAGGGATAGGATCATTGGAAATTTGGAATTGGTGGAAAATAAAGGGCTGAATTAGACATTCAGGAGATAGAGTAAGTGAAAAAGAGTGAGGATAGAGAAAATTTTAGAGAATTTTGGGGGAGAAAGAGAGAGAAGAGGACAAAGAAATGTGAGAGAGTAGTAGAAATAGGAAATAGAGGATTTTAGAGGGAAAGAGGGAGAAAAACAAGAGAGAGATTTGGGCTGAAGAGAGATGTCTAAAGAGAGAGAAAGAAGTGAAAATCAGGGGAGAGAGAGAGAGAGGGAGAATTTGAGCAGAGGAGAGAGTTTTGAACGGAGAAAAGTAGAGGAGAGAGGGATCAAAAGAGAGAAAAGAGAGAAATCAGAAGAGAGAGAATCTAGGTGGAGGAGAGAGAGGTCAGACTAGAGAAAAGTGGGGGAATTGGGAGGGAGAGTTTGTGGAAACGAGATGAAGGGAGAGAGAGAGAGAGAGAGTTAGGCATAAGAAGAGAGAGAATAAAAAAAATCTGATTAGGAGTTAGACATTATACCATTTAAGGATTCATACAAATCAACTGAGTGAACTCTTTTTCTAAAGAGTACTTACTATCTATCAATTTTGTCTTCGTACCAATGAGTGTAAGATCAACCATAATCATCAGATGAGTGATGAAATAATCTAAGGGTGATTAAGCAAACTAAGAGAGAGATAAATTATTTAGATAGTTTATTTATCCAATTTCTTTTATCAAATTTATTTTTTGGACTACTCAATCTCACATCTCCAATGCTCATCGATGTATTCTAGTTCATGTGATCTGGTCCCTCCCTACTTTCAGTCTTGAGACCCACATCTTGGATCCTCTTCCTTACCACAAAAAGAAAAAAGCCTAACAAAGTTTGATCCCACACTGAATAAGTTCAAAATCTAGGAAAGGAAATCTAGCACTGGTTCAATTCCAAATAGAATTTCCATAAACAAGAATACAAGGTTCACACACTGACGAGACGAGACCGCGAGGTCGTCGATTTCACACGGTCTCGTGTCAAAAATAATACCGAACTTACCAATTTGGGGAAGTAAGAGAGAATTGAGGGGTATAATGGTAAATACGGGTCGAATCCACAGGGAATTTAGGTATTTTCGAGATATCTTTTGGAATTTGGTCAAATTGGACAATGAATTGAGGTGAGAAATTAGGTAAAATAGTGTTTTTGGAAAGAAGACTCAAAGATCTATCCGTGGAATCAAAAATCACTCGATTTGGATTAGTAATCACGGAGAAATCAAAGATGGAAGTGGAGAGAAATTTTCGGAACTCGTGAAAAACACACTTGAAATTAAAATCTAAATTAAGCTAAATTAAGATCCTAAATTACAAATTGATGCTACATGACGATAGATAAGAGGGAAAAGATGATTTCTAACCCAAAATAACGCTTGAATCGATCCAATTAATCGCCGGATCGACGGCTATTTGTTCCGCGAATTCAAACGTGATAGCCGGAGTTCAAGAGACAAATTCTCCTCGCACGATCGACGAAATCTCACATATAAACACTCCATGGACGCGGAATCGAGTCTAGAAGTGATTACACATGAGAGATTCGAGAAAAGAAGGGTGTAGATAGGTTGATTAAGTGAAAATCCTCCTCGAATACATGGAACGACGAAGAACTCGTCGATTTATAGGGGCGAAAAAGCGTAACCGTCCGATTGATGCGTTTAATCCGCATCAACGGCCGAGATTAAACGCATCAATTCGAAACGTTACGAATGGATCGCGATCGTCAGATCTCAGATGGACGCTTCAGATTCCTCCTCGCGATTTGCGTTATAAAACGCCTTGAAACGGCGCCCGTTGGATCGCGATCCAACGGTCTTGATTCTCCCCGCCAGATCAAATCGCAGCCGTTATAACTCTTTAAATTTGCGCACGTGTGTTGATCTTGATCCGTGGACCGCGCTCACGCGATCAACGCGTGGGATCGACTCGCGCCGTCGATCCGACGATCCTCCTCACGTCACATCGCCAACATCAGGACCGTTATAACTAGCCCAATCAAGCACGTGGTTATTTGATCGATGGTGGGCCGATGCTCACGCGATCAACGCGTGAGATCAACGCGCGCCGTTGATCCGACGCCTATCGCCGCGCCACGTCACCTGCAAGGTAAGAAAGGTGTGGGGATTAGTCCCACACGGAGAAAAAGAAAGGAGCATGTCGGGTATATAATACCCGACGTTTAAGAGGGTTAATACCCTCCCCCTCTAGGCGAGGCTGAAGACCCCTTTTACTATATATAATAATAATAATAATATAATAATATATATGCGCCACGTAGGCGCTGCGCGGGTCCGCGTGGCGCTGCCACGTGGCCTTGCGTGCCACGTCGCATCCACGCGGGTCCCGCGCCCGTTTTTTTAATTTTTTTATTATTTTTTTAATGTTTTTAAATAGAAATTTAAATCAAAAAAATCAGGAGAAATCCAGAAAAAATCCCTAAAATTGTAAAAATCATATCTTTTAATATACAACTCCAAATTAATCTAAATTTCTTTCATTTGATCTGAAATTTAATTATCTATCATTCTAAAAATTCAAAATATTTAAATAACGAGAGATTTAATTTATATTTCAAAAATACATTCATTTTTAAAAGATTTTAACTTTAGAAAATTAAATGAATGTTCATAAAAATGATTTCTCTTATTACTTAACTTTAAAAACCATTCATAATCTCAAGTAAAGATGGGTTATAAAATTATTTATCCTTAATTCATCATAATTAACCCTAATTTAGTGTATTTTGAGATTATGACATAAATATGCATAGAATGATAGAAATGTACTCAAAGTATGATAACATGCACATAAATGTAATGTTTTATGCCTTAAATTGCATGAATAATCATGTTTTATCATGTTAAGATTGCATGTTATCACACACCAATACCCCAACAACATCTCATCACGGGCTTGAACTCCATCGCAGTAGACCACTGGCCTGGCGCATAGAGAAGCTAGAACCTTCGCCAAGAAGATTGTGTCAATTCAAAGCTCATCTTTCATCCCTTCCCGCCAAACCAAGTGCTCATACATGCCAAATCGCTAGACAGTCATATCGCATCTTCCTTGTCTCACCAAGAAATCATTTTTCCTCTTCTTATATGTTACCTCGTCTAAATGAATAGATAATGATAGAAATTACAAGATAATTTGAGTGATGTTCTTGGACAATGATGTTCTTAAATTCTCCACAAAAATTTTCTCTCTTCACTTCTAGACCTTCATCTTGCCTCGACAATCCTTAAATACCCCAAAATGTCTACATAATTTCTTTATCCAATCAAACCATTAAGAATAATAATTCTTCACAATAAAGTGTATTTTTTTCAATACAAAATTTACTCCCTTTGTCTTGATGATTGTTGGATTCCTGCAAGACAGTTGATGGTGATTCGTTTAAGCTCAATAGGATATGGTTAGCATAAAATCAAGATTATAATGTAGAATTGGTCTTTGATGAAATGATAATCAGATTTAAACATCCTTTCAAATGGAATTAGATTAAATATGAATATTCCCTTGTTGGTTAAATTTGTGTTTCCTTTTAAATTTGAGGTGAGAAAAGATGAACATGTATCAAGAAATTATTTTTCATTGTTATTTCTAAATAAAATTAGTAATCATTTAATATCTGATGTAAAACAGATTAGAAATCAGATCTACAGGAAATATTCAAAAATAAATCTAGAGTAATCAAAAAACTCTTCCTTCTTTGTTTCTCATAATTGGAGAAGAGAAATACCTTCTCTTTATTTTCCCTCTCTTCTCAAAATCTTTGAAGTGGATGGGCTGATGACTTTTCTTCTTTTTTTTCCTTTCATTTCCTTTCTGTCTCTTGAAATTGTGGAGAGGAGAGCATATTATCTAGAAATCCTTAAAGAGAGGCTGATGCCTTGCTTCCCTTTTTTTTTAATTTTCATAATCATGAAGAGAGATGACCATATTTTTCTTGAGGGGAAAGAGAGCTTTTCTTTCTACTTCTTCTTCAAAAACAAACATTGGGAGAGGACCAATATGTCTTGAAATCATTGAGGAATAGGAGCTTTTCTTTTTTTTTCTTCTTCTTTAAAAACAAACATTGGGAGAGTACCTTATATTTCTTGAAATTTTTTAGGAACAAGTGCTTTTATTTCTTATTCAAAATAAAAACTTTGGGAGAGGACCTTCTATTTCCTTAAATCATTGAGTAGACAGAGATCTTCTTTCTTCTTTCTTTCATTTCATAAAATTTGGGGAGGAGAGATAAACAACCATCCTATCCTTTCCCTCTTATACCCAGACTCCCTCAAACCATAGAAAACATGAACTTTGAAAAATAGCCATTAGAAATGACATTATATATTTTAAATTTATGTCTAAAATATAGATTATAAAAAAATACAAAAAAATATTTTTCAGAATTATGGCGGCAAACAAAAATATATGAATACAAAGAGATGTCATGCATATTTAAACTAAATTAAATATAACTAATCCCATGAATACGAGATAGCACCTAATTTATGTTCAAAAAATTGTAATTCATTTCATGGTAATCTTAATACATGATCAATCAGATTATTCATCATAACCTTTTCATCAACACATGATATCACATACTAATTTTCTTTCTTGATATTTTTTATGTCCTTCTTGAGTATCCTTCAAAGTAGAATATTTAGGACATATACTTAAAAGCTAATGATCTGATCATAATTCACTTATTCATGAACTTATATAAAACATTACACAAGATTATAAGATGAAGGTAGATTGTGGAGGTAGTGCTTCAATGCCGATACCTGCATCATTTTAGAAATCTTGCTTCCCTCTTATTTGATAAACCTTTAAAAGAGAAATATTTTATTATTTTACTACATATTCATAATTATATATATTAAGAATTCAAAATTTCAATAAAATAAGTTTAATATTAGCTCTGCACCCAACAAGTTGACAACTCAACTTGACAATTGTGTTAAATTGATCCTAAATTAATTAATCTATATATTAATATATTTAATTAATAATTTTTACTAATAAGTGTTATTGGGTTAATGGATTTATTAACTATCTAGATATATAGACCTAGAAGGTCTCATATATAAAGTTTACGTGGACTTTAGTAGAGATAAACATAATTCATAACTTACAAGTCAAGAAATGACGGAAAACAATCACACCTAGGGGTGCCCATAAAAGCCTTGTTGGAGACTCTCATCTTTCCTCTCTTTATTTCTTGGTGAAGAGTTTGAAGATGAGATATAATCATCTTGCAATTGTGTGGATACTGTTAAAGGCTAAACACTTAAACAACTTCACGAAACCGCTTCAATAAACCATATATGTATGGATTTTCATCGATGCATTCAGTGTTTTGATAAAAAAATAAAATTAAGGCTTATCAACTCTTAGATCCTAGACAGAATGTTCATGAAAGGTTGACCATTTGGACTCCAATAATTGATGATCTGGGAAGTTGAGGAGTGTTAGATCAACATTAAATGACAACTACGAAAATGATGCTTCAAAGGATTGTGGCGATGTGCTATCATTGGAGGGCAAAAATTATGATTCGATAGGTGTGACTTAAGCATAATAATTTGACGGTTATTAGGGCAGCATTGTGAAATCCTACCTCTCCATTGCATTTGAGAAGATGATTGGATGGTCATGCCCAATTTTTCCTATTTGAACGCTCTCTCCTTGTTAAAAAGACTATTCATGGATTATATCTATCAATCAAGCATTTTGGAAATTTTTTAAAATATCATGATTGAAATGAGCTCTACACTCATTTATAATGAATATTTTGACGAGAGAATTGTGAGACGCTTGACGTGTCGTTTTTGTGCGTCGTTAAAATACAAAGACGATGGTCAAACAAAATTTATAAAACCGAACTCACAAAGACAAGATATAATAATCAAGTATTGGGTAAGTATCGGGTCGATCCACAGAGAGCAGGGTTGACTTTAATAGCAGAGTTGACTTGGTCAAACTTAGGTTTAAAAGAAGTTTTAAATAAGAGAAAATAAGATTTAAGATATGAAAATGATATAAATAAGGTAAATAAGAAGTTTTGATATTTGAAATCTCGGATTTGACAGAGAAAAGTCAAAAGTCAAAGTCAAAGCATTGACTTTAACCAACAGTAGGTGTTCTGCAAAATCAGAGAATCAAACAGAGTTAGAATATTACGAAAATATATATTTAGAAACTAGAGAGAAAATAGAATTTATTGATATATATTTCGTAATTTTTGGATAAGCAATGAATTTATAATGAATTATTGCAAATCAATGATCAGAAAATCCCCGAAATGAACACCTCAGAGGAAATCTTCAAATTGAATGCCCAAATGAAATCCAAATCTTGCAATTTATATGTCAATAGAAAGCTAAGAACCAGAGGAATCCAACAAGATCGAAATTATCAAATTCTTATTTGTCAATAAAAAGTAATTGACCCCGAACGTCAACGTTTGACTTCTGATAAAAGATGAACAGTCCGTGGTCAAACGTTAAATTGAAGGGTCAAATGAACTCGGAATTTGATTAATTTGCTATCCACGGAAAGCTGATGAAAAGAGGAATCCAATGAAACCAAAATCAAGTGATTTGAAATTATAATCAAAGAGATATCCTATTTTCAAAATCAGCAACTTTTCGGACCTAAAATTAGGGAAAATGAAGAACACTATGAACTAATTTGCAAAATTAAAGATCTAAACCTAATAAAAATACAAATTACCTCTTGATAATCGATCGAACCTCACTACTAACCCGATTGCCGCAAGAATGCGGCCTCAATTCTCGTGGATTGAAGCGAATTTGCTCAGATTATTCCTCGTGGACGTTCGGAATTCAAGGGGAAAATTCGATGAAATCAAGAGATGAAATCGTGATTATCATGCTTCAATGGCTGCGTCTCTACACTCTTGGAAGCAGAGGATCACGAGAACTTAAGACCTTCCTCGAAACTCGCTTAATTTCTTCACGAGTCGATCAAAAGTTAAAGAACAAAGAGAGGGAAATACATGCTTTTAAAGAGGGAAATTGGGCCCGAAATCGTGGCCATTGGAAGCGGTCGTGGGCATTGTTTGAAGGAGTCATGGGAGCGGTTCTTTGGGGCGAGGATGCCGCTTCGATTCCGCACAAAATTGACTTCAATATCGCTTCAACACGAGCCCAGATCGTGGCACGATCAGGCCACGATCGGGCCACGATCAAGCCATGATTGAGCGTCGATCGTGGACTTGGATCTCGGTCAGCCGCCATCTTCTCAGTTTAGAATGATTCCGAGACGAAAGGAGGTCCAATCGTGGCACGATCGAGCTCCGATCGCGTCGCGATCGGGTCACGATCGGGCTACGATCGGAGTTCTTCGTCGTGTGCCGTCTGCCGTCCGATGGTCTGATCGTGATGAAGATCCGACGCTCCAGATAATTCCACGCGGCTTCACTGGATGCCGTTAGATCGCGATCGCGCGATCTTCATTTAATGATAATCGGATGATTCTCTAGTCGCCATGTGGCCATCGCCTATCCCTTCTATCGCGGTCACTTAAGGTAAGTAATACTCACGTGCTCGATTAGACGATCGCGTGGACTCGGGTCCACGCGATCTCCGCCGTTCCACCCGAATCGAACAATCCTCGCGCCGCCACGCGTCCTGCAAAACAAAATCGTGTGGGAACATAGTCCCACACGGAATAAGTAGAGAGATAGGACGCGGTTAAATAGGGGAGAAGACTCCCCTATTAACTGTCCTATTATCTCCTCTCTGCTCCGCGACACGTGGCGCCCCACACGGGCGCCCACGTGGCCTCGTGGCCTCCTTGCCACTTGGCGCGCCTCCTGCGTGAGCCACACGCGTCCTGCCACGTGGCCTCAGCGCCACGTCGTAACGGCGCGGTGGACCCGCGCGCCACATCAGCCCCGCCTGGGCCTACTCGCCATGTCAGCCGGCGCTCGCCACGTCAGCTGCAGGTAATTTCTCCCCTTTTTTCGTGATTTTAACTAAGAAATTCCTTACAAAATCAATTAAAAATTAAATAAAAATCGGAAAAAATAGTATAAAAATTCAGAAATTCATATTTCTCAAAATACAACTCCTTTTTAATCCAAATTTTCTCCATTGGATCACAAATTCTCTTCTTTTTAACATCATGTCAATTAAAATATATTTAGAATGAAGACATCAAGATGAATTAAAATTTACCTAAATCATTTTTCATTAAACACTTTAAATCATAAATTCATCTTGAAATTATCTTTCCAAATTTTTACTAAAGCCAAAAATCATTCCATAACAAAGATTGACTTCTATTCATTTAAACAAAAGATTAATCATCTATTAAGCATGAAATTATCCCTAATTTATGCATAAATATCAACTTTAGTAAAATGACATGGCAATGTAGAAAATTCCTAAAAAGTATGATAACATGCATCATATTCACATAAAATAAGCATGAATATGAGTTAATAAAGATAAGAATTCATGTTATAAATGCATGTTATCAACGCTATTGGTTGGACTTTGATATTTTGCCAATAACATGACAAGACGAAAAGCCCTTATATGCCAAGTAATTGTGTCAGTTTCTTAGTGATTTTTGGTTGGTTATGTCTAATTTTCACTAATATTTCATCATATTGTGGTTTTATTTTTTAATTTAATATTTTAGATTAAGAGAATTTTAATGATTTTGGCCACTTTCTCTCTCTGCTCTTGATTTTCTCTCTCCTCCTCTCTTTCATTTCTCTTTCAATTCAACTTTTATTTGTATTTTTTTTCATTTTATTTTTGGAAATTTCTATCTACTATCTAAATATATTATTCTCGCCCCCCCCCCATATTTTTCCTCGATGACCGTAGTTTAGCGAGTGTTTTGTCATCTAGTGTTACGTGACTTTTTTGTTCAAAGGCTGTGGAGTTAGGGTTCTGATGGTTATACTCGGTCTAAAGGTTTTGGCAGAAGTAAGTTGGGTTTAGACTATGGTTATATCTAGAGACGGCGACCCCTAGGTTCAGTGAGGGTTCGAGATTTTTTTTAGGGTTAACATCATATAGTGGCACGACCTTTAGGGTAATTATCAGATACTGGCACGACCTTTTTCCACTCTCAAATACTGGCACGACCTTTTTCGGTGGCACCACCTCAGCATTCTAGCTGAGGTGGCATTTTTTATTCTTCCCTCCCCCACCTGGCTGCCACATGTTCCTCTTATTCTCTCTCTCTCTTCATTATCTTCCTCTTTCTTCTTGTCATGGCGATGTTGACGACGGGGATCGTTGAATGGAGACCGGTGTGGCGAGCTACGCGAGAGGCGTGCTTCCCAGAGGAATCTCCTCCCGCCGCGCCTCCGCCCCAGGCAACGTCCTTCCGCTCCGGTTGAATGGCGCGCTGGTTAGTGTGGGAACAAAATTCATCGATGTTCTTCCTTGCTTGAATAGTGATAAGGATGAATCGTAGAATGAAAGAACCAACCGGCGCTCGATTTGGGATCAGAATTGATTGTTTTCCTATGATCGATCGCGAGTGCAGTGCCTCAGGTCGAGCTCGCTCTTCGGGGAGTCGCTCAGGGTGAACTCTTTCTCTAGATCATCGGCGAGGACCGCGAAGGCCGCCGGCGCAACTTCCCCAATCACGAAATGCGAGCTCGGTGACAGCCTAGTAAGTTCTTCCCTGTCCCAAGAGAGAGAGAGAGAGAGACAGGAGATAGGCTCGTTCGAAGAATATTCAAACGGGGTAGAAATCTGCAGGAAGAATTCTTGTCGAAGGCGACCCCCGACAAGGGGCTGATCAGGCTTCTGGTGTGCATGGGGGAGGCTCTTCGGACCATCTCCTTCAAGGTCAGGACAGCTTCCTGCAGTGGAACTGCTTGCGTGAACTCCTTCGGCGACGAGCAGCTCGCCGTCGATCTCCTGGCGGACAAACTCCTCTTCGAAGTACTGATAGAACACAATCATCTTCTTTCTCTTCGCTATCTTGCTTTTACTAAGTCTCGAACTCGACCCTTGTTTCTCGCCTCCGCAAGCCCTCCGCTACTCTCATTTCTGCCATTACGCCTGTTCCGAGGAGGAGCCCGAGCTCCAAGACATGGACGGACCAGCAGAGGGTTGATCATATTTCTCTCTCTTCCTATTTCTCATTTTTGAGACTGACGAAAATTGATGTATGGATTGCAGGGGGATTCAACGTGGCGTTCGATCCACTGGACGGGTCGAGCATCGTGGACACCAACTTCACAGTGGGCACCATCTTCGGCGTCTGGCCCGGCAAAGCCCTCACCGGCGTCAAAGGTCGAGACCAAGTCGCCGCTGCCATGGGCATCTACGCCCCCCGAACCACCTACATCCTCGCTCTCAAGGATCTTCCCGGCACCCACGAATTCCTTCTCTTAGATTACGGTCTCTCTCTCTCTCAAGCTACCTCTCCCTCTCTCTCTCTCTTGATTTGAGGATGATGTCGGAGTGCAGGAAAGTGGCAGCACGTCAAGGGCACGACATCGATCGGCGAGGGGAAGATCTTCTCCCCCGGGAATCTCAGGGCCACCGCGGACAACCCCGAGTATGCCAAGGTTCGAACCGACACGCTCATCCTCAATTGACGTGTATTTGTTGACTAACCCGAAATCGGGTTGAACCTCGCAGCTGATCGACTACTACGTCAGAGAGAAGTACACTCTCCGCTACACTGGCGGCATGGTCCCCGACGTCAACCAGGTCCTCTCTATTCCCCCCAATCTCTCTAGGAGATGAAAAAGACTGAAATTATCTTTCCGGTTGATGCAGATCATAGTGAAGGAGAAGGGAATCTTCACGAATGTGACGTCGCTGACATCCAAGGCGAAGCTGAGGCTGCTGTTCGAGGTAGCGCCGCTGGGACTGCTGATAGAGCAAGCGGGAGGACATAGCAGCGACGGGAAGCAGTCCGTTCTCGACAAGGAGATCTCTACTCTGGACGAGAGGACCCAGGTCGCCTACGGCTCAAAGAACGAGATCATCCGCTTCGAGGAGACCCTCTACGGCTCCTCCAGGCTCAAGGCCGAGACAGCCGTCGGCGCCACCGCCTGAGCATTCACATCTTTTGAATCCACCCATTTCTGCCACTACATTCCGAAGAGGATAATTTCTCGCCGCTGTGAGATTGTATTTCCCGCTGTTATGTCAAAAAACTCGTTTCTTGAGAAATCAGCAGAATGTACTGGTAGTAGAGAGGAATGAGGGGAAGGAAGGTCAACGGGAATTCCCAGTTCAGTATAGTCGGAGAAGGTCGTTAGCCAAAGAATGAGTAATCGCGGGGGCTCTCTTCCTCTCCTTGTCTTTGCGGCAATCCGTCGAGCATCTTGAGCCCTGATAAAAGCATGAAAACTATTTAGAAACACCCAAGAATCCCTTTATTTAGCTCAAGTAACTCATGAACATATCATCATACTCACTACTTTATGAGTTAATAATTTTATGCTATGAGTACATCAAGAAGAATTTTGGTACATGAATCTTTTTGTCTTCTTGATTTTAGGAACCTACAAGCAAGAGAAGGGAAACAAGATCATTTGAAGGAGGTGTTTAGAAGACAAATGGGCTGTCCAAGGTGTTTCTATTGGAGCCCAGTCAAAGAAGAATGAGTTTCTCTCTCTATGGAGGGGTTCAAAAAGAGAATTGGAGCCGTCGGGGGAGGCTCTCGCTTTTTTTTATAGGGTTTCCTTTTCTGTCTTTCAAACTTTTGCTCTCCGGCGATCTTCATCGGAGGGAGAATGTAGTGAAAATGTTTAATGCGGTTAAATTTCTTCCTCGTTCTTCACTGAAATCTCTCTCCGAAATCTTAGTCCGTATCTCTTTCCCATCTACATCTCATTTCTGATCTTCCTCTGTGTTGTTTCCAGAGTTCCTCCTTGATTCCTAACCTCTCTCACACTTTGTTTCCTCAGTATTCTCATATTCTTCCGAAATTTTCTTCCTGTTGCTCTACATCTCTCGCTTTTTCTCTCTCGCGACCTCACGTTCTTTCTTATTTTCGATCTGTTTCCTTCTCTCTTGAATTCTGTTGTCCTCCGATATCCCGTCACTCTTTTGTTTCTCCCCTCTTCCCTCTCTTAGCTTTCCGAATCTCATCTCCTAGACTTCTGCATTTCCTTTTCTTTCCCTGCATCCCCTACTCTTCCTTTCATTCTACATTTTTCTCTCTCCCCCACTTGCAAACCCGTTCGTATCTCGTCGTCATTTTCGTTGCCTTGCTATCTCTCGATTTCTAATCTCATCGCTCTACCCTTTCTTCGCCTATTCTCTCCCAACCTCTTCATATTTTGCTTCCGTCGGTGCGTCCCTCTCTTGTGCTGGATCTCTCTCTCCCTCTCAATTTCTTCCTCTCTCTATTCCGAACGTTCGCATGATCTCTATTTTTATCCCTCTATCTCTCACACCTCTGCGTTCTTCCTCTCCCATCGAGGTCTCCAATTTCGTTCTTCCGTATTTCTGCTCCTTCTGATTCTTATATTCTCCTCTCACTCGCCTCATATCCTGAACTCTCTCTCTCATCATCGCACCCAATTTTTCTTCTAATTTCCTTCATTCGCACCTAGATCACGTCTCTCCATTTTCCAAAGCCATCCTCATCCTCTCCCTTACGACTTTTCAGTTCCTCTCGTATTCTTCCAAGCTTTCTCGTTTTCATTTTCTGTTTCGTCACTTTCTGAATCTTCTGAATTTTCTCTTTCTTCCTCGCTCTCTTTTCTTTTCTCAGATCGTCCTTCTTCCCCATAAATTCCCTCATATTTGCATTATTTCTCTTCCACGCCGTCGCGTATCCTTTCCATTTTCGCTCTCTCTCTATTTCTTTCGTTCAACCTTCTCTTTTCTCTTCCTCTGCCACCTCATTTTCTAAATTTCCCTCTACTCCCCTCTCTTTTCCGGGATTTCTCTCTTCTCTCTTCTGCGACTACTCTCTCGTTTCCACCCTCTTTCAGTACATCCCGGATATTCGCCGCCTTCAACCCCGATTTCCCATTTTCGTCACTCTTCCGTCTCGTTCTTTCCGTCGGTCCTCTCACTTCCATCTCTTCATTCCTTTAAATTTCATTCTCACTATCATTCTCTTTCTTATCTCTCGTCACGTCCCCTCATCCTCACGTCTCTGGCATTATTCTCTTCCGTACGCATTATTCTTCTCTCCTCTCTCACACGATATCTCACTCCCTCACGTCATCTCTCCAACTTCCTTCCATTCTAAATTCTTTTCTTCTTCTATCTCTTCACGGTCAACACTTCTCCCCTTTTTTCACGGTCAGTATCCTCTCTTTGTTATTTCTTCCCCGTTCTATTCATCCATTTTCTCACTACTGCTCTCTATTTATTCTCCCTAAAAAATATTTTCTCTAGCTCCTTGTTCTCTCTAATTCCCTCTCCCTCGTACTCCAGTTCTCTCCTAATTGCCCAACTCCTCATATCTACTCCTATTATTGATATTGTTGTGCCCTAGAATCCCTGTGGATCGACCTAGAAAGCTATACACCCTACATAACTCCATCAGTCATAGCTTCCTAGCTTACAATTAGTAAGTTTGTTAGGCTTGAATATACGACGACCTCGAGCTTATCAAGCCCACGTCGCTACTGGTACTGCTCCGGTGGACACTCTCTCGCTTCTTCTTCGGAAATTCCCCCGGGAATGGTCTCTCAGGCTCGCGCTTTGGCTGAATGAGACCCCGTAAACTCCAGCCCTTACTCCACAATCTAGATTTCTCTTGCTTCCCCCTGTTGCAAATAGTGAATTCTTCTCGCTCCACGCTCCGAACTTGATGGAAGTACTCGTGGAGGGCAGGCAAAATCCGGGAGATGGACGGAGGTTTCAGCGGGAGATCGTTATCGTCGTCGCCGTCGACGGAGGAACGCCGGGCGGAGCTCGATCGATCGAAGCTCCTGCGCCGGCGCTGCGGTTGTGTCTCCGAGTAGTATGCTCTGGTCTGAGCAGTGCCGCCCGGAATAGAGTGCTCGTCGACGGGAATTTGTGCGTCGGGTCGACGAAGAATTTGCTCCCCTACGGAAAGCATCGAAGATGATTGCCGGGGAGGTAAATGACGAGAGGTACTCCGCGCTGTGTAAGCGTCCCAAGAAGCTCGAGCCTCGTCCAGCGAATACCGAGGTCCGTCAACGGAAGTCCGACCCCCGTCGTCAACATCGCCATGACAAGAAGAGAGAGGAAGATAATGAAGAGAGAGAGAGAATAAGAGGAACGCGTGGCAGGTGGGGGAGGGAAGAATAAAAAATGCCACCTCAGCGAGAATGCTGAGGTGGTGCCAGTATCCGAGCCACCGAAAAAGGTCGTGCCAGTATTTGAGAGTGGAAAAAGGTCGTGCCAGTATCTGATAATTACTCTAAAGGTCGTGCCACTATATGATGTTAACCCTTTTTTTTATTCTACTTCTAGGTTTCATCTCTTCCCCGGGGGCCCATGTCAATTTTCTACGATTTTTTCTCTTCCTATTCATTTTGTCTCCCCCTCCAACCCCACCCGCGGTTTATGGCTTCTCTCTCCTCTGTTAATGAGGCAAGGATGCTGCGTAAAGTCAGATTAGTTATTGACTTCCACCAATTTTTGGGTTTTTTTTCTTGTTTCAGATGGGTTCTAAATCCTCATTTGGCGAGATTGACGTGGCAGGGCAAATTGATGAAAGGTGGTTCGTCTTTAAGATAATATTTCTAGGTCAAAGATAAATTTTTGATCTTAAATTCTCAGGATCAAGAGCAAGGTAGCTGAGGAGGCTAAGGATAATGAGAAATCAGATGATGATGATGAGGGAGATGATGATGATGATGATGATGAGGAAAGCGACAAAGAGGGGGTATTAGGAAAGGAAGGCAATGAGAAAGATGATGATGATGAAGAAGAAGAAGAAGAAGAAGCTAATGGGGAGGGCAGTAGCGAGGGTGATGAGGACAGTGAGGAGGAAGAAGATGATGATCTTGAAGAGGAAGATGAGGATGATGATGGGGATGATGAGGATGATGAAGAGGAAGAGGAAGACGAGGATGGGGAGCAGCCTCGTCCGGCAAAGAGGAGGAAGTAAGTTGCTGACAATGGATGGTGGCCTTAGTTCTCTCTCTCACACACACTCTCTCTCCCCCTCTTGTATCTGTCACTGTCTTTTTCCCTCTTAGATTGTAGCTTTGGTGGGGTAGTGTAGGGGAATGGGTAGCAAAATGAGTAAGGTCATGTTTTATTATGGAACATCAGGCCATGAAAATCCATCAAGACTATGGAAGATCTTGTCTTGAATATAATGACAAGATACCTTCACAATGATTATGAAAAGGTCAGATTGTTGACAATGAATATGAAAACCCAATAATCAGACCGCATTTTCTTGAAAATTTGGACTGAAAAATTGGTACCTTATATCATCTGATGTTTCATTGAGTTAGGGTGATCTAGGAATATCTAGAACTGTTACACATATACACTAGGTGGACCCCCTTGGTGAGTTGAACTTGCTCATGAGGGTAAGGGCATGAGTCTAGTTGGGTCTAGCGGGTTGACCATTTGGTCAACAAAGAGTGGTTGTTTAATGCCTTGTAGGATATAGTGCATCGAGATTAGAGGACTCTCTTGAAGCAAGCGTAGATGGGTTATTGAAGCTCGTTGAATATAGAGTGATGAACCATCACGAAGATTAGGGAGTGGCAAGCATAGCTTTGAAAGTCAGGACCATGTGATATGGGAGGAGCTGAGCTGCATCATAGAGGACTATGAGTATTAGAGCCCACTAACAATGCCACAATTAAAAGGATTCAATCCACTTCGATGAGGACTAGTGATCAAAGCTTGGGAACTCCAAAGAAGCAAACCAACTTGAAGGAGGAACAGAGTGGTGAGTGAAGATCTGAAAGGTGAGTGTCTACCTAATTTCTTTTGTGTGCTTCACTGACACCTTTGTTTCATTTTTCCTCGAATCAGATCTCAAGAAAATTAAGGAAAAATTGTTTTCTCTTCCTTTCTTAGGCATGACTACAAGAGGTTGTCCCTTTTTGGGTCTTTCCTCACTAAATTTTGCCTATTCTCTTGCACTTAATGGAATGTTTAATGAAATCAGGACCTCAAGATGGCTTGAACATACTTTTATTTAGTTTACTTTTCTAATTTGGGCATATCATGTGATATTCATGAATGTTAGTTCCCAATCTTCTTGACCACTTGTCTTACCTAATTAAACTCATAAAAAATTAAGTCATATATCAACCATAGATTATCTCTAAATGAATGTGCTTCTTCTCTATATAATACTAACAACAAAGTATTCTCACAAAACTATATTATTAATTTCTGATTGAGCCAAGCATATGTAGATATATTATCTAGTAACATTGGCACTCTTACCAATTGATATATTTTTAATAAAACCTCAAATTGACATGACATTAAGATCTCTCAGATTAAGTGCTTTGAAAATATTTTACACAATTGAATACACTAAAAATAAAGTACAAATAATTTATGCTTGATTTATATGGAGATATCTAACCTCAAATGACTCTAATGAATATGATATAAATTCTAATGGTAAGCTAGGTAAAAAGATCACTAAGAGGGTATATATAACCCTAATTATGTAAATAATCAGTAATCAATAAAAATTAGGATAAATTGATAAAACAAAAGAATTTTTAAAATGAACTTCATAAACTTATCCTAATTGCACCCCCCCCTAGTGTAATGTTGACCTTATTTGATCACAAAAATCATCTATAAGGACCATGGATTAATGGTATCACTCTTATGTGATTAATATTATGTGGCTTACAAGATAATCACACTTCTATCTCTAGTTAACATTTGTTGACGATGAGAGCAAGAAACCCTAGAATTTCATATGCAAAAGAAAGTACATCGTTGAGGTTCTTCCATGAACTGACTCAGAACACTAACTACGTACATGACGTTAGGGAAAATGATAGTGAGATATTCTAGCTTACAACCAAGAAGTCATGTCTCCTAAAACAGGTCAAGGGCATACTTTTTCTAGGTCAAAGCTAGCTTCCCATCCTGGTGCACAAACTCAATCCTAATAAAGTATCTTGGACTTCCCAAGTCACACATATTGAGGTGATGTCATAAATAAGGTTTTGTAGCATGAATACCAGTGCCCTCACTGCAAGTCAAAAGAATATCATTCACATAGACTACAAGAATGACAAGACCACCCTTAATCTTCTTAGTAAGCACGTTAGGATTGGTAGTGCATGATGTGAAGCCAAAGGTAGAGAGAAGACCGCTAAGCTTCACAAACCAAGCGTGTGGACTCTACTTGAGCCCATAAATAGCTCATCGTAGGAAACACACCTTGAATGACTCTCCCTGAGCAACATACTCAAGAGGTTTCTCCATAAAGAGTTGCTCCTCAAGATCACCATAAAAAATGTGTTAGAAATATCTAACTGGTAGAGAGACCAAGCCTGATTGATGGCGAGAGAGAGGAGCATGTGAACAAAGTGGAGACAAATGACAGGGGAGAATGACTTGGTATAGTTAATGCCATACGCCTAGGTGAAGCCACGAGCAACCAAACAAGCCTTGTGATGTGCAATGGTAGGATCAGGATGATATTTGAGGGTGAAGACTTGCTTGCACATGACAATGTTGGCCCATGTCCCTTGAGAAACCAAGGCCTCCACCTCATAGTCCATTGTGGCTTTCCATTCAGGTACTTTTAGTGCCTCAATATGCAATCGTGGAATCGAGTCGGAGGCTACCGAAAGGGCAAAGGCACGAAAAGAGGGAGAAAGTCGATCATAGGCAACAAAGTGAGAAATGGGATGAGTACAAGTATGTGTACCACTGCGAAGGGCAATGGGAGTGTGAAGATCATTGGGAGGGGAGTGGGGAGCGACATCTAGGGATGGCGAGCTCACAATGGAGGAGGGGGATTGGAGTTCTATATCCGGATCAAAGGAGATATGTGGAACAGAGGAGACGGGAGGAGAATGAGAGGAGAGAGGGAGTGGAGAAGAGGGAACTAAAGGGAGAGGATCATTAATGACCACCATGTGAGGAAAGCTAAGAAGAAGAGATGCATCGAAAAGAATTGGAGAAAGCAAGGGAGAGGAGAAAAAGGGAGAGTCTTTAAGGAAGGTGACATCGATAGAAGTCACATAACGACGGGTGTCAAGAAGGTACACATGTAGCCTAACAAGACAAATTGACGCGGTCGTTGAAAACACATGGATAAGTGTCAAAATATATTCCAAACTCATCAATTTAAAGTTATAATCACGAATTAAAGAGTATAATGGTAAATAAGGGTCCAATCCATGGAGAATTGAGATATTTTTGAGGTATTTCTTCAATCAAATTGGACAATAAATTAAGGTGAGAAATTAGGGATTTTGATAAATTTAAAAAAGAGAACTCAAAGATGAATCCAAAAAATCAAAAATCACTTGATTTGGATCAAGATTCATGGAGAAATCAAAGATCAAAATTTAAGTAGAATTTTTGAACGCAAAGAGAGAGAAAACTCAAAATTGAATTTAAAGTTAACCTAATCTACGATTCAAAAATAAAATCTGATGTTATAGGAAGAGATATTATGAGGAACACATGAATTCTAATATGAGATAGCACTTGCAATGATCCAATTGATCGCCGAATCAAAGGCTTTTCATTCCAGAATTTTGAAGACGATCATCGGCATTCAAGAAGCAATTTATCCATGTTCTCTTCACAAAATCTTACTTTCAAACACTCCTTGGATGCGGAAATCGATATAGAAGATGAAAAAGAAGCGATTTATCCATCTGATTTGATAGAATTTCAAGAACATCTACAAAAATACCCTAATTCTCTGTGGATTCGACCCTTATTCATCACTATATTAGTCAATTCATGATTAAAATATTAAAATTGGTGAGTTTAGTATTTATTTTAACATAGATTCGTGCATTTTAAATGGCCGCGTGAATTTTTTTCTTCAGAGGGTTGTCAAATTGCTCTCAACATTTGTTGGCAGGATGATTTTGCTTGCCACAGTTAGGACATGACAAAAAAGAGTTGCGGTCGTGCCCAAAAGGAGGATGACTGCATCAAAGCAAGGAGGGAAACCATCATCGTGAGCCTAAGGAGTCGAGATCACCATAGCTGATGGAGGAGTCGTATCGCCTATATCAGAAGAGAAAGGGGAGAAAGGCATACCAATCGTGATACGAAGAGTGACATAGAAAATAGTAGTGAGGCTCCATACACGATCACCAGAGAGAAGAGAGCCCTGAAATCTGGGACGCAAAGGAGGGGCAAAGCCCACTCAAGTATATGAGAGCATAGAGCTCCTCATGATAATGTTTCACCATCACTAAGTTTGTGGTGGTTGACTGACAAAGGTCGACCTCTTGAAGTAAGTTCTGCAAGAAGAAAAAATGAGCTTGAAGAGAGAGATTGCCTTGCTTGCAAGTGAGAAGGGACTCGAAGATCTTTACCACATGACTGATGTTTGTTTAGTTAGCATACATGGTCTCAAGGGTTCATCAGAGGGAGCACAACAGCTTAATAGGTGCGAGAGACTTGGAAATGCTCTATTCAATGTTGTGAAACATCCAAGCGATAATGACCGAGTATGATTGTAACCAAGAAGCACAATATGGGTAGTGAAGTGGCGGAGGGTCGCTTATGAGATAATGAAGAAGACTATGAGACTTTTGTAAGAGCAGTAATGAAAGTCGAGTAAGTTATGTCCCCTAAAATTATGTCCATGCCATGTAATTAAGTCGCCTAAAATTATAAGCAAGTCGAGTAAGTTATGTCGTGATAGACAAACAAAGTGCGGAAGTTGGTGGAGTAGGAAGCACTATAGGTAAAAGAATCACTACAGTGTCTACCTGAGGTGCTGAGATGAGTAGTAATGAAGTATTGAAACCCGGAGTTAAAGATGTTGGAGAGAACGTAGAATCCCTATATGATGTCATAGAGTAATGTTGAAGATCTGATAATATGTTGGGACAACGAATGAGGGTGTCACCAAGTATGTCGCCCGAAGCAAAGCGACGGAGGCTGCACAACAGTGCATATTGCGAAGTGTCGAATGACGCCCACAGGGTTGACAATGGAGAAGCTTAATAGCAATGATTGTTGAAGACGATGATGGAGAGGAGAGTGGCCCAAAGTGGGAGGAGGTAATTCATGAAACGAATTTATGCAATCATTAAAAACACACAAATGCGTGTCAAAATAAATACCAAACTCACCAATTTTAAGATTTTGTCATAAATTGACTAATATATGATAAGTAAGGGTCGAATCCACACAGATTTAAGAGAATTGTTTATGTCTTCTTGAAATTCGATCAAATTAAATGACGAATGGATTTGAAAATTTAGGGATTTTACTAATTTTAGAAAGAAGACTCCAAGAAAAATCCACGGAATCAAAAATCACTTGATTTGAATTAGTATTCATGGATAAATCAAGGGGAGAAATCAAGATAGAAATATTGATCACGAAGAGAGAGAAGACATTGAAAATTCATAAAATTTGACTAATTTATTATTCAAAATTAAAATCTTATGCTACATGAAGAATAAGGTTCTCCAAAACCGAACCGAATACTCAAAAACCAAACCGAACTGACACTGCCGGTTGTCAAAAAATTAAAAACCGAACGATTCGGTTCGATTTCAGTTTTTGTTTACGGTGAGCACCGAATAATTCGGTTTTGGTTCTCTCTCGATATCTCTCAGTTAGTCAGTCTCTCTCAACAAATGTATTCGGTTTTCCAACTACTGAATACATTCTCAATTTGGTATTGTTGAAGGTGAGAATTTTCAGTTCGGCGACCCAGAAATTTTCCTACCCGATGCACTGGAATCTTGATTCGGACCTTGGAGCGATGATTGAGATGCATAGAGACGCGGTTTCTCCTTCCACATGCCGAGGATGCCTCCCTCCACGAAAAGAGCTTGGCCTGGGCGCCCGCAGCCCTTGGAGACACGTCGTCTCCTTCCTCCTCCCATGGATCGGTGGGAAGACGGCAAGGTTTCTTCGGCTAATGCGTTCATTAGGGACAATTTTCTCCTCTTTCGAGCTTCCCAAAATCCGTCAAATTTGGGTAGATTCTTATGATGCTCTGGTATATTCAAAGACCCGTTTAAATATTTTTTAAAAAATTTGTATATTTGGAGAAGAAACATATTTATGAAGGACTTTATTGATAAAGAGTGTGAAATAAAAAATGGAGTGCCACAAGAAATTGCCCGTTGAAAAAACTTTAGTGTTACTCCCTTATTTTTCAAATTAAACTATTTGACTCAATTCTGATGCCCTAGAGGTCAAAAAAGACTCAGAAATCAGATTGACCAAAAACTTCTAATATTTTTGAGTCGTTGCAATCACTTCTACGATAGTTTATAATAACTACCAAGAAGGAGAATTGTCTATGAAATTCTAGAATTTTTTTTTGAAATACAAAAAATTATAGAATTATTTGACGTTCATCATTTTTTTTCACAGGTAGAGGAATTATCACGTTTTAGAAGAGGAAGGCTACCTCCCGACACTATGTCCGCTTTGATGACCTTAAAGTCTTGGAGTCATGAGGATGCCACCCGAGATGATGAAATGGATTCAGAAGTTGAATAAAGTAGACTTATGAAATGATAATTTGCTAAAACTCTCTTTTTTATTCTCCTCACAATTTTAATTTTAACAATTTTTAATGGCTAAAGTTTACCTATAGTGGCCTTTTATCTTGAATTCTTGATATGTTAAATGTTATTAGGATGTAATAATCTCTTATCAATAATCTTAATTTATGTTTAACTTTAATAATACATAACCAAAAGTATAAGTTTCACCGAACCTGACACCAGACAATACCGTCACTGAAACCGAACCGAAGTTAGGTATAGGTATAGGTTTTCACAAAAAACCCGTACCGACACCGGAACCGGAGAACCTTAATGAAGAATATTAGGAAGAAAACACGTAATCTGACATGAAATTGTGCTCTAGATGATCAATAACACACAATCTTAACATGATAAAACATGATTATTAATGCAATTAAAGGCATAAAATATTCCATTTATGTGCATGTTATCATACTTTGAGTGCATTTCTATCATTCTATGCAATTTTATGTTATAATCTCAAAATGCATTAATTTAGGGTTAATTATGATGAATTAAAGATTAAAGATTTTATAAACCATCTTTACTTGAGATTATAAATGGTTTTTAAAGTTAAATAATAAGAGAAATAATTTTTATGAACATTCATTTCATTTTCTAAAATTAAAATCTTAAAGAAATGAATGTATTTTTGAAATAAGAATTAAATGTCTTGTTATTTAAATAATTTGAATTTTTAGAATGATAGATAATTAAATTTCAGATCAAATGAAAGAAATTTGGATTAATTTGGAGTTGTATTTTGAAAGTTATGATTTTTACAATTTTTAGGGATTTTTTTGGATTTTTTCCAATTTAATTTTCAGTTTAAAACGTTTAAAATAATTAAAAAATTGACAAAATTGTGTTTATTATTTGTGCGGGCCCCACATGGATGTGACGTGGCACTTAGGGCCACGTGGCGCCTACGCGGCGCATATACATTATATTCATATAGTTTATATATACTTTATATAATAAGGGGTATTCAGCCTTTCGTAGCCCGGAAGGGTATTCAAACCCCTTAATCCGTCGGGCCTTATAAACCCGACGGATTTCATTCAACTTTTCCGTGTGGGACTAATCCACACAGTGTTTTAAATGCAGGCTACGTGGAGCGATGAGAGGCGTTGGATCGACGGCGCATCGGAAATCCACGCGTCGATCGCGTGGACACGGACCACCGATCGATCAATCACGCACGTGCCTTTTTAAGACGAGTTATAACGGTCAGATCTTCTGCGACGTGGCGGCATCACATGCGTCGATCACGTGGTGCGCGGACCACCGATCGCGATCGAAGGCACGTGCAATTTAAAGATGGATTATAACGGTCCTGATTAAATCGTGCGGTACTCATTTGGACCGTTGGATCGCGATCTAAAAGACGACGTTTGATGCGTTTTATAACGCACATGATCCAAGCTTCATCGGGCCGTCCATTGGCGATCGAACGATCAGGACTTAACGGTAACGGTTCGTGATGAACCGTTTCATCACAGCCGTTCATCAAAACGATCGGACGGTTACGCCCAAATCGCTTATAAAATGAACTGTTCTTCGACATTTGTAAGCATTCGAGGAGGATTTCGCTTAATCGACCCATCTAAACCCTTCCTCTCTTGAATCTCTCACTTGTAATTGTTTCTAGACACAATTTCGCGTCCACGGAATGTTTATAAGTGAGATTTCGTCGATCGAGTGAGGAGAATTTGTCTCTTGAACACCGATGTTCACGTTTGAATTAGCGGAATGAATAGCCGTCGATCCGGCGATCAATTGGATCGATTTGATCGTTATCTCGGGTTAGAAAACAAAGTTTATCCTCTTATCTATCGTTATGTATCATCAATTTTAGGTTTAGGATCTTAATTTAGTTCAATTTCATTTTTAATTTCAATTTGTGTTCTTCGCGATTCCGAAAATTTCCTCCCACTTCCATCTTTGATTTCTCCGCGATTACTAATCCAAATCAAGTGATTTTTGATTCCGTGGATAGATCTTTGAGTTATCTTTCTAAAACTACCATTTTCCCTAATTTCTCACCTCAATTCATCGTCCAATTTGATCAATTTCTAAAAGATATCTCGAAAATACCTTAATTCCATGTGGATTCAACCCTTATTTACCATTATACCCCTCAATTCGTTATAAATTCCCAAAATTGGTAAGTTCGGAATAATTTTTGACACGAAACCATGTGAAATCAACGACCTCGCGGTCTCGTCCCGTCAATGATCCAATTCATTGTTGAATCAAGGCTTTTCGTTTCGTGTTTCAAAAAACAAAAATCTAGAGTTCAAGCGACGAATTCTTCATATTCTCTTAATGAAATCATGATTTCAAACACTCCTCGTGAAAGTCCCAATAAGGGGGTGATTTAACCTGAGAGGGGGGTGAATTAGGTTTATGTGTTACTCGTTTGTTTTCTACTTTTCTTTTACTATGATTCGTTGGTATATCACTCACTTCTCGTCCTCACTGTGTATCAAGGATTATTATACTAGTTAGGGGACCCAATGATGGGATATGAGGTCGATAACTTTCTCAAAATTTTCGATCGAAACATCAAATACAGCGGAATTCTTGAATCGGATATTCAAAATACCAAGCCACCAAGAACATATGATCCTATCATCTAGTATGAATGAGATAACATACTTACAGGGTTTCCTCGAAGGAGTTCTTAAAGCTATTCAAGTGTCTAGCCTCTAGCAGTATCTACACGGTCTCCAGATGGTTGGATCTCCTCTTCAAAGCTCTTCACCAAGAGAGAAAGAGAAGAAAGGAGATAATTCTCATAAGGCTTGCATGGGCACCTTTAGTTGTGGTCGTCCTCCCCCTATTTATAGACATTTGGTATGAGGTTTTTTTATAAAAACCCTCATAATTATGTCTATATCCACCAACATCCATAAACCTTATGTGTGTGACCCTCTAAGTCCATATATCTCACTATTTAATAACTCTATAGACCAAATAACACATTATCGGTCAACCCGTTGAGTTGCCAGCCCGTTGGGTGCCGAGGTACACCACATACACTATGAGATATGGAGTATGTAAGAACTCACTTATGGAATCTTCCCGTCATCGATTATCATGTATGTATAATCCTTCATCCACATTAGACTCATGAATGACTTAGGGTATGGTCAACTATAAAACCCTAATCAGTCACTCAAGTTAGTACTGATGCGTGTAAAAATCATCGAGAACTCCTTCGATATTTCTACTACCTTGGCCAAGGATTTCATCGCATCTCATTCCTTGAGTCAATCTCCTCAAATACCGAGGGTGGATAATCTCATCTTGATCACACAATCATCTTTGTGGACTTCATGTCGTATCCAATATATGACGTTTTAGATATCTCGTGGCTAGGGATTCGTAAGTCATAATCAAAACACAATCGTCCATCCACAAGATGTCTGTGGTGTCTCAAGTCAAAGGACCACATACACAACCATGACATGAATCAACCTGATTGACAGTTAGGTATAATACCATTCAGGGATTCATACGGATCAATTCGGTGAACTCTTTCTCCAAAGAGCACCCACTATCTATCCTTAGTGTCTCCACACCGATGGCTATAGGATCAGCCATACTCATCATGTGAGATAGATTAGATAGTGTTATTCTTTCTGGATAATTCGATGCCCTTCTCAAATATCCCACGAATAAGAATGTTTAGAACGTATGTTTAAAGACTAGTGATCACTATATTATGATTTCATCATAATTCACTTATTCATTGCACATGCTCATGGACTTCATTGCAAACATCACACAAGAATGACAATGAATAAATTTCATTTCAATGAACATAAACAAGATATATGAAAGTGTGATTGGCTTATAGGCCACATAATATCCATCACCTAACATCCCTTAGTCCAGTCCCAAGTACTATCAACTCGAAGTGTCAATCCTCACCAAAAGAAACCTAATCCTCTAACACTTCAAATGGGTGAAGGATAATGTTTAATGCAAGGGTTTAGGTCTGCCCCCACCAGCAACCCTAATACTCACCTTTACTTGACCCTACAACACTACCCTCTACGTCTCGACCACCTCGGCTTCCGGACGCCCTGACTCCCTCAAGCCGATCTCCACACAATCGTGTGTCCCTTCAAGCCCACTTGATGGAACGAATTGATGCGTTCGTTGATTACACACCAATTTGTGTCAAAATTAATACCAAACTCACCAATTTTAAGATTGAATCACGAATTGAATAGCATAGTGGTGACTTGACGAGATGAAAATGTGAGGTCGTCGATTGCACATGGTCTCGTGTCAAAAATAATTTCAAACTTACCAATTTGATGAAAATAATTCGAATTGCGGGGTATAATGGTAAATAAGGGTCGAATCTATAGGGAATTAAGGTATTTTCGAGAGATCTTTTGGAATTTGATCAAATTGGACGATGAATTGAGGTGAGAAATTAGGGAAAATGGTAGATTTAGAAAGATAACTCAAATACATATTCACGGAATCAAAAATCACTCGATTTGGATTAGTAATCGCAGAGAAATCAAAGAGCAAAGTGGGATGAAATTTCCGAAAATTGGAAGAACATAAATCGAAATTGAAAACAAAATTAAACTAAATTACAATCCTAAATTATAAATTGATGATACATGAAGATAGATTAGAGGGAAAACAAGTATTCTAACCCGAGATAGCGATCGAATCGATCCAATTAATCGCCGGATCGAAGGCTATTCATTCCGCGATTTCGAACGCGAGCATTAGTGTTCAAGAGACAAATTCTCCTTAATCGTTTTGATGAATCGATGAGTCCACCGATCGCGATTAATCTCGACCGTTATAACTCCTTGAGATCAACGGTCGTGATCATTTCACTTAAGTCCCAATTAGAGCACGTGTTTGATTTGTGATCCGGTGGACTTCGTATCCATCGCATCAATGCGCGATGATCCACTCGCTTCCGATACAATGCTTTGCATTAATCCACGTCACCTGAAATTAAAATAGAGAGTGGAACTTAGTCCCACACGGCAAAAATATGAGAAAGAGTTCAGTTTAAAACATAAGGCGGACGTGAGGGTTAGCTTAAATACGAACTATCAGATGCTTATATGTACTATAACCCTATATAATACGAGTATATATAAATAATGCCACGTGTCACCTCCGCGCCATGCCGGCGCTCGCCTGGGCCTGCGTGGCTCTGCCACGTGGCCTTGCATGCCACGTCGCACCCACGTGGGACCTGCGCAAAAATAAACCCCCTTTTTATTCTTTTTTTAATTATTTTAAACGATTTAAATCGAAAATAAATTCTAAAATTTCTATAAAAAAACCCTAAAAATTAGAAAATTCATAACTTCCAAAATACAACTCCAAATTAATCCAGATTTTTTTCATTGGCTTTGAAATTCAATTATCTATCATTATAAAAATTCAAATTGTTTAAATAAAAAGAGATTCAATTTTTATCTCAAAAATACATTCATTTCTTTAAGATTTTAACATTAGAAAATTAAATGAATATTTATAAAAATGATTTCTCTCATTATTTAACTTTAAGAACCACTTATAATCTCAAGTAAAGATAGGTTATAAAATCATTTATCTTTAATTCATCATAATTAACCGTAAATTAAAGCATTTTGAGATTATAACTTAAAATTGCATAAAATGATAGAAATGCACTCAAAGTATGATAACATGCAAACAAATGGAATGTTTTATGCCTCAATTTGCATTAATAATCATGTTTTATCAGGTTAAGATTGCATGTTATCATGAATAAGAGTTGAAGAGACAATGTAAAAGTGGAAGCCAAGAATAGATATGCTTTGATATCCTTAGCTAAATCCCATAACTCTGATATCATTTGAAACTCAAAAAAGTAGTCAAGAAATGAGAAGAGACATAATATTTGTAAAGAGGATGAGGCCCTTGATAAATAGAGACTAGAGAGAATAAGTACAAAAAGGCTCTTTTGGTTACTTAAAACAAGTAAATAATTTTTTTTTCTTGAACTCTACATAGGCCCGATCAAAAGATATTCCCTTGAGGTTGCACAAGACTATAGACCAAACATTATAATCATTCCCATTGTATTTTCTAATGTGAAGTCGGGAATCAACAAACTTGGTCAACTAAACTAACAAATAAGAACAAGATTATCACCATAAAACCTGATTAACCCATCTCTTGCATTTGTTCTTCGTTAGATCAGAATAATAATCATTTCCCACCACCAGATGCACCGACCGTTGGCTACCATTTGTTGTTGTCGAGTACCATTGCCATCCCTCATAGCATTTGGCTAAGATTATAAGCTTGTGGTAGGCATCTCTCTATAACATTATTTTCTAAAGTGATGTTTTACTTATGCTCATTTTGTATCCCATATTGTATAAGATATGCATACACAACTAAATGTTTTAAGTTCTCGTATACTCGTATCACTTAAACTAGTCGGCGTAAAATTTGTGACCGATTGCATGAGTATAAGATAATTTACGCCGTCTCGTTGACAATGTTTCGGGCCCATAATCACTATTGCCCTTCATCTAAAACTTAATCTTATGAGATTTAGAGATCTAGATTTGGTGAAAACTTAGCTCGATATCTCCTTGATTCCTCACGCAAGGTCACCGAAAAAAAAATTAGATCAAGGTTAAGTGCCATGCTCTTATCTAGTCATGTCCCAAATCTCTTAACCATAATCAGGAATTGAGCAACCACTTGTTAATCGATTTAGGAAGGATACTCATTAGCCAGATATCATAAACAAGAAAGTATTAAATTCAAGGTGAAATTGTTATTATAAATATTTTTTTGGAATCATTTTGATAATTAGACAAATTAATGCGGTCTTGCCAGAAAACTCAAACACCGAGTCTCCGACGTGCTGAACCAATTAACTTTGGCCACGTGGATTAAACATCGTCTTCCACTTTTCGCATCTGAACCGTGCGCGCAACCTTGGTTTCAGTTCCCCAGTATAGGGGAAAAATTCCCCCAATTGTTTACTTCTTCAGTCCGCTGCAGTCGACCCACTTCAGAGAGGCGGTTGCTCGGGAGGAGGAAGGGAATGCCGTCCAGGCGTCTCCGCCAGCTGGCGGCCGGGGCTGCCCCGCCGCCGGATCTCGCTCTCCCTGATCCCACCGCTGCAGCGACGGTCAGCGAAAACCGAAATAACATTCGCCATCCCGCCGTTCTCCCTGCCGTTATTACGACCGGCGTTTGCCTTCTCCTCGTCGTCTTCGCCGCCGCGGCGTTTTTGCTCTTCCGTGCCGGCCGGCGGCGGAGATCAGATCACAAGGCGCCGACGGATTTAGCCGCTACTGTGGATCAAGGCCGGGAGGAGATCTCGAGCGTTTTGCCTCTCAAGGAGCCGCATCGGTTCTCTTACGAGGTGCTGCGGTCGGCTACGGCGTCTTTTTCTCAGCTTAATAAGCTAGGGCAGGGTGGGTTTGGTCCTGTTTTTCGTGGTGTTCTTGGCGACGGAAGGGAAATTGCGGTGAAGGTCATGGAGGGTGGATCTCTCCAGGGGGAGAGGGAGTTTCGTAATGAGCTGGCGCTGGCAAGTTCTATGATGCAGGGAGGTGATGATGATGTGGATCCCTCGCGGTTTGTCGTGTCTTGTGTAGGATTCTGTTCTGATGATGATCAGGGCGGTGTTCTTCAAGTAAAAGGGAAAAGCAAGAGGAGGAAGAAGAAGAAGAAGAAGAAGAAGAAGAAATCGGCACGGGTGGAGGAATTGGACAAGTGGGGGATCAAGGGGAGGAAAAGGAGGGGTGGAAGTATCAGTAGCGCCTTTTCGGAGGATGAGGAAGGGTCTGTTAGCTGCTGCGAGGAGCAGGAGAGCGGCCGGAGACTGCTTCTGGTGTATAAGCTGATGAGCAATGGTAGTCTCCAGGATGCACTCCTGGATCGCAGGTGCCCGGAGCTCATGAACTGGTCGAGGAGGTTTTCAATTGCTCTGGATGTTGCAAAGGGGATCGCATTCTTGCACACCATCTGTGACCCGGCAGTGATTCATGGCGATGTCAAGCCGAGTAATATTCTCCTGGATGCGAATTTCTCTGCAAAGATTGCTGACTTTGGCCTTGCTAGAATTCTCATACCCAGTGTGATTCCTACTTATGGAGATGATGCCTCTATGGCTATGGGGGACGATCTCTCAATGACTGTTGCAGAGACAGAGAGCGTTGGCACAACTACTGTCGATGAAATGAGCCATTACATGCATACTCCATCGAGGGGAGCTGGTAGCCGAGCCCATGGGACAGCCTCTCTTGCCATTTCCAAAGAGTCTCCAGGGTTGGAGGTTGAGATTGGTGGCTCCATGCGGCTGTCAGAAACAGATGGGGTGTCACCAATTGCTATGACGCTGGAACGTACTATTGAGGCTGGATCCACATCAGAGTTTGGTGGAGCATATGACAAAATGAGTGTGGAGAGTGGTGTGGAATTGCTTACTCCTGGTGGTCGGCGCTGGTGGAAGAAGAATGGGAGCGAGAGTCAGGGAAGGGATTGGTGGTGGCGGCAGGATCCTGTCCCAAGCAATGTAGAGAAGCCTGATTTTTCGGGCAGATCTTCTGTCAGGGATTATGTCATGGAGTGGATTGGATCTGAGCTGAGGAAGGAGAGACTAAATGCCGATTGGGAAAACCATGCCTCTTCTTCAACCAGAGATTCTGGGCATGCATTACCTCCAAAGAAATCTGACCGCAAGAAGTCTCAGAGGCGTTTGGAGTGGTGGGCTAGAAAGAAGGGGAAGAACCGCCCGGCAAGGGAGTGGTGGCGTGAAGAGTTCTGTGAAGAGCTAACCAGAAAGAACAACAACAAGAAGGATGCAATAAAGGTCACCTCTGGTGATGCTGGAGCAGAAAAAGGGAAACAGTGGTGGGAGAGGGATGATGATGTGGAAGAGCCTTCATTTCGCAGGAAGAGCCGAAAGGCATGGAGCCGAGGCAGCAGGTCTAGTTTAGACAGGGGAATTGAGGGCTGCAGTGGAGATGTTCCGAAGAGTGGTGGTGTGAGCAGTACTCCCAGCATGAGGGGCACCGTCTGTTATGCAGCCCCAGAGTATGGAGCTGGAGGTCTTTTATCAGAGAAGTGTGACATTTACAGCTTTGGAGTCCTCCTCTTGGTAATCGTATCAGGAAGAAGGCCACTTCAGGTGACAGCTTCACCCATGGCGGATTTTGAGCGTGCTAATCTTATCTCATGGGCACGCCATCTTGCCCGTGCAGATAAACTTATGGATCTGGTTGACCCCTCGCTCCGATCTTTGGACAAAGATCAAGCCCTCTTGTGCATCACCATTGCTCTCCTTTGCCTCCAGCGATCTCCGGCTCGCAGGCCGATGATCAAGGAGGTTGTTGACATGCTCACTGGGGAGTCAGAGCTGCCTCATTTACCCCTAGAGTTCTCACCGTCACCTCCTGGGTTCCCATACAAGTCTCAGAGAAGACCTCGGTGAGATTGTTTTAGAACTGTAGATTGTCATTCTTCGTCAGATTCACACGTTAGAGTTTTCCAAAGGTAATTGAAAACTGATAAATCATCATTGCTATTTACACTGATATTGAAGGACACTAGGTTTCAAGAGTAGAATACAGATTTGTTTAATTATTCAGGAACTTCGAAGGAGGGATCTTCTCTCTGTCGTTTAGGTTGTTGATTGATTAAGCTGGATCTGGGAGCAAATAAAGGTTGACACATTACTTTTTTTTACTTCTCATATTTTTCATTACATGTAAATACAGAGTGTTGGGACAGCAGAAGTTGGTGCATTTTCATCCTCGTTTTAGTTGATGTAGCTTTCTAAAATTACACTGGGCTCTATTACTCTTTTAACATTGATGTGATGTACATACAGATGGCATTCTATTCCACTTATCCCCTATGTAATGCAGATGTGGTCGTACAGATGGCATACAAATTTCTTCATGTAATGCAGTTGAGTAGCCATTTATTTGTCGAGTATTTCGTCTTTTTCACCCAATCAAATGAGATTTCGTCCTTATTTTGAGATGCTCGGTTGATGTGAATATCTCCGCAAGCTGACCTCTCAAACGTCTCTCAGCTGGACATGCAGAACCATCCATTGTTTTGAGATACGATTGTTTGTATTACACCTGTAATGCTTTATCCCTTTTAATTTCTATGTGAGACTGACCAAATTTGTTTCTTTCTCAAGGTAAAATGAGAAAATCCAGGAGCTTTTATGGGTGAAATCTTATAGGGCGTTGATCGTTGGATTTCGGTTTCAAAATCTTATCCTACCACCAGAGGGCCAAAGGTTTTCTTTGAGCAAATCCATTTGTCTTTTGCTGAGAATTATGTCCAGATCACTGAAATTTTCGCAAGACATTCTAGGGAGAGACGCTTTAAACATATCACCTATAATAAATAATATCAAAAGAATTTGATTTCACAGCAATCGACAATGGTAGAGGTTTTATAAGATAATTTTGTATACATGATAAGTTCTAGAGCACGTGATGTAGTTACTAAGTCACTTTATTGATTGAGTCAAATCAATCATTGATTAATTAATCTACATGTTGATAGAATTATTTATTTAGGCTGACTACTGAATGTTATTAAGTTTCTTGAGTTATCGATCAATGAGATGTATGGGTTTGGATAAATGTTCTTAATTTGCATACCTAAAGGTTAATGGATGTTAGTAAATATAGACCTTTATAAACTTTGGGACAGTTTTTATCATAGTTAATTGACTTAATGTAATAAATATTTATATTCCCTCAATTAGCAGAAAGGTCTGAGGTCGAATCTTTAGGGAGTCTAAGTAATGATAGTAGATGCTTATAGAGTGAGAGAAATGTATATGTTTGGGGAAGGTGATCTAGAGACCTATAGAGAAGTATTGAAGACAAAGTGGGTGGAACATGATATGAACATGGTTTTAAATATGTATATACTTGTACTTATGTTTTATATGGAATAGAGATGATGATATGAGAGATGATGAAGATGGAATGAAGATTATAAAAAAATAATGAGAGATCGAAATATGTGTAAGATTTTGTGATGAAAAAGAGAAATAAAGTAATCTCTTAAAATGAAAAATAAGTTCTATACTATCCAAAATATCATGGATTAGATATAACATGAACTCTTTGAAAGATTAATTTTGTAGTCAAATATAAGATCCTCAGTGTCAAAGAAAGATTGACTCAAGGAAAAAGATATAATAAAATCCTTAGCCAATATAGTATAAATATTAGAGAAGGTTCTCTCAATGATTTCCTTCAGGATATCATTAATTGCTTAATTCTATTTTTAAAAAATCATTAATTGCTTAAATGATTGACTAGGGTTTGATAGTTAATGATACTCTAAAGTCATTTATGAGACTCACTGGGACAAAAGATTAAGGGAATATGGTAAAACGATGAGGGCACAGTTCTACAAAGGAATTTTTGTACACTCTCATATGTCCTAGAGCTTATGATGGAGCTCCAATGAGTATGCAAGTCGACTCGTCAATTGGGTTTAAATCAATATTTAATTAATTTATTTATTGATATGTTGATATAAATAATCAATAAGGTTAACTGATAAGCATACCTGAGTCTATAGAGTTATTAAATAGCGATATATATACAGTAAAGTCACACATATATAGTAAAGTCATAAACATTGAAAAAGAACTCTAGAATACTTCAAATCTCAGAGAAAAATTCATTTTTGTATTTCTCATTCAGTTAACTTCAAATAAGTCATATCTTGTTCAAGCCAATAAAAAGCACTGAGGCTATTGTTGAAGCAGCCAATAGAAAACCAAAACAACTAGTTATAGTAAACATGAAACATTTCATATCTTCTTTTGCTACCTTATTATGTTGATAAAACATTTAACCTAAACTTCTATTATTGCAAGACACAATAAAAAAAATACCAATCAGAAAGAACTAATTCAAATTGAAAATTCTTGATTCATTAGTCATTATAAGCAATCATAACAACGATAGGGTGACAAAGAGATAAAAAAAAAGATTGATTTGTTTTTGCCTCTCTAAAAACAGTTAACCTTGTATGAAATTATAAAATTGTCGATTCATCGCGCAACTAATACGTTAATTCTTGAAACCTATTTAATTATATATTTTCTTCGGTTAAGAATTGAATAGGTTAAGAAAACCTAGATCTTCCCTCGGGTCTATAATTACTATTTGAGGCCAAGTATAGGGTGAGTTTTGGATTTTGACAATTTTGGGCTGAAAATTTACATTAATTGGCCTAAGTGGTCTTAAATGGGTCAAAAATGATGAAAGGAGGCCCAAATAATAAGATAGAGCCCAAGAGAAGATCAAGAGAGAAAATAAGCCCAAGTTGGCCTTACTGAGGCACTAAAATCAAACGGGAATATTTCATAATCATGTCTAATGGGGAGAATAGAGCAACAAGAAGAGAATGACTTGGAATGAGATAAAAAAAAAAGTGAAGAAGAAAACATAAAAATGTCTAGGAATAATCATGAAGGGTCATAAGAAAAATAAAGTAATCACAAAAAATACATGATATCAGGCCAAGAATAATTAAAAAAAAAATGGAATCGGCTAAGACAACATTTTCTATAAGAAAAGTTAAAAATCTGCAAACCAGATATTTATCTCAAATAATGGATATAATTACCAATGCAAAGTGGTTCTTAAGTTTTTGCTCTTAGTATCTAAATAACGTTTATTTTCATGTATCCATTTAAAACAGAATTTCTTGGTTGTTTGAGAGTGTTTTGAAATTTTTAGATTTCAAATAAATTGGCAAAGAATAATATGCTAAAATGAATACTTGTTCCATATCTCTAAAGCAAAAAAAAAATCTCTAAAGCTTTTCCATTAATGGTATACACTCAAGTGAGTCTCACAAGTCAATAAGAACATTGTGAACCTTCTTGGTGCCTCTGGGCATGTCTTCTAGATTAATCAGCACCAACCCAGACGAAGAATCGTACGTAAACTTAACATCAGATGATCCAACACTGCATTTCTTTGGCCGAGACGAGGCGTATGCTCCGAACCTTCCACAGCCCTTTACTTCCATGTAGACTGTGGCGGTGCCGCCACCACCATATTCCAAGCCCTCCACTGCTCCGCCCCCATTGAACATGTCGATGAGACCCAGCGGTGCAAACTTGAGCTCCGGCGAGAAGGCCTTGATGGGTGCAACGATGAAGACTTCGTGCTGCAGTATCTTCAAGGACACGGGCATGACAGCATGCTTGGGGAGGACTGTGAGGGCAGTGGCACCACCGCCATGTTTGTAGATGGCACAGTCACCATTCCAGTCATTGTCTGTGGCAGCTTTGGCGATGTGGTGGACGTCGTTCCCTTTGAGGGTGCATGTTAGTGAGTCTGATTCCGTGTGATGGAAGACATTCTTCTTCTCCGACTTGCACCAGGCTGCTCCTTGGCAGTTGTAGATGCCCAGCACGCCAGTATACTTGTTCATGTTCCATATCTTCAGCAGGCTGCACCATAAGGAGAAAGGTAAATATGGGAGAGATGAGAGAGAGAGAGAGGTTGTCAGAGGTAGGACCTGACGCCGTCACGCGCTGGGTCAGTGAAGAGGCAGTCTACGGTAGGGCGACCGGGGAGACGAGCACGGAGAACAGAGCCATCCGGCAAGACAAGCTTCTTCAACAACTCAAAGTTATGCTTCCCAGGAGCATCACTGTGCCATGAGAGTATAACCATAAGAAGAAGAATAAAACGGTGATGATGATGATGATGTTGGATACCTGACATAAACTGGGCCACCACTGATCGCCCTAGCTGAGGCATGGTATTCAGCAGCGGGGTGGAGAGAATGAAACATGTCCCAGTCAGTGATCATGAATTCTCCAAGGAAAACACTGTTATAGGCAACGGATGCGATGTGGATAGTATGAGAAAGGGGATCCCTCGGATAGAAGTCATCTGACGCTCTCACCACAGCTGTCTGCTTCGAGCTTAACCCAGCAAAAAGATGAAGAAAGAGTAGATAAGTTCTAGAGGAATAGATAGCGAGAGAGAGAGAGAGAGGGGGAAAGTAGAGGGCGAGAAAGAAAAGTAGTTGAAACAGCAAGTAGATCAGTGCAGAGACAGAAGATCACTTGAAGAGAGCGGGAGAAGATGAGTTATTAGAAGAGAAGACGAATAAGAGATCAGGAGAAGATAAGCTGGAGAGAGATAAGATTAGTAGAGAGCGGGAGAAGATGAGTAATTAGGAGAGAAGATGAATAAGAGATCAGGAGAAGATAAGCTGGAGAGAGATAAGATTAGTAGAGAGTGGGAGAAGATGAGTTATTAGGAGAGAAGATGAAAAAGAGATCAGGAGAAGATAAGCTGGAGAGAGGTAAGATTAGTATAGAGCGGGAGAAGATGAGTTGTAGAGAAAGGAAATAAGATGCGGAGAGAGATGATAAGCTGTTTTAAGCGAGCAAGAGAGACAGAGTCGAGTTGTAGAGAGAGAAAATGCGTAAGAGAGAGAAGATGGGCAGAAAGAGAAGACAAGTTGTAAAGAGAGAATAAGAAGATGAACCGTAGAGAAAATTTGTGGAGAAAAATAAGTTATAGAAAGAGAAAGAGATCATGAGCAAGATTGAGGATGATTTGTCCTGGAGGATTTTAGAGAGAGAAAGGATGAGTATTAGAGAGAGAGAGATTTAGAGCTTACTGGTAGAGAGCGTCGGTGCTGTGGCTCATACAAGCGATAATGCCGTTGCCAGGGAAATTCTTCTTCACGGAAGCATCAAGAGCCTGGTGATACACTTTTGCGAGCTCCACTCGCCCTCCCAGCCCACCCCCTAACGTTTCAAGAATGGACTGCACGTCAACCTTAACACCATCCACTCCAATTCCCGCAAGATAACCGTGGAGCTCGTCGTAGAACTGGTACACCCTTTTGGGGTCAACGAGCCCCAGACCATGTACAGTCAACGGGTCCGTCTTCATTCCCGGCTCATTGTCTTGCACTCCTGGAGAGACTTTTGGA
This sequence comes from Lemna minuta, assembly GCA_024174645.1. Taxonomy (NCBI): domain Eukaryota; kingdom Viridiplantae; phylum Streptophyta; class Magnoliopsida; order Alismatales; family Araceae; genus Lemna; species Lemna minuta. The sequence continues at coordinate 18,181,736 of CM044102.1, read as the reverse complement.
TACTTCATGGCGGATAAATAATGTTCCATGCCCTTGGAGGAAGGTTTTACTCCTCCCCAATAGCCTGTAATGGCGTGCCAGACGTAAACATGGTTCAGACCGTACCTTTCCTTGGCGACGTTAACAACGGACTTCAATAAGAACTTGGAGTTCTCTTTAATAGCGGTCAACCGCATCAGTGGGGTTTTCTGGCCTTCTTCTCCGGGGTCAACGGACTGCCAACCGTCGTCAATGATGACAAATTTTGGCGGGGACCCACCCTCCACTAGGGTTTTAAGCCCGGCTTCGACCCCTTCTTGGGAGACTTCCTGGTAAAAAGCGTCCCACGTGCACCACCCGAAGAGGTCAACTATTTGGGGGGTTATCTTCTCTTCTCGTAATTTGAAGGTCTGGAGATGGGTTCTGGCGGCGGTAATGGCAGCGGAGATGGCGGCGAAGGGGTCAGACTCTCCGGCGGTTAGTAAAGCCGCGGCGAAGAAGGATTTGGCCGCGGTGACCGTATCCCCGGACTCTATACAGAGTTCGAGCTCGTCTCTAGAGTTTCCCTGGAGGCTTGATCTGAAGGAATTTTCGATTAGAGGAAGGAAAACAGAGTAGGCGGTTTCCTTTGACCGGTTCTTGATCTCCAGGAGGAGAAATTGCGTTTCCAGGGGAATGTCCCTGCCTCGATCACCCATTCTCTGCGACATCCACCATAGCTTGAATCGAAAGCACGCCATGAATCTGACATCTCTAAAATCAAAACACCGAAAAAGAAATTAGCAAATAATACTTCATTTTTATGAGTAAAACTACGCTTTCTAAATGTGAGAGTTGAAGAGGATATCAATTTGAAAGTCAAACAACGAAAATTGAACAAATATAGTAACAAAATTTTGGTTGACCGGACACTAGTTGAACAGAAAATTGGTTGACATTTCGTGAAATGATGCTCAAACGGCAATGTTTGGTGAGAAAAAGATGAAGCAGCACGTAAGTAAGTACATGATTTAAGGTATCAATGAAACCCATTGGACTAATAATGAGACGAAAAATGAAACAGGAGACTACATATGAGGGTTTACCGGAGATTGCCGAGGGAGATGACGTGGCGGGAAGCAGGCTGACGGAAATGAGCGCCGATGAATATGCCGTCAATGGAGGAAGTTTCTAAATTAGAGGCAGTGGCGAGCGTAACATTTTCCGGTACGCCGGAGAGCACCGTGGAATCACGAATTAAGAGCCTCCGATCGGCGGAGATTCTCACCGAAGTTGCGACCGTCATTTTCTTTCCCTTGCTGGAATCAACTTCTTCCGATCCAGTAGCCTACGAGGACGTTAATCAATAAGGTAAAGTTCTTAAACTATACAGATCGGATCGGAATCTTTACCGTGCAGTTTCGGATCCTATGGAGAGTATCGAGGGATCGCCAGAGGAATCTGCAGCATGATGCGAATAATGAAGGAAATCCGTCAGCGAAATAATTAAGAAAAAGTCAGATCTGATGAGAGCAATACCTGATCGAGGGATAAAGTAACCGCTACAAGGAACAACGGAGGAGGGGGAGAAGGTATTATAGGAGGGAGTTTTGGATCGCGCTCTTGGCGGCAGACGTGGAGCAGCGTTGGCAACCAGTGCCGCCATCGGAGCGCGTTCCCTCTCTTTCTCTCTCTGCTGTCTGGTCGTCGATTGGATAAGTAACAGAGGAGACACGTCGGAGGAACGTGGCGCTGAGCTGGAGGATTTTGTTTGGAAGGCAATGGAACGGAGCATTCGATGAACTTGATATTTGAGCTGATTTTAATTAATGACGGAAAAACCGGTTTATATATATATATATATTCAAGTCCATGGACTATTGACGGTATTGGAATTCCACTCATTTATAATCATAACTATAAGAAATTAGTACTAACTTTCATGTAAAATGTAATTTCAATTTGCCCGAAACAAGTGAAGAGATTTTTTTTATTTCAACGTTCAAATATATGCTTGTATCTTTTCATTTTTCCTTATTTTACTGCATACAATTTTTATTCAAATATTTCACTTTTGCACTTCTACTTGTGAGAAACTATTTTTGTAAATTATTACTTGATATTTTCAATCAACCACTACGTTCAAGATAATTTTTTTCCTCGATTTCAATTGTTTTCTTATTTTTGAAAAAAAAGAATCCCTTCATCTCTAAGGAATATTTTAATTTTTTTCAATGATTTATATTCATCTTATTAGTCAAGGATAAAATGAAGTTAAATAAGTGCGAGTGAAGAAGTCCAACCATGATTGAGCTTTTAGGAGAAATTTTGAATTAGGGATTGTAATGAATATAATAATATAAAAGATGATTTAATTCCTTGATTTTGTGGATTTTTTTTATTTGGGATGAATACCGTTTGATAATCTTGAGATTGATTTTATCAATTTTTTTAGTTATAGTATAATCATTTCGAGCAATTCATTGACTCATTTTTGGTATTTATAATCAAATATCATAGACAAGCATGATTTAAGTAATGTTTTTGGGGGTTTAGAACTTGATTTGTGTATTTCTTGTTCCCCTCCCTTTCTATTATATCGATATCCATGGAAAACCAACTCCAAGGAGCAATGGATTGAACATTCAATAGCAAGTACGAAGAAGATGATCCTTTTCTTTGAGGGAAATTGATGTAGGCCAAGAGCCTCCATTGCCCAATTGTGACTCATAAAAGCCCAGAAAGTCACAAGGCCCACTTATGAGGCCCAATTAGAGCTTATTAGGCCAGGAGCGAATCTCGATGAGCTGTCACTGTCTGCAGAAGATCACCTAGAGACTCACAAAAGTGTGCGTCAGATTCTACAGTTCCCAGAATCTGCAAAGTGTCTTTTGTCATGCCTAGAAGATTTTTTTTTGTTTAAGGCCCATCCCTTGACACAGGTATGGTGTAATAGTTATAGTTTCAAGACTTTGAGTTGTCTTATCAGGGGTCATGTCACTCAGACGACCCTTTACTTTTTGAGGCCTATATAAGGCTCCCCATTGTAACACTTGAACTCATAATTTGAAGTTATTCCTTTTTGAGATCTTTGCTTTCTCCCCTTTGAGTGTTCTCCTATTTTGATAGTGCTCATGTGCTTGTGGATTCAAGTACAACCCCTTGTGGATTCAAGGGTTGAAGAGGTTAGTTATGTGGACTCATAACCTAACCCTTCTTGAAGATCAAGGTTTGAGGATTCAAGCCCATGTTCTTCATTTTTCATGCGCTAAGGCTGCGTCAGAAACCATGCATCAAATAATGTTATCAAAATCAAGGAGACGATTATGAGTCCTCACTTGACCAATTTGAAAGCTAAATAAATGTAACTCTCTCTTAATATTTCATGAGGAAATATATAAATTAGTAAGTTTCCAAAATAATCCAAAATTAATTCATTTAACTAAATGAATTAATTTAATATTTTCTGAAAAATCTTGAAAATGATGGGAATAATATATGCATAAATGATGGCAGAAGTACTGATTCATATGTAGATAGATTTTCATCATTAGCAAAAAAAATGTCATCAAAATTCTAAATAAAATGAATTCCTGACCAACTTTTGCGCATCATTTCATGCTTTCATATCATCTTCAACCGAGCAAATGTCTTCTTCTGAGTTGCTTTTAAAGAATAGTCGAAGACCATCATACTGCAATTTTCACAACGTTTCTCTAACGATTTTACAATTTTTTATAAAAAAATATGACCTTATGGTTATAGTTAATTTTCTCAAAATGAGTTATAGCAGAAGGTTGAATTTGCCTGGAATTTGAAGTCCCCAAAGCCAAAAGGTTGAATTTTTTGTTTTCTTGGAGCTCGAATTTATCAAATTTCTAATCGTGATCATACACAATTTCATAAATCAAACTGTATAAAAGTGGTTCAAATGTAAACTGGTTCTTTCTTATTCAGGATTGGTTACTGGATCTGCTGACGTAAGCATGAGATCATCATTTTAATTTTAGTTAACTGTATACTATTTCCTTTTAATCATATACTGCTTCCTCCGCACAGCATTTGGTTTCACCGCCTCTTTCATCCCGCCGCCTCCCTTACCCCCGGCGGACTCTCCGCCGATCGATGAATCGTCAACCCCTGAGTTCTGCACAATATAGTTGAAGGAGCCTTTTCCGGAGCTAGATTTCTAGGGTAGGAGGAAGGGGGGGAAAATGGGTGAAAGGAAGGTCCTGAACAAGTATTACCCTCCGGATTTCGATCCGGCGAAGATCCCTCGAAGGCGGCAACCCAAGAATCAGCAGATTAAGGTGCGGATGATGTTGCCCATGAGCATCCGATGCAATACTTGCGGTACTTACATCTACAAAGGCACCAAGTTCAATTCTCGAAAGGAAGATGCCGTCGGAGAGGTGAATTTGCGCACAAAAATGGTTTTTATTCGTATAAAATTTACTGACTAGTTGACCCTTTTAATGTATCATTATCTTTTTGACGTATCTGGGGATTTAAGTATTCCAGTGATCCAAAGTTCCGCCGAATTTCTGCGAATTTTGTTTGTGTAAAGTTAACTACCCAGTTGATCCTTTTAATGCACATTCTTTTTTGTAGATTTATTTGGGAATTCAAATATTCAGATTCTATTTCAAATGCACCAAATGTTCTGCCGAGTTGACGTTCAAGACAGATCCCCAGAACAATGATTACGTCGTGGAATCTGGTGCTTCTCGAAATTTTGAGCCTTGGAGAGAAGAAGATGAGGTGGGTTATGATTTGGATGTTTAATTTTTTATTTTTTTTATTGTCGCCCTGGTTATCTGATTTTTTTTTGCGGTATCTATCAGAAAGTTGATAAAGAGAAGAGAAAAAGAGAAGCTGAAGAAATGGGTGATGCTATGAAGTCTTTGGAGAACAGAGCGCTGGATTCGAAAATAGACATGGATATACTTGCTGCTCTGGAAGAAATGAAATCCATGAAGGTAGGGTCGTACACTCGCATGTTTTTTTAAAAAAAGGCCAAGGGATTCACGCTTACATGTTATTCCCTTCATTGGAAAAAAATTCGTAATAATTTGGATATCTTATTCGCTTCTGATAATGTCATGACTCCATTTGATTTTGTTTCTTCAGTCGAGACATGCAACTGTCAGCTCAGATCTCATGCTTGAAGCTTTGAAACGGTCAGCTCAGATTGATGTAAGACTCTAATTTACCTTGAGGGTCAAGGGTTTAGCATTCAAAGTTTAGGGGTTTAGGGTAAATGGATTTTAGGGCTTAAGATTTACTTTTTTGGAGTGCAAGGTTTGGAGTTTCTGGAATACAGGGTTTGGGTTTGTGTTCATTTTTATGTATAACTGAAATCCTACTGATTATTTTCCGTTGACGATGTGGCAGGTGCAAAAAATAGAGGAAGAAGACGAAGAACTCATCAGAAAATATTATCATGTCAGTTTTTGTCTCATTATTAATTATTTTTCATTTCTGAATTATTTTTCTGAAAAAAAGATTGCGTACAATCTATGCAGGATAGCAATTTGGATGGTTTGGTTCGTAGGATCGATGACGACGATATAGAGCTTAATGAGGACATATATGCGGTAATGAATTAATCTATTTGTAAATAACTCATCTTGTAAATTTATTTAAAAATTTATTTATTTTAATTTCCGACGTCAAATTCAATTTTTGTGCTCGACAAATTAATTCCCTGCATTGGCATTTAAAAAAAAATGGGACTCATGAACAGTATCCTCGCTCATAAATTATTTCTCCATGTTTGAAATAAAGAGAAAATTTGGTGATTCCAATGCAGGAGAAGAAGAAAAAGGATGTCGTCGAGGCTCTCACAAAACCAACGGAGGTGCTGACTAAAGCAAACCTCAAACGGGACGGTAAATATTCTATTCATTTGCGTCTCATCGTAGGTCAGGCACGTGTTTATCCTCATCTCACTCACGTGCTCTGAATCGTCTATTTCTGTGTAGGAGCAGAAAGCTCGAAGGGTCCGAAGCTGGGAGGAACTCTACAACTATCATCCTCGCTGGTCACCGTGGCCAAGAAGCCCCGCCCCTCCGCCGCCATCCCCGAGGCCAAGAAACCGCCCCAGTCCACCAATAGCACAGTTCTGTCCTCTCTCTGCCAGAACTACGACAGCGACGAGGACTGACCGTTCCTCCTCTAATCTGTTGCAAGCTTTTCCGCAAATTGGCTATATTTTATTGCTATGCAGTCGTTGAAATGCTGCTCTTCAAATGTAGATTGATAAAAGTAGAGGGTGAGAGAGAGAGAGGGGGGGAGTCAAATCTGTTCAAGCTGCAACCAAGACTTGGGACCATAAAGAACAGTACAATGAACGAGAGGCAGATGTAGTGAGACGGAAACGAGGGAGGTGGGTCAAGCACACTTGAATCCAGAGGGAACCTGGGCGTTGCAAGCAGAGATGAGGGGGGCAAGTGCCACGGTCCACTCTGTCACAATGCCGAGAATGTTCTCCTTGGCTACGATGCAAAGACAGGCTGCGACCTCCGCACTGGCCAGTCCGCCCAGCAGAGAACAGCACTCTTTCTTGCCCGCCTCCGACCCCACGGAGATCCCGCCCACGCTCAGCAGCCCCGCGCACGCAACGAGCTTCACCGCGTCGTGTGGGCAGCCGGCGGGGCCCTTCGCCGCCGGCCGATTGTAAGGCGGCGGCCAGGCCGGAAGGCCCTTCTTAGGCCAGGGTCTGGGCTCTATCGGGCGGTCCAGTTCTCCGTGACCCGAACCGTGGGTTGAGAGCAGGAGTAGCAGGGAGAAGAAGAGAGCCGCGCCACCCATGCCGAGAGAGAGAAGTGTGCGACGGATACGTGACCGCCGTGACGGGATATATAAGCAGAGGGGGGAAGAAAACGGGAGAAGAAGAGGGTAAGGAAGCAAAAGGCCAGCAAAGATGCCACCTTTCGTCTGTCCGCCATTCAGATGCGGCCATGGGGATTGAGCATAAACGGCAAAAAGCCACGGGACCGCAGTGAATAGCTCTCTTTCTAACCGATACGTGAATTATTCCCTCGAGATCCACCTGATTGATACGATGACAAATGAATATCTTATCACCCAAAAAAGGATCCTTCACTGTAAACTGTCACTGAATTCTGTGACTTCCGTGAGGACATGGCGCCCATCAACCCGAACTTTTCACCTCTCTTTGGAAAGATAGATAAAAGACAGCTGGAAGAGACACGAGATGCGGCCGGCCACGTGGGAAAGAAAGAAATATAGGACGGAAAGGACAGGTTCTCTCGACGTGTGCCTAGATGAATTCGCCAGTGCCTCTCTCCCCCATACCTTCGATCCTCTGCAAAGTTGATCATTCTCCTAGACTACCATTCAATCCACGAGGGTGTGAACTACAAGAAGAAGAAGAAGAAGAAGAAGAAGAAGACGGGAGCATTTCCCTCTCCGCGCGCGAGTTGGAGAAGATCAGCGCCATCAAGCACCTGAAAATGAACGCGAGCCAGAGAATTTATCTAAGAATCAATGACGAGGGCTCTTTTTCTGTTCGACGGCAATGAACCAAACCTGCAGGATTGTTTTTCCACATCCACTCCTGCGCAGCCTGAAGTCCCTGTGAACGAATGAGCACATTCATAAACATTCAAATGATGATGATAAGTAGATACATAGGCCACGTGTGTAGAGAGAGAATACCTGCTGAATTCGCGCAGCATCAAGGGGCCCACGCGCCTGCTGCTGGCTATAACTCAGGTCCTACCAATCAAGATGGTATTCAGTAGATCCCCAATATGTGAAGAATAAACAGCCATATAAGGTGTCACACGTGACAAAACATTTCTTCTCCAAGGTCGGTAAAATGTCGGACTGTGTCTTTATTTTGAGATTTTTTTTTTCTTTCTGTTGCGGTGATTTTAATATCGAAGAAATTTCACGCTACCCAGACAGAAGAAAAAGGATATGATTAACTACCTGAGCAATCTGATTGTTGACTGCACCGGGAGATTGATATTGCTAAAGAAGATAATTAACAGTAGTAAGTAAAATCCAGGAAACCTGCAAGCAAAGAGAAAAAACAAATGGGGAACAAACCATAACAGTCGGCTGCTGCCTGATCTGCATTTGACCTTGAACCTGCTGGAGTTGATCCACATGTTGCTGCATTGGCTGAAGCATCTGAGATGTTAACTGAGAGTGGGCTTGCATTTGCACTTGAGAAACAGTTGACTTTTGAACTGGCTGCAGTTTCTGCTGCTGTTGCTCGAAGAGCGACAGCTCTTCAGGCTTTTCCCACTGCGACATCAGAATGCCGGTTCACTTGATGTTTGACTCGGTAGAAGTTGATGAATAATTTTCGATAATACCTTGCTTTCCTTGGTCACGCTGTTGTAGTAGTACTTGTAACCTTCCGGAGACGTGTGTTCTGTCCAAGTACAAGCCATGGGCCCTGCTGTGACCGTAGATGAGCTTATCGGCATAGTTGTCATGGTAGGACTGGCAGCAACCGGTTGCTGCACACTGCTGCTCCAGGCAGACTGCAGACAAAGAGGGAGCTTCGTTAAGAGTAAGAGAGAGAGAGAGAGAGAGAGAGAGAGACAGAGGCAAAGAGAGAGAGAGAGAGAGAGAGAGCCAGACTGCAGACAAAAAGGGAGCTTTATTGACAGAGAGAGAGAGAGAGAGCTAGTGACCAGCTGATTAGAAGTTTGGGAAGGGTGCATCTGCTGCATCTGCTGCTGGAATTGGGAGAAAGCCTGTTGGGTGGTATGAAATGTTGATGGCAGACTCTGAGCTTGCTGCTGCAGCATCATTTGAGATGGCTGGAGCAGTTGAAGTGGTGCACTAGGAGCAGTCAACTGCTGCTGACTGGTAGCAGGCATATGTAAAGACTGGACGAATGGCTGTGACGTAGGCAGTTGGCTACCCACTGGTTGACCAGGCAGAGACTGGGTTAACGAGCCCGGACCCCCTCCCGGGAGATGGACCTGCATTGGGCCTGCTCTCTGGCCTGTAGGCGGTTGAGATGAATAAGGCGCTTGCAGGTCCCTTGGAGATAAACCTTGCTTTTGAAGTGGCAGGCCCTGCTGGCCCACTATAGGAATTTGGGCCATTGATGGGGCTGAATCCCTGTCCAAAACAGTTCAGGACATTTAGAATGCCATAAACCAAAATAATGGATCATGGATCAGGTCTAAGACTGTCACATGGGAAAGTAAGGCAAAAAATGCTAATCACCATTAAACGCAAAATCACCAACCTTGAATGGAAAATCACCATTAAATGGACCCTGGGATTTCGGGCTCGGGGGATTCCAGGAACTGCATGCATTAAGTATGCATTTCCTCAGAATCATAATACCAACAGAAATTAATGCCAAAAATAAAATTTTATTCAACCAGGGCAAGACCCTACACTCAATGGTACCAAGGAAAAATTGATATTTACCTTTTTTTGTTTCAAGAAGATAACTAAATCTAAAAAAGGAATATTTATAGCATAAAATAAAATAATTCGCACCCAGGTCCAGATGGTGGATGAGTTCTTGGGTCGAAACTTGGGCTGCCAAATGAAGGACCACCTCTGAAAGAAAAAAAGGAATGTGACAAATAGAAAGAAAGCAAAAATAGAAATAAATTCACAAGAATATCATGCGACCTTGACTCTCCGGGACGAGGTTTCTTTGGATCTGCAAACCTGACAGTCAACGGTTGATCACACCCCTAAAAAGCCAAAAGACACTTAAAAACACAATGATTATCAAGACATCTGAAAATAATAAAGCATACCCTCATAGTGAACTTTCCATTCAGAGCATCTATTGCAGCTGAAGCCATGTCCCGGTGAGAGAATTTCACAAAGCCACAACCTTTGAAAATACAGGAGAAGAATTGAGAAGATGAATTTATGCTAGAAAAGTAAGGACATAATGAACATACCACGGCTTTGCTTCATGTCATCTTTCATGATGTACACATCTTCGACATGACCATATGGGTGCAAAAATCTGCAATCAAAACAGTTTGATTTCACAAACAATGCTGATAATCATTATTTTATATGTCAACATAGTTTTCAGTTTTGAGGCATAGAAAAAGAAAACAAATTACCTCTCCGATTTCATTTTCTGACGCCTGCTTGTTGAGTGAACCAACAAACAGCTTATACTCAACTGCACCTAACGAGAGAGAAGGGGTGAGAATTTCATCTTTTCTCTAGTTGATTACTATTATTCACCATTGATAAGAAGTATCTATCAACAATGAGTAGGATATTCCAAATGAAAATTGGAGGGCATACTTCAAACCATCTTACAAGACAAGGCTGCAAGAAACAAAAAAACTAAACAAGAAATAGAGTCTCCCATGAAGATCCACTTCATCCAATCCCCAAGTAATTGATGAACCAAAAAACCAAAATGCACACAACAAAATTAATTAGATAAATCCTTTTGCAATAACATCTCATGGAGACCTTGAATTGATGCTAGATCAGAAACCAATGATAATACTCAAGTATTAGAGGAGTAATTGATTGTATGAATAAGATATGATGGACTGTACAAGTGATGATAACTAACCGAGGCGTTCGCGCTCCCCATCAGCATATCTCACTTGAACTGGACTGTGTCCCTAAAGGCGCAGTATTCTAAATGTCAACACTTATCTGTTCATCGAGGCATGTGAACCACAGCAACAAACTACAACAGTGACAACTAACCCCAGGCAAAGTAATTTGATTGTGCAAAGCCCTGATTGCTCTATCAGCCTCTGCCAGTGTCGCATATTTTACAAAACAGCATCCTGTTACATTACATTTGTTTTATTGCAAACTTGACCTTGAAAAGACTTCTAGATATTAAAATATATTTGAAATAATATATTTCAAAGATCCAGCATACAAATTTCATTCTGCCAATTCAATTACACTAAAAAATTTCTGGTGGAAACAACGGATCATTTTTTCAACACAAAACATGGTATCACTACTTATCACTTGAGCATTTATCTATTTTAGCAAAATGTGTGAGAATATCTTCTCAACAACAAGGAATTCACAATTAACCCAAAATAGGTCCACTGTACAATTTGCAGAAATAAGTATTTCCACAGTCATTGACTCTGGTAGAAAATAAGTTAGAAATCTATCCATGGATCAAGAAACTAATTAAAACCATATGTAATGGCACCAACGATAACCACGTTATCATAACCATGTCTTGACTCACATATGATGAGTAATAGCCAACTGACCTGTGGCGAATGTAAAGCCACATCTTTGAAGTTCATCATCCCAAAAGGCAAGAAACTACTTTATGTTTGGTGAATTGACTCATAATGAAACATCTGGCATGTATGAGTCACACTGGAGATAGTCCAAACTCTAGCAATTCTTCAACGATTAAAAAGCACAATTGTTGTAACCACATACAACCAACGTATCTGCCCCCATTAGCCAACAAACTAAACACATCCACCCTTGTTCATGTCCAAACTTAGATACACAAAAACACCATTGATAAGCGCATACAAACCAGTTGACCCAAAGTATGCCAGAGCATTCAAAGGTATACCATCAAATAGTTGCCCAAAAATGTTATGACAAACATGTATGCAACATTCATCTCAAAAAAATGATTCTGGCATGTCGTAGAACCACACAATTTCTAACAACCCAAAAAGTGTGAACAGATGACACTCATATAGGCAAACAAATTCTAATATTTGAGTCACTTCAGAGACAGTTTAAACAACTACCATTCTCCAACAACAGAAAATAACATGTTGACCATAACATAAACGCCCTGCGCACATCAACCATTCATCAGTCTGCGGGCCAAAACCATCTATGCCATCCATTCGTTCCATTCATTAACATCCGCACCTCAAAAACTTGAGCCAGAACTTTTAAAAAATTAATCCATGCCATTAACAAACACATTTGAAGCATCCTGCTGAAAGTTAACTGGTAATTCGTGTCTGTAACATCAACTACTTGACCATAAGTAATCTGACACTTGATCTAACCACAACTTGATCTGGTACCATTGGACAATGTGCTGGCCGTATTTATATAACCTTACAAGAAACCCCATATGGCACTCAAAAAACTTGGAAAGCTCTAATCCCACCAGCACTTGCTGGTCTATGAGCCACATGGCAGATACTTCAAAAAGTTGCCATTCTCAACAAAAACCTCAAGCATCGACCAAAACATTTGCCACATATAATACCCACTCATCATCCTATACACCAAGCACAAATGCCATCCATTCACGCCCATAGATAATGAAACCTAGAATGCCATCCACAAACACATTCAAGATATCTGGACTAGAGATAAACTGAGGACCAAAGAGATCAGCCATTGAAAAATTATTCTAGGAATTTTCATACACATGATTCAACGTCAAAATGATTCCCAAAAATCTAAGAACTGTGCAATGTGCTGACTTCATCTGTGACAACACAACAAGAACCAAACAAATGGTTGCATACATTTATGTCCAGTAACATACGCCTAATTGCTGCCTCATTAACAGGTAGCTACATCCACAATCACGGCATCATGAGAAAGACATAGATATGACATTCACAGGCCATCAAAAACCATCATGCACAGTCATTAAGTCCTAATTACCCTCTCAATACCTAATTCTCAGCAATGAAGAAAGGATATCAATTTCAAGGCCCAAACTTCAAACAAACAAGGGAAGTTTGAGATATAAGCCAAGTTAATAGTAATCCAGCATCCACAAGCTACACCAAGGAAGACAATAACTTATGTTAAACTTTACATTGATCAGAACATAAATACTTTGATCAACCATAATTCCCATGCATAACTAATTCATATAAACAGTTGCTCCAAAAACATCAGCACTGAGGCCTTTTGCCTTACAAGTCTCCACATCATCCATCAGATATGACAAACCAGTATCAGTTATATCCAAGGTAAGGCAAAACTGAATACATTCAATGGGTAAAGAACTTCAATTCCATTCATTCGCCAATGAAAAAAAAAGGCTTTGTTACGATGTTTAAAAGTAGTACATCAAAATCATCAGAAGCTCTCTTGACATTTTGACATTTTTGACATCTACAATCAATATTTAATGGCAGATGGAAAACTCACAAGTGGATCACTGTTTTAGTACAGAAATTATGTTTCAGAGAAGATAACGAAACCAAAGACAGAAGAGAAAAGTTCCCTAAAATGAGGTTATGATGACCCAGAAGCTGCCTTATCTCTGTTTTAAAGGACCTGCACAGACAATAAATCAAAACTCTATAACAAAAGATACTTACCTTGCTGCTGGCCGGTCCTCCGATCCTTAATCAAAGCAACTTCAACTACATTACCATGTTCTTCAAACAGCGGACGAATCTGCGCAAAATTTAATTCAATCAACATATGGTCGCATATGTTCTTGCGGGTATTTTGTAGATGTAGAATATCAATTAAAACTAGAAATATATTATTTCAAATGATCAAATATGTACATAACATAGACAGTGAAGTAAAAATGCAAACTCGCATTATGCACAAAAAGACATCATATATACAGTGATGGGTGGAAAGCACGAGGATAAAGTACTACAATTCAAAATTCTTGCATCAAATTTCTGAAGAAGTCTGCAGCTTACATCTTCTTCTGTAGCCGTCCTGGGAACGGAACCAATAAAGAGCTTTGCAAAGCTACTCGATTCAACGTTATCTGAAAAAGAAAGATAGACAACGGTTAGCGGCAGAATAATTTTGAATTTGAAAAGTACAATTTGAAATGGAAAAGAAAACCTCAAAGAATAATTCACTTTTCATTTAAATTTCTCAATTACCACGTAACAGAAAACAAGAGACAATATGATCGTCACATCAGTCAACAAAGAAGACTCTCCAAGGAATTTACTTGAAAATCATCTTAAACTAGGATTAAAAAATGAAAAGACATTTACTCACCAGGAGATCCTCCCCTGACATTGGGCGAGAACCCACCACTCCGTCTATGCCCACCTCCTGCAGGAAAATGCTGGCCACGTCCAACGGGACTACCAGCTCCATGCCTGACCGTGGGGCCCCCAAATCCGCCGCCGCCGCCGCCGCCAAGAGGATAATCAGGCGGTCCATCGCCGCCACGGTAGGGATGATGTCTCCCGCTTCCCTCGAATCCACGACCACCGGCAGAGGCATAATCGAGCGGCCCTCCGCCGCCGCGGTACGAATGGTGCCGCCCTCCGCCATAGTACTCATGATCCCCTCTGCCTCTAGCCGCCGCCGCCGCCGCCGCCGCTACCTCGATAAGGGTGGTGACGAGGACCGTCGTCGAATTGACCGTGAGAAGGATGCCGCTGGCTCGCCGGAGGACCCGTCGGACCACCGGGATGGCCCTCGTTGACGCTCTCCTCGATCGCCTCTGTGTCTGTCCATTTCCCGCTATCCGTCTCCTAAAAGCCCCAGAGAAAATCGGACGATGGTTTCTTAACCCTAGAAAGAGGGAGAAGTTCACTTTTTGAAACATAAAAATAATTATAAAAAAAAGAATATGGGGCACACTGATGAAATTAAAAAAATATAGAAAGGGTACTTTTTGTAATTAGTAGGGACACTTGCATCAGTAGAAATGTGGCGGTTAAAATAGGGACGTCTGGAAAGTCGTGAGGTTAAAAACCACGTTAATGTAAAAGTCCTAAGAACGCGTCAACGGTCAACGTATAACAACGAGTCAACGGTCAACGGGCGGGACGGCATTCACTTAAATCTCATCAACCCCGTCAATTTCTCGAAACTGTAATAAAAGCATCTTGACTGGTATTGCAACAGACGACGAAGTGAGCGAGAGGTGGGGGATGTCTAGTCAATGCTGAGACCCATTCACAGGTTTATAAGCTCTCCTTATCGACCAGAGCTCCCCGACGACCTCTCTCATGGTGGGCCTGTCTGCCCGGGTGTTGGCTTCACATCGGAAAGCTAGACCGAGAATCCTCCTCAGCACGTCCTCGTCCACCTCCTCCTCGACCAGAGGGTCCAATATTTCCGTCAACTTCCCCTCCCTGAACTTGTTGAACGCCTGAAACAAGGAAAAAGATGTCAAACTCGAATTCACCCTATCTACGCAAGAAGAAATTTTTTTTACTTATTTACCCATTTGATTGTAAGTTTCTCCAGAGGGGGGCGTGCAGGATCTACGGGGCGCCTTCCGGAGATGATTTCCAAAAGCAAGGCGCCGTAAGAGAAGACGTCGCTCTTGGGAGAGAGCTGATAAGTTAGGGCGTATTCCGGGTCGAGATAGCCGAGTGTCCCCTTGACATTGGTCGAGACGTGGGTCTGTCCTTCCTCTGTCAGGGCTCGTCCTCGCTAACCCAAAATCCGCGACTTTGGCTTTCAAGTCCTCCGTCAGAAGAATATTCGAAGATTTCACGTCCCGGTGGATTATCGTCTTCTCTGCAGAATCACGGGTCTATTTCGTTATTATCAACTTAATTGAGGAGGTGCCCGTAATTTTCATATTTACCGGCGTAGGTGTGGAGGTAGGTTAATCCGTGACCGATATCGATGGCGATCTCCAGTCGCTGGCCGAATGTCAATATCTTGCCGCGCCGCCCTGGGAAATTTTTTAAAAACCCACTGAAACGATCTTCTCGCGGGAAAATCATTGAAATAAAGATAAAAGAGGACTAGAACTTACCGTCCAGGTGCTCCCTTAAAGTTCCATTTGGGACGTACTCCGTGATTATAATTCTTTCGTTTCCTTGATCAATGTAGTCGACGATTTTGACTAAACTGTGGTGGTCAATCTTAGTCAGCAGATTGACTTCGTTGCTGAACTCTGTCCGAAGAGCTTGAAAATGTTCCTGCAGTTGATCTAATATCATCGTCTGTTCCTCGTCAAATAACCGATTTAAATTACCTTTCTGGCTCTTTTGACGGCGACAACTTGCCCGCCGTTCAACACAGCTTTATACACGGTTCCGAATTTTCCTTCTCCTATTTTGTGAGATTTAGAGAAGTAATTAGTGGCTTTCAAGATCTTGTTCATGTCTGTGCGCATAGATCCGGTACTGCTCTCACGGGACAGACAGAATCGATGAGGTGTTCCTGAGTTCCGAGAGTTGGAGTTTGAGTCGAAAGAAGAACTAAGATGCGCTGCGGAAATGAGTTGAATCAGTCGATAAGGTAAAAGATACAAAGCAAATCATTTCTTTACAGGGTTCTGAGATCGCTAAGGTAATTGTAATGGAAGGAATAATTTGGTCATTTTCATTCTATGAGTAGTTTTGGTGATTGATACTTTGTGCGTCCGAGTGTTTATCTCGGACACTATCAATGACTGTACACCTTAACAGTAATTGAGATAAAATAAAGACGTCAATCATGCCTCCGACTGAAAGATCGATGAAGGAATGGAAGAGTCGCTTCTGATTCGTTAAGCAGGGAGAAATTAGTGTTTCTGGATACTCACAGGAGTTTTTATCGGGTCCAAGGACGGGTTGCTCGTCGGGACCTTTGAATCTTGAACGGAAGCAAGGGCAGATGAAAGCGCAGCAGAGAAGGAACATCCCGGATGCGGCCAGCGTGATCTTCTGCAACGGCGCGGAAGAAATTTCCTCTCTCTGAGCTTGAGAGCCGCTTGCCCAGAAGCTTTCTTCCTGTAGAAACATGAATGAATACTAAATTCAGATCTGAATATCCTCTTTGATTGATAATCGACTAAATTAGGGTTCAATTTGGCCCTAAGCAACGAATTGAGTCGGAGATTTTTACCAGAGAAGTAGATCCAAAAGATATCCCTCTTGTTCGGCAAATCGCTCGAGATATCTTTCCTCAGAGCTTCGTAGACTACCGCGCGATCGACGGCGACAGTTTCCTCTCCGGAGAGCTTGATCGGAGCTCCCCCAGCGAAGACTAAGGGGAGCAATAGCGTCAACATCCACGATACCGGCATCCTCATCTTGAACTGCCCCCTTCTTCTCGATCGTCCAAAACACGGAGCCCCAAGTTGACCGCGGATTGTCCCGACGGTGAATTCAACGTCCGGCAGATTTGTTCGAGGTTTACCTTAAGCGATGCGAAGAATCCAGTGGGAAAGGGAGACGAAATGAGTACGAAACGCGCAGACCGTTGACCAGGATTTAGACCAACCTTTCTCGTTGTTTAATGCCGTGGGTGCGCGAGGGAGGACCAAAAGATTTAAAAATATTAAAATATTTGTCTCGGCACGGTCTTCTCGATAGTCTCACGCTGGCGTCTGCAAGATTAAGACAAATAATTAACCTGATCAAATATTTATGAAATAATTTTCTCAAACCAGTTTCTTGAAATTCTATTTATTATTTTAATAAAGACAACTACGCTGCATTTCCAGAATTAGCGATTTACTGTAAATCTATTTTTTTTCATTTCGAATATTGAAAATTCAATTAGGTCAACCGAAGACAGTCTTATGTGGAGACTTGTGTTACGTGTCGCACGGTGGTGGCCCCGGCCAACTGTCAACCGTCTTTTCTGTGGTCGTGTTGGCGATGCCCAGTCCACGTTAACCATCGGGTTTTCTTTCAAACCTTTCTATAACCTTTATTGCGCATATACCCGAAACGATGAGAAAGAAGCAGTTAACATTTAATCAGTTTGTCTTTATAAATTATACTTGTCATTGATGACATTTCCAAGTGAGCGGCCGCCGTTTTCTTCTTTTAAACATTTTTATACTCTTTATTGTGCATATACTTCACACAACGGAACATTTATTTAAGACTTCAATGACAAAAGAGCAAAGCCAATTTTCGTATTGGGTTTTTTTGTAAATTAAACAAGGAAACTGACCGACTAAGCAGGCTCGGACAACCGCCTTCTCCTTTTATGCACCGTTGCCCCTCCTCGCACTCCTTTCTAGCTTCTTCCGCCACCTCTCTCTCTCTCTCTCTCTCGCAGTTGCGTGGACATGGCGGGGAACGACTGGATCAACAGCTACCTGGAGGCGATCCTGGACTCGGAGCCAGGAAATATCAGCCGAGACTCAGCGACAAAGTTTTCTCTGCTCCTGAGAGAGAGAGGAGGCTTCAGCCCGACTCGTTACTTCGTTGAGGAAGTGATCTCCGGCTTCGACGAGACCGATCTCTTCAAGACATGGGTGAAGGTGAATAAATATCAAAACCCATAACATAGAAAGGCGATTTTCTCTCCATATATTTTCTGGGTTTTGTAGGCGGCGGCCACGAGAGGTACCCAGGAAAGGAACACGAGGTTGGAGAATATGTGCTGGCGGATTTGGAACCTTGCTAGAAGGAAGAAGCAGGTTTTCTTTCTATCCACTTTCCAAAGTTTCAATAATTTTTGCTTAAATTTCCGGCATTTGTATTTACCGTTTCTGTGGACTTATACAGATTGAAGGAGAGGAAGCTCTGAGACAGACGAAACGTAGGATCGAGCGCGAGAAAGCCCGGAGAGAGGCCACTGCGGATATGTCCGAAGAATTATCCGAAGGAGAGAAAACCGATGCGGTCAGCGATATTTCAGCGCACGGCGATTGCACCAGAAGCAGGATCTCGAGAGTCAGCTCTAACGACGCCATTGAGAGCTGGGCCAGTCAACACAGGGACGACAAGCTTTACATAGTTTTAATCAGGCATGGAATCTTCACCGAATAATAATTCGAATTAATCTGAAAATTCTATTCTTTACATGAATTCAGCCTCCACGGGTTAATTCGGGGAGATAACATGGAGCTGGGTCGCGATTCTGACACCGGCGGACAGGTTCTTTTCCATTTTTTCCCTTCCAAACATGGAGCTGGGTCGCGACTCTAATTTTAATCTTTTTAAAATTTTATTTTTTTGCAGGTTAAATACGTGGTGGAACTTGCTAGAGCTCTGGGGTCAATGCCGGGTGTTTACCGCGTTGACCTGTTGACTAGACAGATCTCGTCTCCCGACGTTGACTTTTGCTACGGAGAGCCGACCGAAATGCTCTCTCCCTTTCATTCCAAGGGAGAGAGCAGCGGCTCGTACATAGTTAGAATTCCCTGCGGACCCAAGAACAAGTACCTCGCCAAGGAACTGCTCTGGCCGTACGTCCAAGAATTCGTTGACGGAGCGTTGGCCCACGTGGTTCACATGTCCGGAGTCTTAGGAGAACAAATTGGCGGCGGTCAACCGGTTTGGCCGGTCGCCATTCACGGGCACTACGCTGATGCCGGCGACTCGGCGGCGCTGCTGTCCGGTGTACTGAATGTGCCCATGGTCTTCACTGGCCACTCTCTTGGGAGGGACAAGCTGGAGCAGTTAATTAAGCAGGGGCGGCAGTCGAGAGAAGAGATTAACGCGATGTATAAGATCATGCGGCGGATTGAGGCCGAGGAACTGTGTCTGGATGCCTCGGAGATTATTATCGCGAGCACGAGGCAGGAGATAGAAGGGCAGTGGTGTCTTTATGATGGTTTTGACGTCGTCCTTGAGAGGAAATTGCGGGCTCGGATTAAACGAGGAGTTAGCTGCTACGGCCGGTTCATGCCGAGGATGATCGTGAGTGACTCCGCCGTTGACTTTAACTTTTTTGTTTGTATATTAGGCGTTGAATTGATTTCGGCTTTTGGGTTTTTGCTTTTTGGTGAAGATCATTCCCCCGGGGATGGAATTTAGTGATGTGGTGGACGGCGAGACTGACGGGGATGGAATTGAAGCAAATGGCGAGCACTCCGCGTCGGTGGATCCCCCGATTTGGGCAGAGGTCCAATTCTCCTCGAAAACTAAACATTTTGAGGCGAATGTCGCATTTTCGGAGAAAAATAAATTGAAGAGAAACACGACTGCAGATAATGCGATTCTTCACGAACCCCAGGAAGCCGATGATCCTGGCGCTTGCCCGGCCGGATCCGAAGAAGAACATCGTGATGCTGGTGAAGGCATTCGGCGAATGCCGGCCGCTCAGGGAGCTCGCGAATCTCGTAATAATCACAACAAATTATGTTTATTTCTTACTGACAACTGAGTGATTTATGCTCGCGTTCGATTAAAATTTCCTCTTTTTCAGACATTGATCATGGGCAATCGTGACGTGATCGACGAGATGCCGAACACGAGCGCTTCAGTGCTCTCTGCGGTTCTCAAATTGATCGACAAGTACGATCTATACGGTCAAGTTGCCTACCCCAAGCACCATAAACAGTGCGACGTTCCAGATATTTACCGTCTTGCCGCAAAGACCAAGGTACACATTTTTTCCCGAACACAAAACCCTAAACCCTAACAAATTTTGTAAAAATTTCAGGGTGTGTTCATCAATCCGGCCTTCATCGAGCCCTTCGGTCTCACCTTGATCGAGGTTATTTTTCTTCCTCCTAAGTCTTCTCGTTGACCCATCGTTGACTCCCCATGGTCACAGGCTGCTTCCCATGGCCTCCCTATCGTGGCAACCAAGAACGGCGGGCCCGTCGACATTCACAAGGTGAAAAGTCAACCCTCGTCGGCTTGTACGAAATTCCTGAGTCCTGACCGTCGAATTAATTGCCTGAAGGTCCTGGATAATGGGCTCCTGGTGGATCCCCACGATCAAGAAGACATATCCGGGTCTCTTCTCAAGTTATTCGCCGACCGGCATCTGTGGGCCCGGTGCCGCCACAACGGTCTAAAGAATATCCATCTCTTCTCCTGGCCGGAGCACTGTAAAGCTTATCTCTCCCGTTTGACCAGTTTCCGTCAGCGACAGCCCCAGTGGCCGCGGAGTAACGGCGGCGCGCTCGACTCGACCGATCCCGGCTCGCCGAACGATTCACTCCGCGATCTCCAAGACATCTCCTTGAACTTGAAACTCTCTCTGGACGGCGTTGAAGAATACGCTCTGGATTCTGCTCGAAAAGCTAACGAAACTGTTGAGGCGGCTGATAGAATTACCAAGGCTCCAAGGGTCAAAATAGACTCGAGCAAATTTCGCTTTCCCAGTAGGAAAAATCCCATCTTTGTGATCGCCGTTGATTGTGAGGAGGACGACGATCTCGGAGGAGTGATAGAGCGAGTTCTTGGAGTGGTCCGGAGTTCCGAGCTGTTGGATTCAGGACTGATTCTATCTACCTCGAGGACGATCTCCGAAGTCAACGAGATTTTGACCTCGCGGGGGATACTTTCTTCGGATTTTGACGCTTTTATTTGCAGCAGCGGCAGCGAGATTTACTACCCGTCTCCCGGATCGGAGGAGTTCGAGCTTCCGCTGACCTTAGACGAAGACTACCGTTCCCACATTGGGTACAGATGGGGCGGAGAAGATCTCAGAAGAACTATTGTCCGCTGGGCTGCTTCCCTCGTTGGCCAAACTAGTCGCAACGACGAGGTAGAAGAAAAACGAGAACAGATTATCACTGAGGATGAATCTCGGTCTTCAATTTATCGTCTTTCTTTCGCTGTCAGGAACCCAGAGAAGGTAATGGAGATTAGAATACTCTTTTTACCCGAGTAATCTAGATTTTAGAGTTGCCTGTCATTTCTTTGATCCTCCAGGTTCCGTCCATTAAGGAGCTCCGGAAGATGGTCAGGAACCAGGCGCTCAGATGCCACGTCATCTACAGCCACGCCGGTTCCAAGCTTCATGTCATCCCTGTGCTCGCCTCTCGTTCTCAGGCACTTAGGTTTTCCTCTTTCTACTCAAGTGCTGACACCATCCTAGAAAAATTAATGAAGTGATCCTCGTTGACATTTCGTTTCAGATATCTGCATGTGAGGTGGGGGGCAGAGCTAGCGAGAATGGTGGTCATAGTGGGTGAGGATGGGGACACGGATTATGAAGGGATGATCGGGGGAGCGCAGAAGACGGTGATTTTGCAGGGAATTTGTAGCGAGAGAAAGATTCAGTCCAGCCGCGGGTATGCCTTGGAAGATGTCGTGGCGTTTGACAGCCCCAACTTGGTCCGGACTGAGGGAGGCGTCTCCGTTGATGCCCTAGAGGCGGCGCTCCACCGGCTAGGAGTTCTTACCAGATGACACAGAGAGAGAGAGAGGGTAGGGGTAAGAACAGTGGATATAAACCACAGTTCATTTGGGTTTTATAAGTAAAGTTGATACAGGCAGCTATCCGTTCACTTTTGTAAATTTTGATCCGGTGGATCGTACAGGTCTAGGTTTCAATAGGGAGAAGAAAAGACCACAGAAAACAAGTAAAGCTCGCGGTTTTCCGTTTTAGATGAAACAGGTTTCCCGCTCACACACACAAGCCTTGTTCTTCAACTTTGAGTTGGGCGAGCGTGAAAAGGAGAATGACCACCGAAAAAGGGAGAAATCGCTTGCTTCCTCCGTCGCTCATCTGAGAAATGAAAGAAAACAAGATTCCGATCTTTCAGATCTCACTTTATGATCTCTGACTACATAAATCTCTCTCCAGGCTGCTCCTGAAAATAACGCAGCCACCGAAAAATGTTGGACAATCAGCTTCCTGTCCATGCTTTTCTTCTATAACTATGGACTGATCTTGCCCGATGCAAGATTAAACCAATGAAAATTTTATTTCTCCTTCGTTCCTCTCTCTAACCAACAGGACCAAGGAAAAACTCCACTCGCCAGATCTTATTTCCCGTCATCTCAACCTTTAATCCAACCTCCTGTCCCCACTTCCCCATTCAAGAGGTGCAGGGTGAGCAGAAAGCATACCCCATTCCCATGACATCATCATTCTATTTTCGATCAACCCATTTTATCAGATCCGACAAGAACACCCACCTTGCATGACAATCAACACCAGCCGAAGTCCACCCGAGGCTTCTGCTCCTTCAATCAAAGTCTCAAGAAGCCCCGTAAAACAACACCTTCTGCACATAGAACAACATGTACGCCTGCGCCTCCCTCACCACATCCTCCGCAACACGTGTAATCCACGAATCATCGCACTTGTACCATTGATCATTTATCCTCAGATAAGTCACATAATGCCCAGCATTCAACTTCCCACTATGACTCACCACGGCAAAAAGCTCAAACTCTGTCGCCGCCACATCCATCACCTCCCCTTCCACACCAAAAATCCTCCCCCCAAATCTCCCCCTCAATATCGCCGACGATAAGTAAGGACCCATGTTCAAACACAGTGGAAATCGAAGATATTTATCGACTTTCCTCGAAATCTTCTTTGCCGAAGAGTGCTCGAATCTCTTCACATGGAAACAAATCACGAAGGGCAGCTTCCTGATGGACATCTGCTTCAAGGACTCCTGTCTGAGATTGCAATTTCCACACAAGAATTTCTGCTCCGAACCTAATCTCTCCGGTCTTGTGAATTTCTCCAAACACCCAGACAGCGTGGAGTCCAAATCCAAGGAAATGTCAACGCAGGGATCGTAAGTCGTGGAGGTGAATCCGCAAACGGAGCAGATTAAATCAGATCTCAAGATCCCAGAAAACACTCTGTGCGCGATGCAGCAGTCCCCGGCACCTGTAATTTCAAGACAATCAGAAGGGCAATTCAATCATTTAACACAAAAATCAAAATGCTCACTCACTCTGGGTCCCCTCCTGGGTTAACTTTTCGTGGAGACCGTCGATCACGGAGATGAAGAATTCGTGAGCGTCTTGCTGCTCGTAGCTCGCCAGATTCGTCGCATGCTGCCACCAGCTTAAACGTCGAAACTTTATCAATTTTAAAAGAAACTCACTTTGCGAAATTTCCCTCGTTAGAATTACCTGTGGAGGAATCCCACCGGACTGTACGGAATGCGTTCCCCGGAGAAAACCGCCGAGTACATGGCATCCAGATCGCAAGCTAAACAGAGCCTTCTCTGCTGGCAGAGGAACCGATTATGCCGGTCGCTTAGAAAATAATTCCGTAACGGAGGAGCGTGGAGGAGAGCTTGGAGCACAGAATTCATGAAACAAGTATTCCCTAAATTGTTGAGTCCACGGAGACCCCAGACTTGGAGCGGGCTGGATCCAAGCCCAATAACGGTCTTCTCTCTCGAGTCCGGCGTCCAGGGACGGTAGCCCACTATCTTCCTTTTCTTATTGGGCCGCGCAGCCACGTCACCGGAGGAAGAGGAGAGAGAGAGGCGCTTCTGGGCTAAGACGACGGCGGAGTCGAAGTCGGGGTCGTAGACTTTGGTCGCTGCAGGCGCAGCAGAAGAGCTCGGCGCGGTCGACGTCGACGGCGATCACGTGGCCGGAGCGGGTTTGCGTGGTCAGGCGCGTGGGTGCGGCACGTGATGGAGGCGCAGGTGAGGCAGGCGTAGAGGCGGGGGCGACGTGGCGGCGCAAGATTGGCAGCGGGGTAGTTCGTGCGGGTCGCGGCGGATCTCGGCGCGGCCGAAGGGGCGGGCTCGGAGGCATCGGTGGAGGGTGGAGAAGGGTTTGGAGGCGGAGCGGTGGGATTGGAGATGGGGGCATGGAGGGGAGGTCATTGTTCGGGGGCGGTGAGGTTGGGTGCGGCGACCGTGTCATCGATCGGAGGTGGGAGGATGGAAGAGATGGTTCGGTTTCTTGGTGGGTGTCTCGGGTTAGAGAGATTTAGCAGCCTGCATCTCGCCTAGGGTTTCTCTCTCTCTCTCTCTCTCCCCCACAGCGCTCTCTAGTTCTATGGGCCGTGGACCGTGATAGTGAGTAACCCATCATTAGTTCTTTCTTCAACGGTTGAAAGAATACGGTCCAAGTTTCTTGGAGTTCCGCGGGGGGCCCACATGATTTTTCATTTAAAGAAATTGGGGATGACATGCGCAAGGCTTTGCAGGATCATCCCATAACTGGAGGAAGGTAGATGGCTTTGAAAGGGGTTGAAATGATACTGACTAGAATTACTCTTAGAATGAAATGAATGAAAAAAGGATGTAGATTCATATGTATATATTAGGAAGGAATTGAGCATTCTATTGGACGTTGGATACTGCTATTCATTTTTTTTTGTCAAGTTCCATTTTGAACGCTTGGTGCACATCATGTTTTACCGATGAACCATGCAAAGAATATTGTCAATTGATCTTTTCTACTTTTTAAAATTATATCTTTAATTCATTTAGGTGGCAAACTTGATTGATGTTGCATTTGTCTTTACACAATATTTTCATGAATGAGAACATCATCGATTGTATGTAGTTTCCAAAAAAAATTGCGAGGGTGCATGAAGAGTATAAAACTATTAGACAATAAGCGTGTCTTGATTATTAGTTACTAAGTGTCCTTTCTATATACTTCTTTTTCTCTCTCTATTTAGAGGCATGTGCTCTCCTCTTTCCACATGTGGGTTAAGATTTTCCCTTTCTACACAATACTAGAGACAAATAACACTCTTCGAGGGTTTCTAGGGTCACCACTGCCCCCATCTACCACTATTCTTGTGAGCCACCCCTTTCCTAGCCACTGATAACATGCATATATAACTTAAATTCTTATCTTATTTAACTAATATTCATACTTATTTTATGTAATTATGACACATGTTATCATAGTTTTATGAATTTTCTCCATTGGTATGCCATTTTACTAAAGTTCATATTTTTACATAATTTAGGGTTAATTATGTGCTTTTACATAATTGAAGTTCCATAGATGGTGGTGGATTCACCTAAGAGGAGGGTGTGAATTAGGTTTATGAGTTATTTTTAAAATTATCAAAACTCTGATTAATAGTTTACTACGATTAGTGGATTAATCACTCACTCTTTTCCTTCTCAATGCTCTGGTTGGGGGACCTAATGTCCCTTAATCCAGTCCCGAGTACTATGGACTCGGAGCCTCCTCCTCACCAAATGAAACCTAATCCTCTCACCACTCAAGGGTGAAGGACAATGTTTAAATACAAGGTTTTAGATTTGCCCCCTACGACAAACCTAACACTCACCTTTACCTGTCCCTATGGCACTACCCACTAGGCCTCGACCTCCTCGGTTCCTGGACGTCCTGACTCCCTCAGGCTGACCTCCACGCGATCGCTCGTCCCTTCACGCCTTGTCGTGCCTCTTTTGTTAATGCCACCGACCACCGATAAACTGAGACCTTGTCTTCCGGCTTCACCCGGTCTTCCCGCTCCCCAAGTGTAGATTCCTTCTTGTCTCAACGAATGAGACTCTCTGGTCCTCTGCGTGTGTGTGAATGCAAAATGGTGTGTCTGACTGCTGCTTCCTAGAAGGTGAGCCTACTGACTAGGGATGAATCTTTTGTTAATTGTTGACTTACTGCTAAAATTGACTTTATCTGTCGACAGTTGACTTACTGCTAAAATTGACTTTATCTGACGATAGTTGACTTTCTTGACTTCTGTTGACTCAAGGGTTGACTTTTGACCTAGAGTTGACTTTCTGACTTCTGTTGACTCAGGGTTGACTTTTGACCTATAAGGTTTGACTTGACCTGAATAGGGTTGACTTGACCTAAGGTTGAGTTCTGAGGTAATAGAGTTGACTTCTGACTTATACTAAATCTGGGTTGACTTTTGTCTTAATAGAGTTGACTCTACCTAATCTCACTGGATAGACTGAACTTAACACTAACTGATTTAACCTGGGCTCAGTGAAGAATATTAAGATAATGTTGCAGATATAAGGAGCTTAGTAAACGATTAAAATGAACTGAGCTAAGTGTGAAAGATAAACTTTAATTCAAAAAACTGGATATGCGATGAAATGAGATACTCTAATAAGATAGAATACGTACCACTGCTCCTTTTCTGTCAGACATTAAGCAAAACAAATATTTAAGCAATTAGGATATGCAAATTATTTATATAAGATAAGAAGATGACAATCTATACCTTGCTTTACCTTCGTTGATACCACGTTGTCAGATACGTCAGTTATCAAGTTAAGTAATAACAGGATTCCAGGGAAGATTAATGAAAAATTGCAGTAGACAGAAAATGATATTCAACTTAATATACCTTTGCTGAATGACTGTTGCTACAATAATACCTTAGTAATGGTACTTCACTGTTACTAAAAAAAACTTGAACTTGACAGATATAAATTATCAGAAATTAGAAAAATACAATATGAATATCTAATGATAAAAGGTTATACTCAAAATTAATTTATTTAAGAGAGTCGAGCGGAGATTAAGATATGCGACTGCTTGACAATGTGTTGAAATCGATTCCCTTAAAAACACGTAATGTTAGTAGAATACAGAATCTAACCAACGAACTAGGTAACTAATTCAGAGAATGAAAGGATCGATATCAGAATTTTAGAAACACAAAATGTATAACTGAACGATTAATAAATATTCGAATTGACGGACTGAGACCTAAATCGACGCAAGACGAAAAACCTGTGATATTAGAGTTTACCTAACGACAGATTTGAAGGAGACAACAAAAAAATAAACAATACCGTTAGAAATGGTTTCTATTCGTGGTAGTCACTACGAAAGAGGGTTAGAATCGAATGCAGATGAACCTTGCTTTTCGCACGTACTTCCGTCTTCACAAAGATCGCAGAGAGGAAGGTGCCAGATGAAGATCACTCTTTGCACGTTCTTATGTCTTCACACAAATCACAGAGAGGAGAAAATCTGAAATCGCCCAACGGAACTTCGTTTCTTTTCTCTATCCTCGATCAACACCTTTTTCAAAACCCTAACTTCCTTATATACTGTCGGGTTAGAGAGAGAGGAAAGGAAATAAAAAATATAAACACCCTCAATATAGTTAGTATATAACGACATAAATATTTAACTCTTAAGTTAGTAACAACAAACTTAAACTAGATGAATAAGTGAGATAATGCCTTGCCCCATATAAACTTATATTTTGAACCTTATAATCAGCTTTTGCCCAAAATCAAACACAAATATTAGCCTTACTAAATGTATAATTAGAAATACGAAAGAGTTAAATTAAATATGAAAGAATTAAAATGAATATCATCTAGAATTAAGTTAGATCATCCAATCGATCAGTGGCAATTCAAGATAAGTATTGATGTCAAAACTATCTCTCTCACAATGTGCTTTAATGATTTATGACCTTTTATAAGATCAAACAAATCAAAATTAACCACCTTTTCGTGATTTTTATTTTGTCATTGGTAAAGATGAAGAAAAGAAGAAAGAGAAGAAGAAGATGATAGAGGAATCAAAGAAAATGAGTGGATGATAGGGTTCACTTATTAATATTTTTGAATTCATTATTTATTCTTCTTTTAATTTATATTTTAGATGGCATGATATTAAAAATGAATAAAATTTGTGAGACAATGGAGAAAATTTGAGTAAAAAAGGAGTTCTATTTTTGAAGATATTAATTCATGAATTTTCTAGATTTATCTGGAATCTATTTCAATTTTTTAGGAATTTTTCGAAGTTATTTCTTTATTAAAAAATTGCAAAAAGGGTTGTATTTTTGCGCAGGACCCGCGGAGCTGATGTGGACACGTGGCGGGGCCATGCGAGCCCATGTGGACTCCTGTGTGGCGCCTGCATGGCATGAATAGTAACCGAGCTAATAGTTGATGGGCCCACCGATTAGTGGGCTCAGGTTATAGTATTGTGGCGTACTTGGCCCAATAGGGCGACGCAACCCTTAAGGGAGTTATCCCTTTTAGACTCGTCTCTCTCCACTAATCCTCTCCGTGTGGGACTATGTTCCCTTTAATTTCTAAAATGCAGGACACATGACAACATGGAATGCGTTGGATCAAAAGCATACCGAAGATCACACGTTAATCCGATGGATCTCGGTCCATCGGATCATCATTTGAACACGTGCTTTAAATCATGATTTAAATGACATCGGACGTTCTAGATAAAATCGCGCTTTCGGCGATCGTGGGGGCGACACGTGGATGCATCAGGGATCTTTCGAGGAAGATCGAACAGACAATTTTCTTGGGATCGTGGGATCGTGGCCCACGATAATCGCGCAATCGTGGTCATCGATCCGTCTTCACCACATCAGACGATCCACAATTTTCGCGAGGATTTCTCCCATAAAACGATGTTCTTCCTCTTTGTAACTCAACTCTTGATTGAATCGTGAATGAATTAAGCGGTTTTTGTGCAAAATCATGAGTTCTTCGTGATCCCCCCATGTTCTAGACTCGATTGCGATCTAATTGAGGCAGGATTGATCATGAATCGTTGCAAGATTTGATTGAATTCTCCCCTTGAACGCCGAACGTACGCCGAAGAAGAAATCGATCAAATACACTTCAATCGACGTGATTTGGAGCCTAATCTTCACGTCAATCAGGTTAGTAGTGTGAATCGATCATTCCTCTTGCAATAATTGTAATTTAGATTAGATTTAGGTAGTTAATTTCATCCTGTAAATCAAATTGTTCTTCATTTTCGCCCAAATTGGGTGCGGATTTTCGCTGATTTTGAAACAAGGATTTCTCCCTAATTTTAAGTCCAAATTTTTTGATTTTGGTTTCATTGGATTCCTTGTTTCATCAGCTTTCCGTGGATAATCGTAAAATTTCATCGTCATTTGACCCTTCAATTTGACGATTGACCATCGACTGTTCATTTTCAATCCGAAATTTGGGCGTTGACTTGCGGGGGCAATTACTCTCAAAATAAAAGGTAAGATTTAACAATTTTGGTCTATTTGGAATCCTATGGTTGTTAGCTTTCCATTCATATGTGAATTACAAGATTTGGATATCATTTGGTTAGTCAATTTGATGATTTAAACCGAAGTGTTCATTTCGGGATTTTATTGATCTTTGATTTTCAATAAATCATAATAAATCCATTCTTCTCGAAAAATCACGAATTTTCTATCAAAATTTTCCATTTTCTCTCTAGTTTTTTAATATATAATTTTATTAATACTTTAAGCTATTTTTATTATCTGATTTTATAGAAAGTCAATTGTGGGTCAAAGTCAACGCTCTGACCTTGACTTTTGACATTTCTTCGTCAAATCAGTTTCTTAATTCTTAAAATATCTTTTCTCATATATTTATATCATTTCATATTGATTTTATATCAGTTTTATTTCTTAAAAACCTTAATTAAACATAAGTTTGACCAAGTCAACTCTTTGATCTAAGTTAACCGTGTTCTCTGTGGATCGACTCGATCTTTACACTATACTTGATTTCATATCTTTGTTATTGTGAGTTCAGAATTAAAAAAAAATTTTGACCGACGTTTGTGTGTTTTCAGCGACCGCATAAAACGTTTCGTCAGCCACCCAATTGCAAAATGCACAATTTACCTGCCATGCACCACAGAACCACAATGCCATTGTTGCCTTTGTGTTGTGCCCGTACTAAGTTTGTCCCCTGCACGCCTTTGCTCTCTTGTTTACACATTGTCACACACATGTTTAGGCATCAAGATATGATGTCGTCGTCGCCTCAAGTATAATGTTCGATGAGAGTGATTCCTTTTATGATTCTACATCAATCCCCCTCTCATAGCTTTGGGATAGAGACATGCTCTTCCAGCCATCATGTCTGCTTCTTCCATTGAATCTCCATTGGCCCATCATTATTAGATCATTCTTCAACTTACTTGATCGCTTCTACCTTTGATAGAAAAAATATGGCTCATGGGCTTTGAGGTTCAAGTGTTTTCTCATGACCCATAATTTACTACGTCACCTAATAGTGCCTTATCCTCCCTTGAATTCCTCCCACTTATGGGACATGGTCCCAGCTCAACTTTAACATTAGTTCATGAATGTGTCAAGTCTTATTTCATCCATTTCTAAGCCACCTTCTCAATCAAGCCCACACATGAACTTTGGCTCACACTAGAAACTATGTATGCTGATAAGAGCAACATTGAATACAATGTGGATATCTTTGATATCTATTTGAATGCAGATAAGATGACCCAATCTTTTCAAGTTCAGTTTGGTACATCCCAGGGTACCATCCAAGAGTGATCTATATATTAACCAATGATGACTGATTTGTGCCCTCTAAATGATATAACATGGGTCTTGATCCCTCACTTTTATCTCATATCCATGGTTGACAAGCCAAAATAATGCGATCATTTAATACATCCAGTTAGGTTTGAAAAAATTATATTTGTGAGTCAAGATCGAAGCCATAGAGAATTAGTTTTTTGAACATAATAATCTTCAATACGTTTACAAATTCAATCAAACTATACATGAAAGTTTTTGAGATTTTTATAAAAAAATATTTCTAGAAAGATAACGTCAAAATTGTTCCAATGAAGCAAATTTCACGTGAGAAATTGAAGAGAGAAGATAAGGAGAAAAAATCACAGACGAGGAACAAGAAAATGATAAAAAAAGGTCAAGAAGAATTAATCTAAGCTTAGAAAATAAAATCTAAATCTACAAGAGGATACATCAAAGAAAACTAGTCCAAACCAAACTAGATATCTCAAGAAATTGGCTCAGTTAATTTCAATATCACATGTTTTTCATACAGAGATGTTCTTGATGAATGTCTAATTCGTGATGAAATTTCTACCTACAAGGCTCAAATAATTAAGACTTCCCATGAACAATTTCACTAGAAGATAGAGAAACCTATTTATAGTTATTTTAGTTGATTTTATCATAGTTGTCCTATTGTCTTAATTGATGATCGATGGCCATGATCACCTTTTTCTTTAGTACTCTTGTTGTCTACTAGGGAACAATTATCATTGATCGATTCAAGGAGATTGGACACAATCAAAATCCTTTGATCCAACAATTGATCTGCCAAAGTGAGTCTCAATCGATCAGTGATGGGGGCCCAGGTGTTGATCAAGGTAAAGAGCTAAACCATGGAGCTGATTTTCTATCAGCTTGAGGGTATTATGAAAATTATAAAACTTTAATCATCAAAATGATTAAACTTCACAAAATTTCTAGAGAAAATGATTGATATGATTGATGATCACATCGTTGATTATACTATTAATAGGATCGAGGGGTCTCCATCGGATCCTTTTATCAGATTGAGGAGAAGTGATTGACATCCCTCACTCTAATCTTGATCCAAAACAAAATTTTGGGATTTGAAGTCGATAAGTCTTCCAAAATTTCGATCAAAATATTGAGGGCAAAGGAATACATTGAATCGGATGTTCAAAACACCAAGGCACCAAGAATAGATGATCTTATCATCTAGCATGTATGCGAAAACATATTTATAGGGTTCTCTTGAAAGAGTTCTTGTAGCTACTTTGGTGTCTAGCCTCTAGTGGTATCCACATGATTTTTAGATGGTTGGATTTCTTCTTCAAAGATTTTTACCAAAAGAGAAAGAGAAGAAATGAGAGAATTCTCACAAGGCTTACATGGGCATCTTGAGTTGTGGTCATTTTCCTCCTATTTATATACATTTGGCATGTGGAATTTTTATATTAAAACACTTATAATTATATCTATATGCATAAACATTCATAGATCTTGTGTGTGACCCTCTAAGTCTATATATCTGACTAGTTAGTAACTCTATAGACCCAATAACAAATTATTTGTTTACCTTTATTAATGATATACACTATGTACTCTAAGATATATGGAGTACATGAGAACTCTTGTATAGAACCTTTCTGTCATCGGTTATCATGTATATATAATCCTTCATCTACACGAGACTCATGAATGACTTAGGGTATGGTTAACTATCAAACCCTAATTGGTCACTCAAGTTGATGCGTGTAGGAAATCATCGGGAACTCCTTCGCTGATATTTTCATTACCTTGGCCAAGGATTTGATAGTATCTCATTTCTTGAGTAAATCTCCACAATTACTGAGGGCGAACGATCCCATCTTGACCACATAATTATCTTTAAGTACTTCAGACCGTATCCAATCTATGATGCTTTAGAGATCTCGTGGCTAGGGATTCGTAAGTCATAATCAAAACACAGTCATCATGCAGAAGATTTTTTTGGTGTCTCAATTCAAAGGACTACATACATAACCATGACATGAATCAACCTGATTGACAGTTAGGTATAATACCATTTAGGGATTCATATGAAAAAATTTAGTGAAATTTTTCTCCAAAGAGCACCCGCTATCTATCCTTAGTGTCTCCACACCGATGGCTACAAGATCAACTATACTAATCAAATAAGTCAGATTAGAGAGTTCTATTTATTCCAGATAATTAGATGTCCTTCTCAAATATCCCAGAAATAGGAATGTTTAGAATATATGCTTAGTCATTCCATATGCTCATGGATTTCATTACAAACATCACACAAGTATGACAACGAATAAATTTCATTTTAAGAAAAATAAACAAGATTCAAGGAAGTGTGATTGGCTTATAGGCCACATAATAACCATCAACCTATACTAATCATATGAGTCGAATCAGACATTACTATTCTTTTTAGATAATTTAATGTCCTTCTCGAATATCCTTTTAATAGAAATGTTTAAAACATATGTTGACGAGATGAAACTGCGAGGTCGTCGATTTCACACGGTCTCGTGTCAAAAATAATTCCAAACTTACCAAATTTGATGAAAATAATTCGAATTGAGGGGTATCATGGTAAATAAGGGTCGAATCCACAGGGAAATAAGGAAATTTATGATGTTTTCTTCGAAATTGATTAAATCGGACGATAAATCGATGGTAGAAATTGGGGGAAAAATAGTATATTATGAAAGATAACTTCAAATCGCTTCCACGGAATCAAGAATCATTGAAATTGATCTTAATTTCGCGGAGAAATTGAAGTTCGAAAGAGAGAGAAATTTTCCGAATGTTGAAATCGCAAAATTAACGAAATTGAAGTGAAGTTAAACTTTAAATCTTAATCTAAATCAAAATTAAACTTGATTGGATGATAAATTAGCAAAAACCGACTCCACTAACCCCAAATAGCAATCAAATTAACACGATTAAACCTCTTAATCGTCGAAAACGTGAAGAACGCGATCGTGGAGTTCAAGCTTCGATTTCTCCTTTGTCTTTCAACCAAATCTCGATTTCTCCTTCGTCTTTCAACCAAATCTCGATTTCAAGCCCTCTGTGGATGCAGAAATGAGAGTAGAAGAGGATGGAATCGAGAGATTCGAGAAGGGAGGTGTCTAAACAGATCAATTTTCTTGATTTCTAACTCGAATGCTTAGAAAGTCCGAAGAACATCTCTATTTATGCACTTTTTTGGGCGTAACCGTCCGATCAAAACGATCGACGGTTACGATGAAACGGTCCATCGTGGACTGTTTCGATTAAGTCGCAACTGTCTGATCTTGATGAAGGGTCAGGATGAAGTCACGTCATTATGCGTTATGAAACGCATCACCTCATCGCCATTGGATCGTGATCCGACGCTCCGGATGCACTCCTGCCTGTTAAATCTGAACCGTTATAATGATTCATTTAAGACACGTGCGCTTGATGGTGATCCGGTGGACCATGAGTCCACACGATCCACGCGCGCTAATCGGTGAGCCCTTGATCCGATGCTCCTCGTTCGGCCACGTCACCTGCACTCAAAAAATCGTGTGGAACTTAGTCCCACATGGAAAAAATAAGAGAATTCCGTCGAGTTTATAAAGAGTGTGAAATAGAGGGGTTAGCATATTTCCGATAATCGAAAAGCTTATATGTATTATAACCCTATATATTCGAGTAAATATAAATAATGTCACGTGTCACCTCCGCGCTGCGCAGGCGCTCGCATGGGCCTGCGTGGGGCTGCCACGTGGCCCTGAGTGCCACGTCGCATCCACGTGGGTCCCGCGCGAAAATAAACCCCATTTTTGCCATTTTTTAAATTGTTTTTAACATTTAAAAACCGAAAATAAATTCAGAAAAATCCAGAAAAATCCCTAAAAATTAGAAAATTCATAACTTTCAAAATATAACTCCAAATTAATCCAAATTTCTTTCATTTGATCCAAAATTTAATTATCTATCATTCTAAAGAGTCAAAATTAATAAATAATGAGAGTTTTAATTTCCATTTCGAAAATACATTTATTTTTTTAAGGATTTTAACTTAAGAAAATATAAATAAATGTTTATAAAACATTTTCTCTCATTATTTTAACTTTAAAAACCTCTATAATCTCAAGTAAAGATGGGTTATTAATTATTTATCTTTAAATCATCATATTTAACCTTGATTTATAGTATTTTTTAGATTATAATGACTTTTTCATGGAATGATAGAAAATACACATAAATATGATAACATGCATGGAAATAAAATCATTTATGCCTTAATATGCATCAATAATCATGTTTTATCATGTTAATTTAGCATGTTATCATATGTCTAAAGACTATTGATCATTATAATTTACTTAGTCATTTCATTTGCTAATGAATTTCATTATAAACATCACACAAGAATAATAATGAATAAATTTCATTTCAATGAATATAAATGAGATATATGGAAGAGAGATTTAGCTTTCAGGCCACATAATATCCATAAATTACTAGAGGCAAATTCAACCACATTAAAGGGTCATCCCCAAAATAAAGTCAACTGAATTCAAGGGATTTGATCTAAACCTCTCTTTTATCTACATTGATTTATCTTTGGTTTAAAAATTCATGTACTATTTCACATATCATCATATTACGTGAGTTTCTTTCTATTACAAAGAAACTAGGGATAGCTAGAAACCACTCGTATACATTAGATGGACTCTAAGTGAGTCATACTTACCCTTGAGGCTAAAGGTAGACTCTAGGTCAATTGGTGTTAGATTGAGGAAGGGTCTGGGGAGTTGATTGAATAGTCAACTCGTGGTGTATTTTTTTCTCTACCTTATAGGATCACACATGGTCAAAGTTAAGCAACCTACTAGGAGCGTACATGGATCAGTGATGGGGCTCGAGGACTTTAGAGAGGCAGTGATAATATATAATTTATACAGATATAACATGATTGTTAATGCAAATTAAGTCATAAAACATTCCATTCTCACTCAAGTTATCATACTTTCAGTGCATATCTAACATTCTATGCAATTTAAAGTTATAACCTCAAAATGTATTATTTTAGGAATAATTATCAATAATTAATAATATATTTTAGATTTTATTATTCTTATTTTTATATTTGAGATTATAATTAAGTTTTAATTACAAAAAAGGGAAAATATTGTATACACACTCATTTATTTTTCTAAATTTATTATCCAAAGAAAATGAGTATATTTTTTAGATTAAAATTTATTTTCTTGTTATTTATTAATTTTAAATTTTTAGACTAATAGATTATTTAATTCCTGATCAAACAAAAAATGGATTAAAATGGAGTTATATTTTGAAATTTATGAATTTTTTAATTTTTAAGGATTTTTATGAATTTAATTTTAATTTATTTTAATTTAAAATATTTAAAATAATTTAATATGTGTGCGCTGACGCGATAGTTGATGCGGCAAACTGTGCTTGCGTGTCATCACGTGGTGATGTGTGCATGCGCCATGTGGAACATGCATGTGTGCGTCATTAGCGCACACGATTAGTGGTTAAGTGCCCTAGTTAGGGCATGAGCTAAACACAAAGTGAGTTTGTCCTGATTTATTTATCTCATCGGCTTCTTTCTTTTTCTAATGTGAGACTATTTTTGTTCTTATCTTTCGGAACTTATTTTTTGGTGCGCTCAGAAGTGTCTGATCTGCACGAAAAAATTAGATTTAATCTCAGTCCTCCATTTTCACTTAAGTGAAGGGGGTGCATGGCAACATCTTACTATGAGACGATTCATTTTATTAACGACCAAGATTTGAAGAGCCACTTTGAGATTTAAAACATTGATTCACGATTGTATGGACAAGATTTCATGACGCTCTCTCTTCATGCCATCACGTGACACAATCCTGACGCTTCAATGAAGATCTGACGGCTATGATAAAAGGATATTGATTTTGCCTCCCTTGTTTTAATCACGATCATTCATCAAAGATGAAGAGACAATCGAACGGTTACACTCAATTTTAACTCTATTTATATTCTCTCACTTTGATGAAAAATGTATTCTTGGATTGTTTTGATCGATCAAACCTTTTGGACAACTTAATCCTTGAATCTCTTGGTTTTTTCCTCTTCTAGACTCCTTTCCTCTTGGATTTCATCGAAAGAATAGGGCGAATTGAACTCTGAATATCTAATTTTAAAATGCAGAATGAAAAGCCTTGATCTTAAGATCAATTCGATCATTTCTAGCTCGATTTTGGGTTAGATTATGTGTTTCCTCCTAATCTTTTATCATTTATCATAAGATTTTATTTTCGATGCTTAGATTAGATTAATTTTTAGAAAATTTATCAAATTCTCTCTCTTCGTGATCGATTTTTCTACATTGATTTCTCCATGAATACTAATCTAAATTGATTGATTTTTGAGTCGATATATTTGGCTTGGATCTTCTTTCCAAAATTATTAAAATCCCTAATTTCTCAACCCAATTTGTCATCCAATTTGATCACATTTCAAGAATATCTCCAAAAATACCCTAATTCTTTGTGGATTTGACCCTTATTCACCATTATACTAGTCAATTCGTGATTAAATATTAAAATTGGTGAGTTTAGTATTTATTTTGATATAAATTTGTGTGTTTTCAATGACTGTGTGAAATTGTTTCGTTAGGCAGGTTAGACATAATTGGAGGATGGAGCAGTGCATATAGCTCTGGGAGTTGGCCCATGAGAGATGGAGCGAGAAACAATGTATCAAAGGATGATAGATAAGTGAGGTCACTAATCAGAGCATGAGAAGCTCAAATTATAAGTTCATGGATAATTTCTACTATGTGATTAACAAGGTGAGGAGTGACTCCAAGGGGACTGTCTCCTCCTTGCACTCACACAAGGGGTTGGATACCCTATCTTATGTTTGATAAACATGAGAAATTGAGTGAATAATCAATGAATTTCATACTCACTTTAGTTGTTTCACCAACCAAGTAGGGATTTATATGGGTGACATCCTTGGAAGAGGGGCATCCAGGTGAGAAGCAATAGATATTATGTGGCCTATATGCCAATTACACTTTCATGTATCTCATTTATGATCATTGAAATGAAATTTATTGATTGTAATTATTGTGTGATCTTTTTCATCAAGTATATGCAATGACTAAGTGAATTATGATGATATCATAATATAATGATCACTAGTCCTTAAACATATGTTCTAAACATTCCTATTCATTGGATATTCGAGAAGGATGTAGAATTTTCTGGAAAGAATAACACTATCTGATCTAAATCATATGATGAATATGGTTGATCTCGTAGCCATCAATGTGGAGTCACTAAGGATAAATAGTGAGTGCTCTTTGAAAAAAGAGTTCACTAAATTGATTCGTGTGAATCCTTGAATGGTAATTATACCTAACTGTCAATCACGATAATTCATGTCATGGTTGTGTATGTGGTCGTTTGACTTGAGACACTAAACACATCTTATGGATGGATGACCGTGTTTTGATTATGACCTACGAATCCCTAGCCACGATATCTAAAACGTTATATATTAGATACGCCATGAAGTCCATGAAGATAATTGTGTGATCAAGATGGGATAATCCACCCTCAGTATTTGAGGAGATTGACTCAAGGAATGAGATGAGATAAAATCCTTGGCCAAGGTAATATAAATATCAGAGAAAGAGTTCCCAATGATTTCCTACACGCATCAGTACTAGCTTGAGTGAACGATTAGGGTTCGACAGTCGATCAAACCCTAAGTCATTTATAGTCTCATGCGGATGAAGGATTATACATACATGATAATCGATTATGAGAACGTTCCATAAGGGAGTTCTTCTATACTCCTAGCTCCTAGAGTACGTGGTATAGCTTGGAAATCAACAAGCTAGCAACTCAACTTATCAATTGGGTTAAATTGATCCTTAATTAATTAATCTAAATTTTGATATGGATAAGCAATTAAGGTTGACCAATAAGGTATTATTTGGTCTATA
Source organism: Lemna minuta (assembly GCA_024174645.1). NCBI lineage: Eukaryota > Viridiplantae > Streptophyta > Magnoliopsida > Alismatales > Araceae > Lemna > Lemna minuta. The sequence goes on along the minus strand of CM044102.1, from coordinate 18,142,999 downwards.
GAGTTATTAACTAATGAGATATATGGACCTAAAGGGTCACACACATAAGGTCTATGGATGTTGGTTGATATAGACATAATTATGAGGGTTTCTATGAAAATCCACATACCAAATGTCAAGGTGCCTATGCAAAGCTTTGTGAGAATTCTCTCCTTTCTACTCTTTCTCTCTTGGTGAAGAGCTTTGAAAAGGATATCCAAGCATCCGGAGACCGTGTGGATACCGCTGGAGGCTAGGCATTTGAATAGCTTTAAGAACTCCTTTAAGGGAACCATGTAAGTATGTTTTCTCATACATACTAGATGATAGGATCATTTGCTCTTAGTGCCTCAATGTTTTCAAAATCCGATTCAATATATTCTGTGGCATTCAATGTTTTAATCAAAATTTGGAAATTTTATCGACCTCAAAACTCAACAAGAAGAACAATAGGGTGAATGGTGTTCTAGCTTGGGTTGCCTAAGGATGGGTGACCTCTTGGGTGGATAGTACTTGTACTGAGTGATCCTTGATTTCAAGTGATCATCCGTTAATGTTAAAAGGAAATTAACATTTCAAACTTAAAAAAAAACTATTGGTCAAAGATTGAAACTAATTAGATATATTATTATTATTATTATTATTTGTTTATGTAATTTTTATTGATGGATTTATTTTATCTATTAAAAGCTTCCTATATTTTCTAAGTGATGTGTAGATGAATTATGGAGAAATTCTAAAAATTTTATATTAATATACATTAAATCTATTCCAGAACCATGCTCTATTTTCTAAGTTTTTGATATTTTTGTTTCTCGCAATTCATTTATAATCCCTAGCTTTTCTGATTCATCACATTACCTCAGTCAAAATAGATTAATTTAGGAGGGTGGGGAGAAATTATGTGGGTTTGACTACAATATCAATAAAATATTTGTCGTCCTCTACATGCCAATGCACAAGAGTCTTTACTTGAACTTGCAAACTTGAGTTTTATGATTTATATAATTTAGTTTTTTCTACTTTATACTTGATGTCATTTATATTTCATTTCTTGTAAATTTTGATTAATTCATTCTTTTTCTATTTTTTTCAAATGTATTTATCTTCCACAATGTCATCCATGTTTTGAACCTAGAGTGCACCTTCAATGTTGTAAAAATGAAGAAAAAAAGGATGGTAAGAAATATATTTAACATTAAGAGTTTCAGAAAAAGCAAATTTCCTCAAATATTTAAATTCCACATGAAATCAAACTAAAATCATTTCATCTACTGAACCTATATGAAATAATTAAAATTTTATATCCAAATGCAATAAATAAGAGATTTCTCAAGACTTGATTGAAATTATGCACATGAATGTCATATATTCGTTATTCTTAGTGCAAGCTAAATCAAGAGTAACAACATAAACATATTTGACATTTGAAATAAAATGATCAAGTTCTTAACATCATAAAAGGATAATAAAATAGCAGGATAAAGTTTGTCAAAGTCTTTTGGAATTTGAATTTCTATGTTTTAAAAAAGAGATTTTTATTGAGAGAATTGTAGGACTGATTTCACAAGTTTCATAGACTTGGGAATGTAAATATTTACATTTCATATGGTTAAAGAACTCACACATGTCTTGTGACATTTATAATAATAGAAATGTGAGTTCATTAAAAAAACACCCTCATATTGTTCAAATCACACTTGGCCTCACTTCAGATAAAAACATGACTTCAATCATGTTATCAATTACTTTTTAAGAAAAAAATTTCATGTCATCTCAGCTTCTCTAGGGATTTGATCCATATGGAAAGGAAAGATATGGATCTATAGTTCCGTGATCACTATTAGGCAAAAATTTCTGATGTATCATTGTAACAAATGATTCAACATGTAAATACTCTAGTCAAATAATAGAAAAAATGCATCGTATTTATTTCAAGTCAAGATTTTTTCAGTTAAAATGAAAAATAAAATGAACATTTCAAGAAATGCAAAGATTTCCCAAATTTGATTCATAGGAATTTTTTCTACAACTCATCCCTTTGGTTTCGATGAATGATCTGCAATGAAGCTGAATCATTTGAAGAAAGTGTACGAATAATCTTTGAACAATTGAATGCTTTCGAATTGTGAAAAATGAAGGAAATTTATTTTTTATGTTGTCTTTGTGAAATCACTACCCTCCTTGCATGGAACCATATCATCTTTAAAAGTGTGTAATTTACCAAAGAAGAACCTGATGATAATCAAAATATTTAAAGAAATATTCCATGTCACGGGTTTATTTTTACTGTGCATCATAACAAGATATCAAGCTTCTAAGGAAAATAAAAGATTATAGAATTATTTGATAACATTATTTCTTCTCTCTCTTGACATGATGGTAATCAGGCTGAGGGGATACTCGATCATGATTTTCAGATAAAGACCCGAACTGATCCGATCGACGATCATGGTCTTCGAATTTTACGAAATGAACGTCATACCGCAGTCCACAATTGCCTATCGCTCTCTCTTTTCCCACCGCAGTCTCCGGCCGAGACCATGCCGCCGGCAACACTGCAAGAGAGAGCACCCAGTGACGCAGAGAAAGTGGACTGTCGTCTTTCACATTTGGTTCCCTTCTGAGCATTCTCGCTCCTTTCAGAAAATTAAACTCGACAACGAAAAACTAAATATCATGATGTCAGATGCCGAGAACATGAACCGTAACAGTTCTTGAATTAAATAATTATCAGCATTGAAAAATATCATCGGTCAGCAGAGCAATATCATGCTCCATCTCATTTCAAAAACAAATAATAAGCTCCATCTAGATGTCTATCTATCTATCAATGTATCAGTCTATCTGCCTATCAATCCATCTATCTATCTATCTATCTATCTATCTATCTATCTATCTACATTTATCTCCTCTCTTTCTCTCGGTCAGCCGATCTTAAAGCCGCCACTTAAAATTGAAGTACATGCACGCAAATTCGACGCCGTGAGTCAAACCGAATGCAAAAGATGGCGTTATAATCTACACGTTCTCTACGTTACTGATGTAGATTCTAACGCATATATAGCAATATAGATGAGAGAGAGAGAGATGATGATGATGATGATAGTGTTAACTCGCCTGAGGCTGATTCCCTCCGTCAAATGGCAGACTTTTGTCTCCCTCTGTAGTTTTCCACCGCATTATTGAACCGCTATACCATGCCCTCGTTCAATAAAAGCGAGAGCGAGAGGCAGTTCAAGAAAGCTGTGGAAAATTACAAAGAGAGACCGAGAATTGGTAGGTGCCCAGGACGAGAAAGAAGAGACAGAGAGGATGATGGTAAGCTCCATAGGATTGCGAACACGCCAGACCCTTTCGGCGGGCATTTCGAATTTATAGTAGAATTCTTACCAGCCGAAAAGTAAAACTCGAGATTTTTAATGCCAAAATCAGCTCCCAAATCCCAAAATGAAGACCACCGCCTCTCTCTCTCTCTTTCCCTACTCAGGCATTATTCTTGTGCGTTCTACTTCTTGTGCCTTTCTCTCTCTATCTCCCCCTCTGCCCCTCTCTTCTTTTATTATTCTTTCTTGTTCTTCTCCTCTCTGTCTCTCTCTCTTCTCCCTCTACGATGCATGTTAGCGGCTCATCTCAACTCTTCTTTTCCACCGTCGATTATCCATCGGACGACTTCTGCATCTCTCCTCGAATACTGTATCTCCGTTGACAAGTCGCCCCTCGCCAGCTTCCAAGAGCGCTTGTCCCGGAACGTGCGGACTACGCGTGCGGACTCTCATCAGTTCCCTCATCCCCATACCCTTGCTCCTTGAATCTAAGCCGTTCGATCCGGGATCCTTAGGTAAAGCGAACCGATGGATTAATGATCCCAAAGTCAGGACCACGCTGGCAATAAAGTAGATCCCGAGGTTCAACCTCATCGAAGCGGTTCGATCACCGGTGCTTGCGGTGACCGCCTGGCAAACACAGCTCCCGCGCACGGGGGACCCGGGTCGGGGACCGCCGTGCCGGTGATGGCGGAAAACGTAATTTTGGAATTCGGATGTTCAGGCCCCGAGGCTCTCGTGTCCCGCGGTGGACGTTAAGAATGTGCAGAACGAGTTTAAAATAGAATGGTGCTTCCGATTTGGAGACAAGAAACTCGCTTTGAAAGCAGCACCGAGTATTTAAAATATTTGTGGTATTTTAGTCTTTTGATATGCCATTCTTTAATCAAAACTCTTTGCTTAATCACAAATTTAATGGTATTATTGACGATATATTTAAAATATTGTTGATGGATCTGACTGACCATTGAATAATGAAAATTTGCCCAAATATTTTTTTCACCATTTCTCCCCCTACCGTAAATATCGAAATATTTTCAATATAAAGAATTTGGGATTCTTGCAGGGTTTCAATTCTCATCATTTTCAACTTACCTAGTTGAAAAAATATCAGTGTAGAGAATCGAGAGTGATGTTCAAGAGTTTATACTTATTTTAAACTTGACAATGAAGTAGATTCATAGCTTTCATGTCTTAGATATGTTGCAATATGTCAAGTTTTTTTGTGAGTATTGGTGTATTGCAATTAATCGAATCGAAAAGAGGGAGGAGACTTTGTCTGTTGCTATCCTTATATCACATAAATTGATAAAACCCTAGTTGGAATACATAGATCTAGATGAGATAAATTTATGAAGTCGACTTCCCAAGTAAATTTATGAAGCATTAGAGACTCTCATGTTGATGAGCAAGTGAAATCCAGTAAACCACACTTTTTCAAACAACCCATCCCGTAAAGTAGACCTACAAGAGTCAAAGACATCGATGAGAATTGATTGGTCGAATCTGACTATAAAAAAACTAGTCGTTGAACATGAAACTGTGCCCACTTTTTCCCTAAAAATTGAGATCAAATAAACACAAAACAAAGTTAATCTTTATGATTTCAATAATCTTTCTCTTTCTCCTATGATTGGGAGTATTCTATCTGTTTCTTCCCCACAAATTCAAAGACTTTTTAGTTCTCTCTCTATGAATTTCACGACTTACCTTTTTTTTATTTCTCCTTAGATTATATACATCGGTTATATTTGTATCCTTGGATTAGGATAGTATTCGCCTCCGTTCTCCTTTATTTATGTGTATTTGAAATTTTATCTTTTTTTTGTTTCCTTTGCAAGTAAAAGATCCTCAAGAAAATGTTCATGCAAACAAGAAGTCTTGAAATCTTCAAGAAAACATTCACATAAATTTCCAAGGTTCAGTGAATTTTATTTCTTGTGTCATTTTGTTAGAATTATACAATCATGCTCCTAGATATTTAGAGTAATACATAACAGAAACCTACATAAATAATTGGGTGCTCTACAAAAGTCTGTAAGGCTATTTTTGGCCCCTCTTGTTAAACTTAAGCACCCACCATTGTGCTAAAAGCTACAAATGATAGCAAGGGCACTAGTCTTAGGTCGAGCATCGACTTCCAAAATTCCTCCTCCTCCCCCCCTCCTTCAAAGATAATGATACATGACAAAAGATTAGGATGAAAAATCATAATCTAACCGGAAGTCGTGCTCTAATTCTCTAATTGATTATCAATCAATGGCTTTTTAGTCCACGATTTTGAAGACAAAATTTCAGCATTTAAAGAGGCTATTTCTCCCTATTATTTGTGACGAAATCTTGATTTCAAGCACTCTCTAGACAAATAAATGAGTCTAGAAGAGGAAGAAATCAATAGCATGATAAGGATTGAAATGTCTAAACAATTCGATAGCTCGAAACATCCAAGAATGAATTTTTCCGTCGAAGAGCATGTTAATTTTGAAGAGAAATTTGGGCGTGGCCGTTGGATTGGCACTTCATCTTCAATCAACTTCTTAAATGAAATGCTTGGATGCGAATTGTTGTCATTAATTCACGTCCGTTTGATCGAAGATGGAGCGCTCAAATTTTGCCACGTCGCGCGTGAAGAAGAAGCATCACGCGATCGCGTCCGTTTGATTGAAGATGGTGATGGATATTATGTGGCCTATAAGCCAATCACACTTTCATCAATCTTGTTTATGTTCATTGAAATGAAATTTATTCATTGTCATTCTTGTGTGATGTTTGCAATGAAGTCCATGAGCATGTGCAATGACTAAGTGAATTATGATGAGATCATAATATAGTGATCGCTAGTCTTTAAACATATGTTCTAAACATTCCTATTCGTGGGATATTCGAGAAGGACATTGAATTATCTGGAAAGAATAGCATTATCTGATCCATCTCATATGATGAGTATGACCGATCCTATAGCCATCGGTGTGGAGACACTAAGGATAGATAGTGGGTGTTCTTTGGAGAAAGAGTTCACTGAATTGATCCGTATGAATCCCTGAATGGTAATATATATAATTGTCAATCAGGTTGATTCATGTCATGATTGTGTATGTGGTCCTTTGACTTGAGACACCAAAGACATCTTGTGGATGGATGATCGTGTTTTGATATGACTTACGAATTCCTAGTCACGGGATATCTAAAACATCATATATTGGATACGACATGAAGTCCACAAAGATGATTGTGTGGTCAAGATGGGATCATCCACCCTCGGTATATGAGGAGATCGACTCAAGGAATGAGATGCGGTTAAATCCTTGGCCAAGGTAGCGGAAATATTAGAGAAGTTGTTCTCAATGATTTCCTACTCGCATTAGTACTAAATTGAGTGACGGATTAGGGTTTGACAATTAACCATACCCTAAGTCATTCATGAATCTCGTGTGGATGAAGGATTATACGTACACGGTAAACCAATGACGGCATGGTTCCATGAAAGAGTTCTAATATACTCCATATCTCCTAGAGCACGTGGTGTAGCTTGGCACCCACCGGGCTGGCGACTCAACCTGTCGATTGGGTTAAATCGATCCTTATTCAATTAATCTATATGTTGATATAGTTAATTGATAAGAAGGACCAATGAGTGTTATTGGGTTGATAGAGTCATTAACTGGCGAGATATATGGACCTAGAGGGTCACACACATAAGGTCAATGGACGTCGGTAGATATAGACATAATAATAAGGGTTTTTATGAAAAGTTCACATTCCCAAAGTCTATAAATAGGGGGAGAACGACCATAATAGAGGTGCCCATGCAAGCCTAGTAGAACTTCTCCTCCCTCTTCTCTTCCTCTCATGGTGACGAGTGTTCAAGAGGAGATCCGATCGTCTGGAGACTGTGTGGATACCGCTAGAGGCCGGACACTTGAACGGTTGAAGAACTCTTTCAAATGATCTAAGTAAGTATGAATTTTATTCTATACTAGATGATAGGATCACCTAGAATGGATGATGAGATCATCTATTCTTGGTGCTTGACGAGACGAGACCGCGAGGTCGTCGATTTCACACGGTCTCGTGTCAAAAATAAAGCCTAATTTACCAATTTGGGAAATTAAGAGAGAATTGAGGGGTATAATGGTAAATAAGGGTCGAATCCACAGGGAATTTAGGTATTTTCGAGATATCTTTTGGAATTTGGTCAAATTGGACGATGAATTGAGGTGAGAAATTAGGGAAAATGATGTTTTTAGAAAGATAACTCAAAGATCTATCTGTGGAATCAAAAATCGCTCGATTTGGAATAGTAATCACGGAGAAATCAAAGATGGAAGTGGGATGAAATTTTCGTAATCACGAAGAACACAAATTGAAATTGAAATGAAATTATACTTAAATTGAAATCCTAAACGTAAAATTGATGATACATGACGATAGATAAGAGGACAAAATTGTTTTCTAACCCGAGATAACGATCAAATCGATCCAATTGATCGCCGGATCGACAGCTATTCATTCCGCGAATTCAATCGTGAACATCGGTGTTCAAGAGACAAATTCTCCTCGTACGATCGTCGAAATCTCTCTTATAAACACTCCGTGGACACGATTTCGAGTCTAGAAGAGATTAAAAGAGAGAGATTCAAGAGAGAATGGGTTTAGATGCGTCGATTAGATCAAATCCCTCAAGAATACATAAAAACGACGAAGAACTCGTCTATTTATAGGGCGAAATGAGGAGAGCCGTTCGATCGATGCGTTAAGGCTCGATCAACGGTCATGATGAAACGGTTCATCACGAACCGTTATAATTAAATCTCAGCCGTCCGATCGCGATCGGACGCGTGAGATGGGCTTGGATCGTATGCGTTTAAAAATGCATCGATTCATAGCCATTATATCGTGATCCGACGGTCTTGATGAAGTTTTCAAATCAGGCATTATAAAATGCCTTAAATCCGCGCCGTTGGATCTTGATCCGACGCGTCAGATGCTCCCCTCAAGATTTAATCCTGGCCGTCATAACTCCTTATTAAGAGCACGTGTCTTTGATGATCTCCGGTGGTCCCGGCGTCCACGCGATCGACGCGTGTGGTGCTGCCACGTCGCCGATGATCCAACCGTTATAACTCTTTTAATCGCGCACATGCTTGATTGATCGATCGGTGGTCCAGGCGCATGCGATCGACGGGTGAGATCGACGCGCGCCGTCGATCCGACGCTCCTCCTCACGCCACGTCACCTGAAATAGGTAAGACGTGTGGATTAGTCCCACACGGAAAATAAAAAAGCAAATCGTCGGGTTTATAATACCCGATGATCTAGAGGGTTAATAACCCTTCCCAGCTAGGGAAGGCTGAAGACCCATTTTATATATATAATAATAATATAAATACTATAAATATAAAATGCGCCATGTAGGCGCTGCGCGGGTCCGCGTGGCGCTGCCACATGGCCTTGCGTGCCACGTCGCATCCACGTGGGTCCCGCGCGCAAACCTTAACATTTTTTTTTATTTTATTTTTTATTTTAAAATGGTTTAAAATAGAAAATAAAATCATAAAAAAAGCAGGAAAAATCCCTAAAAATTGTAAAAATCATATCTTTTAAAATACAACTCCAAATTAATCCAAATTTCTTTCCTTTGATCTGAAATTTAATTATCTATCTTTCTAAAAATTCAAAATATTTAAATAACAAGAGATTTAATTTATATTTCAAAAATGCACTCATTTCCTTAAGATTTTAAGTTTAGAAAATTAAATGAATGTTTATAAAAACTATTTCTCTTATTATTTAACTTTAAAAACTACTTATAATCTCAAGTAAAAATGGGTTATAAAATCTCTAATCTTTAATTCATCATAATTAACTCTAAATTAACGCATTTTGAGATTATAACATAAAATTGCATAGAATGATAGAAATACACTCAAAATATGATAACATGCACATAAATGTAATGTTTTTATGCCTTAATTTGCATTAATAATCATGTTTTATCATGTTAAGATTGCATGTTATCAGTGCTTCAATGATGTTGAATGTTTTAATTCAACACCTTCCGCTGCAATCATTATTTTGGACAAAGATTTGGAGAGCTTTTCGAGCCTCAGATCCCAGCAGATGGAGCACTCAAATTTTTGCCACGTCGCACGTGAAGAAGAAGCATCACTCGATCGCGTCCGTTTGATTGAAGATGGAGCACTCAAATTTTGCCACGTCACGCGTGAAGAAGAAGCATCTGTTTGATCATGAATCGACACCTAAGATGTTGCCACACGTCTATTGCAGTCCATCAGGCGGATTTAATCTCAACCATTATAACTCTTTTGATGATCGGGTGAGATTAAGTCATTTCAAAAGCAAATCGTGGCCCAATAAGAGTGCGTTGCATACCCCGTTATTTAAGTCAAGATCAATGACTTCGATTAAGTGCACAAATCGATCGCGTCTCATCTCGCCACATCACCTACGATGGTATAAAAACAAAGATAGTCCCATAGGACAAAAATAAACGCGATTCGACGGTTATATAAGTAAAGTGCATATAATGGGCTAGCAAAAATCCTTAATGGATGCTTAACCCACTAATTACACTTTGCGCACGCACGCACACACACATGCACACGCGTACACACACACGTGCGCCACGAGATGACACGTCACTCTGCCGCCACATCAGCGTGCGATAAAAACTTGATTTTTTAATTTTTAAAAATCTAAATAAATCCAAAATAAATCTAAAATAAATTAAAAAAATTCAGAAAAAATTTCAAAAAAATCCCTAAAAATTAGAAAATTCATAGCTTTTAAAATAAAGCTCTAAATTAATCAAAATTTATTTTTTGGATTAGAAATTAAATAATCTATCATTTTAAAGAGTCAAATTTAATAAATAATAAGAGAATAAATTTTTATTAAAAAAATACACTCATTTCTCTTGGAAAATAAAAACTTAGAAAAATAAGTGTGTTAAAAGTATTTTCTCTTATTATTTAACATTAAAACCCAATTACAATCTCAAATAAAGATGAGAATAATCTAATATAAAATATATTATTTAAAAATACATAATTATCCCTAAAATAAAGCATTTTGAGATTAGAACTTAAAATTGCATGAAATGATATATATGCACTCAAAGTATGTTAACATGCATACGGATGGAATGTTTTATGCCTAAATTTGCATGAATAATCACATAATTACATGTATAAATTGCATGTTATCAGTGATAGAAAAATTAAATTTTGGGAAAAAAATATAGTTAACTAAGTGAAAAGAATGCTAGATGAGTTGCACATGAATTTGATGACTTAAGGTAAATATTTATTGATGATAAAGAAATTGATGTATTGAGTTTATTTTATAATATCAATAATTCATTTAGCCAAAATGTGTGATCAAGATATGGGTTTATGATTGTTGGATAAGGAGGGTCAAGCCATTGGAGTGGAGAACTTTAGGAACTCTCACATCAACATGTCATATCTTTGCATTAATTTTTTCCTTTACAGCTTCACTATTATCGTATACATGGAGATTTAGACAAGGAAATATCACTACTATAATTAGTACTCTTATATATCAGTAGATGTAATAGATATTCTATTTAAGAATTTCTACATAATATTTAATATCTGATGACTACTTTCGTATATATATATAGGGATACCGGATATTTTATTTAAAAATTGATACACTTTGAAGGATATTCAAGAAGTATATCACGTTATTCACAAAGAATAAAACTATATAATATAACTCACATGATAAATATGGCTGATCTTGTGGCCATTGGTGTAGAGACACTGAGTATAAATAGTAGGTCATCAAAGAAAGAGTTGACTAAATTGATTTGTATGAATTATTAAATGGTACTATACCTAACTGTCAATCCGGTTGATTTTTGTCATGGTTGTCTATATGATCATTTGAATTGAGACACCAACAACATCTTGTTGATAGATGATTATGTTTTGACTATGCCTAATGCTTCCCTACCTTAGGGATATCTAAAACATCTTAGATTGCATATAGTATGAAGTCCTTGAAGGTTATAGTGTGATGAAGACATGATTTTCTACCCTTGGTATTTAAGGAGATTGACTCAACGAATGAGATGCGATGATTAGCCAAGGTAATGGAAATGTTAGAGAAGGCCGATAACATGTAACTTTTACTTCAAATTACATGATTATTAGTGCATTTAAAACATAAATTATTCTATTCTTATTCATGTTATCATATTTTGAGTGCATATTCATCATTCAATGAAATTTACATCAAAAATCTCAAAATGCATTATTTAAAGGGATAATCATGCATAAATGTAATATGAAATTATAAAATACATTATCCCCATTTACATTTGAGATTTGAGTTGAGTTTTAAATGCAAATAAGAAGAAGAAATATTTTTTTATGCACACTTATCTATTTTTCTAACTTTATTTTTCAAAGAAGATGAGTGTATTTTTTGAGTTAAAAAATTTATTACCTTGTTATTTTGTAAATTAAAATTTAAATAATGATGGACTATTAAATTTGTGATCAAAGAAAAATACTTGGACTAAAACGGAGTTTTATTTTGAAAGTTAAATTTTTTTTAATTTTTACGGATTTTTGGATTTTTTTAAATTGATTTCTAATTTATTTTAATTAAAAATATTTTTAAAAATAGGTTTTTATGTGCCCATTGATGTGGCAACTGACATGGCATGCGTTTTTGCGTGTTGCCACATGGCGGCATGTGCGTGTGCATGTCACACACATGTGGTGCACACGTGGCACATGATTATCACACGCCCTTAGCAATTAAGCGCCCTTAATGGGCTTGAGCTAAATACATAGTCAACTTTGCTATTTATACACAAAATTTTCCTTGATTTCTTCAATGTGGGACTATATTTATTTTTATTCTATGTAGGTGACAAGGCATGATGTGGAGTGTTCAATTTTTGGAGTTAATCGCGACAGTTGATGCTCACTTAAGAGGAGGGGTACGTGTCGCGCTATGATTGGACGAAAATTTGACTTATAACTTACAATAAATCTTAACCAATCATCGGGAGAGTTATAACAATCGAGATTAAATGCGACCAGCGGACTCGTCGTGATGTGCGACCCATTTAGAAGCATCAGATCAAGATTTGACGGACGCGATCACTCGTCGCTTCCTCTTCACATGACAACGCGATAAATTCTCACTCTTCATCATGAATCAAACAACTATGACTTAAAGGCATCCATTTGAATTCCTAGAATTTCATCTGGAATGTTGACTGAATGTAAAGCATTGATTGAATGGCTTCGCCCAAATTTCTTATATTTATACTCTCTCTCTTCGAGGAAAAAATGTATTCTTGGATTGTTTCGATTGATTGAACCTTTTGAACAACTCAATCCTTGATTCTCTTGCTTCAATCATCATTTAGAACCATTTCCACATCCAAGGAGTGCTTGAAGTTAAGATTTTTTCAAAAGAATAAGGAGCATTCACCGCTTGAACTGTGAATATCCATTATAAAAATTCAGATAAAAAAAGCCTTAATGTGGCGATTAATTAGATCATTTTGAGGGTGATTTTGGGTTAGATTGCATATTTTATTCCCATTCTTTCATCATTTATCATTAGATTTTAATATTTAAGCTTAGATTAGGTTAATTTTTATAGAAATTTTTATCAAATTCTTTCTCTTTGCGATCAATTTTTCTCTCATTGATTTCTCTACGAATACTAATCCAAATTGGGTGATTTTTGATTTTGTGGATTCGTCTTGGAGTTCTCTTTTTGAAAATATCAATTTGCCTAATTTCTCACCCCAATTCATTGTCCAATTTGATTGAATTTTGAATATGTCTAAATTTTTTCCTAATTATCTGTGGATTCGACCCTTACTCACGATTATCCTAATCAATTAATGAGTAACTCTCTAAAATAATAAGTTTGTAAAAAAATATTTTGACACTAGAAAGTGTGTTTTCAATGACCGTACAAAATCGTTCTGTCAAAGGTGTTCTTGATGATTTTCTGCATGCATAGTACTATCATGAGTGATCACATAGGGTTTGATAGTTAATCATATCCTAAGTTATTCATGAGCCTCGTTTGGACAAAGGATTATATGTACATAATAACTGATGACATCAAGGTTTCATATTGGAGTTCTTATATGCTCTATATCCCTTAGAGCACATGGTGTAACTTAGTACCCAACAAGTTTGTAACTCAACCTATTGATCGAGTTAAACCGATCCTTAATTAATTAATCTATATGTTAATATAAATAATATACAAGGTTAACTAATAAGTGTTATTAGGTTTATAGAGTTATTAAGTAATAAGATATATGAACCTAGAGTGTCACACATATAATATCTATAGATGTTTGTGGATATAGACATAATTATGAGGATATTGTGAAAATTTTACATACCTAATTAAAAGATATTATGTGGCCTATGAGGTAAATCATATTGTCATGTATCTCATTTATATTAATTGAAATGAAATTTCTTTATTGCCTTTCTCGAGTGATGTTTGTAATAAAGTCCATGAGTATAATAATGACTACGTGAAGTATGATGGGATGATATATAATATTTTAAAAATTGTAATTTATGGGATATTAGAAGACATCGAATTATTAGAAAAGAATAGTAGTGCTTGATTTGACTCAGATGATAAGTATAGTTGATCTTATGGTCATCGATATGGAGATATCCAAGATAGATAGTAGGTGCTCTTTGGAGAAAGAGTACACAAAATTGATATGTATGAATCAATGAGTGATATTATACCTAATTGTCAATGAAGTTGATTTATGTCATAATTGTATGGGTGGTGTTGACTTGAGACACTAGAGACATCTTATGAATTGATGACCTTGATTCAATTATGACTTGTAAATTTCTTGCCATAGGATCTCCAAACTATCAAATATTTGATACAAAATGGAGTCCTCAAAGGTGATTGTGTGGTCGATATCAGATTGGTTGTGCTCAATATTTGAGGAGATTGACTCAAGGAATGAGATGCAATGAAATCCATGGCCAAGGTAATAGAAATATTGGATGATTTTTCTTCACGCATCAATACTAGCATGAGTGATAGATTAAGGTTTGATCGTACCCTAAGTCATTCATGAGTTTCTAATATATTTAGGACTATATGTACATGATAAATAATGATAGTAAGGTTCTATATAGGAGTTCTCATACACTCCATATTTCTTAGGGCACGTAATGTAGCTTGGCATAGAACAAGTTAGCAGCTCAATTAGTCAATTTGGTTAAATTAATCCTTAATTAATTAATTAATTAATCTATATGTTGATGTAATTAATGAGGTTGACCATTACAGTGTTATTGGGTCTATAGAGTTATTAAATAACAAGATATATGGATTCAGATGGTCATAATATAGATATGGTTATGGATGTTAGTAGATATAGACGTAATTATGAGGGTTTTTGTAAAAGGTTCATAAACCTAATCGTGTGATATAAGGAGAGAACACCTACAACTCAAGGTGCCCCTGCAAGCCTTGTGAGAATTCTCTCCTTTTTGCTCATTCTCTCTAGGTGTAGAGCATCTAAAAAGAGATCCAACCATCTAACAATAGTGTGGATACTAATAAAATCTAAACACTTGAAATTTTTTAAGAATTTGTGTAATCAACCCTAAGAGATGAAGAGTGTTAAAGTTTGGATTCTAATCCGTAATAGATGAGAGGATCATTAGCTCTTGGTGTCTCAATATTTTGAATGTTCACTTAAATGTATTTTCTTGTGTTTGATGTTTTGACTGAAAGTTTAGAGCTTATCCAACATCAAATCCCAATACCAATGTCTATAAATAAGGGAGAATGACCAAAACTCAAGGTGCCCATTCAAGTCTAGTAGAAAATCTCACTTTTCTTCTCTTTCTCTCTTAGTGAAGAACGTCAAAGAGAAGATCTAATCGTCGAATGATACTGTGGATACCGCTAGGGGATGGACACTTGAAAATCTTTGAGAACTTCTTCAATGAACCTTTTAAGTATGGATTTTAATCTATAATAGATGATATGATTATCTATTCTTGGTGTCATTATATTTTTCACTAAACATCCAAAATATGATCAAATTTAGGTTGTGTTAGATGACTTGATCAAAATTTTCAGAGCCTATTGAGCATTAGATTCTATCAATTCCCCCCACCCTTTTTCTTTCATACATCCTGCTAATGATGGGGAATGGAATTGCCCCACTTGGATTTGTTGACAATGTTGGTTTTACTACCTACTCTTGTTGTCGCCCCTTCCTAGCACCACTAGCCCTATTGTTGGCCTTTCTAGCACTACTAGCTATGGGTTTCATTGGCCTTGTCTAACCAACTGATCGCTAGCCTTGCCTAGTTGGTCATATATTCTACCCTAAATTTTCATGCAAGAGACTCCAAAAAAGGGGGGAAGATTACAGTGCTTTGCATGCATGCCCACCTTCTTATGCTAGAAATGTCCATGTCTCTTTGTGAAAAATTCATCTTCTATAAACTTGTGGCATTAGCTCCCTTTTCATGAGCACTGGCTAGCACCCCCTAGGCACAATCATTAGCACCTCTTGGCATACCTACTACTAACCCTCGACGTACCTTGCTAGTGCCTTCAAGAGGCCTTACTAGTGCATTTAGGTACCCTTGCTGTACCTATAGGTGCTCTTACTAGATCCTCTATGTGCCCTTGTTAGAGCCTCTAGGCACCCTTACTAGCTCCTCCAAGCACCCTTAGTAGTTCCTTCATACACCCTTACTACAACCTTCATGTACCCTTATTAGCATTGCCGCGCGCCTTGCTAGCACCTCTGTGCGCCCTTGCTAGCGCCTCCTAAACGCGACTAGACCAGTAGTCGTTGAATACACACGGTCAAGTGTCAAAATAAAGTCCAAACTTACCAATTTTAAGAATAATTCATGAATTGAGTGGTATAATGGTAAATAAGGGTCTAATCCACAGGGAATTAGGGAAAATTTTTTTGATGATATCTTCGAAATTTGATCAAATCGGACGATGAATCGGTGATAGAAATTGGGCAAATGGATATTTTATGAAAGAGGACTTCAAGACGAATCCACGGAATCAAAAAATCAATGAATTTGACTTTGATTTTGCAGAGAAATTGAAGATCAAACATAGGGGTATTTTCCAGAAATATAAATCACAAAATTACATAAATTAAGAATAAAATTACTTAAAATTACGATTCTAAAATGAAATTAAATGCTAAACGAAGATATATTAGGATGAAACACGATCTCTAACCCACAATTGCGATCGAATTGATCCAATTAATCGCCAAAATCAAGGTTATTCATCAAAATTTAGAAATCACGATTCATGGAGTTCAAGAGTCGATTTGTTCCTCATCGATCGTCGAAATCTTGATCTTAAACACTCCGTGGACGCGAAAATGAGTCTAGAAGTGATTGAGATCAAGAGTTTCAAGATATTTGTGTCTAAACAATTTGATTTACTCGAATTGCTCTCGCATGCTTTATAAATCTCGAAGAACATCTCAATTTATAGGGCGATTTCGGCATAATCGTCCGATCTCCATTTAATTCGCGATCAACGGCTATGATGAAATGCATCGAATGCGAATCATTTCCGTTAAGTCGCAGCCATTGGATCGCCAATCGACACTCGAGAGGAAGCCACGTCGCAAGCATTATAAAAACGCATCAAATTGTCACCGTCAGATCGCGATCGTACGTTTGTGATGCGTTTTCGTCGGTTTAATCTCAGCAGTTATAACTCCTTCGATCAACGGCTGAGATGAAATCATTTAAGAAAATAATTCGCCGATGAATAGTGATGCGCCACGTACCCCCTCCATTAAGTGAAGATCAACGACTTTAAATCTTCACGTGATCCGACGCTCCTCACGTTGCCACGTCACTGCCCGCCTCGACCATCAATCGCGACGCGATCAGACGGTCCAAATCATGCCATGTCACCTGCGAGTGAATAAAATTAGGAAAACTCAATTTTTAATTCTGGAAAATCTTTAGAAAATCATTAAAAATTCAGAAAAAAATGAAAAAAATGAAAAAATCCCTAAAAATTAGAAAAATTCATAACTTTCAAAATATAACTCCAAATTAATCTAAATTTCTTTCATTTGATCATAAATTTAATTATCTATCATTCTAAAAAGTTAAATTTAATAAATAACAAGAGTTTCAATTCCTATTTCAAAAATACATTCATTTCTAAAGATTTTAACTTTAGAAAATTAAATGAATGTTTATAAAAATTGATTTCTCTCATTATTTAACATTACAAACTACTTATAATCTCAAGTAAAGATGGATTATAAAATTATTTATCTTTAATTCATCATAATTAACCCTACATTAAAGTATTTTGAGATTATAATGACGTTTTCATAGAATGATAGATAAATACTCATAAATATGATAACATGCATAGGAATGAAATCTTTTTATGCCCTAATATGCATTAATCATCATGTATTATCATGTCTAATTAGCATGTTATCACCTCTGACCAAACGATATCGTATGGTCATTGAATACACACGATGTCGTGTCAAAACAAAGTCCAAACTTACCTATTTAAAGACTAATTCACAAATTGAAGGGTATAATGGTAAATAAGGTCGAATCCACAGAGAATTAGGGAATTTTGAGAGATATCTTTGAAATTTGATCAAATCAGACGACGAATTGAGTTTAGAAATTAGGAAATTTATAATATTAAGAAAGATAACTCAATTGCGAATCCACATAATAAAAAATCGAGTGATTTGGATTAGAATTTGCAGATTAATCAAAGTTTGAAAATGAGAGAAAAATTTGATCGCGAAATTGATTTAAAACTGAAATTAAACTTAATCTACGATTCAAAATGTAAATCTAATGCTAAATGATGAAAGATTAAGATGAAAACACGCAATCTAACCCAAAGTCGCGCTCGAAATGATTCAATTAATCGCCGGATGCATGGCTATTCATTCCACGATTTCGAAGATGAAAATTGGCATTCAAGATGTGATTTCTCCTTGCTCCCTCGATCAATTTCTGATTTCAAATGCTCCTCGGACGCACAAAAGTGTCAAGAAGGCAAAGAAATCAAAAGACTCTCAGATTATGATGTTTAGACAGTTCGATTTCACTCAAAAATCCAAGGGTGTTCTTCCGTCGTGAAGAACAGTTTTATTTATAAGAGAATTGGGAGTAACCGTCAGATCTAACAGTCCATCGCGATCAACGGTCCACATGACGCGCATGTTGACAAATCAGTGTGATTAAGTCGCATCCGTCCGATTGGCGATGGAGCGTCAAGTTTCGTCCATGTCGCGCGCTTTGATTGTCCGTTGGATCTTCATCGGACAGTCGCGATCAATCGGAAAGTCCACCAATCGCAATTATTCGTGACCGTTATAACTCCTCGGATGGACGGCTGTAATTAAGCTCCATTTAATCGAATCGACGACTCTCGAGATGTCGCCACGTACCCCTTGAGTAAGTGACATCCGACGCACGTGATTAAATCATGAGATCGAATGTCTTAAATAACGCCACGTCACCTGAAATAAAAGCCAAAAGAAGATAGTCCCACACGGAATAAAATATTAGATTTCATCGGGTTTATAAGCTCCACGGACTTAAGCGGTTAGCTTAAATCCGATTACGGATGCTCCTAACCCTGTTTATATGTCCGCGCACGTGTCATGCACACACACATGCGTGTGACGCATACACGTCACGCACACACGCACACACGTGTGTCCACGTGTCACACAGACACATGCTCATGCGTTGCCACGTGGCTTCGCTCCGCCACGTTAGCGCGCGGTAATATAAAACCCTTTTTTATTCTTTTAATCATTTTAAAATTGAAAATACAATTAAATAAATTCAGAAAAATTCTAGAAAATTACTAAAAATTGTAAAAATCATAGATTTTAAAATACAACTCCAAATTAATTCAAATTTATTTTTGTTGGATCAGAAAATTAAATAATATATCATTATAAAAAGTCAAAATATTAAAATAACAAGAGAATGAATTTTAATTAAATAAATACAATCATGTATCTTATAAAATAAATTTATAAAATTACATGATTGTAAATAAAGACCTTTTCTCTTATCATTTAATTATGAAAACATCATTATGATCTTAAATATAATTAGGATTAGAATTACATTGTTTAATTATGCATACTTATCTATAAAATGATGTATTTTTAGATCATAACATGAAATTATGTAAAATGATAGAAATATACTTAAAATATTATAACATGCATACAATTGTTATAATTAATGCCTTTATTTGTATTAATAATCATGTAAATTCATGTATAAAATGCATGTTATCAACCTCGAAGCACCCATATAAGTACCTTTAGGCATCTTTTCTTGCACTTGTATGTTCTCATACTCTTTTTGCAAGTTGGTCATGGTTATGCTCTAGATCCAGAGGGAGTGTTGGAGGATACTATCCAGCCAATCATGGGCAGCTCATTAAGGGCCTCTCTTTCTAGAATTCTCTTCTTCTAGGTCCTTCTCTCCTCTATATAAAGCAATCTAGTTTGCCTTCTCTCTTAATGTCAAACATTCTTCTTCTCCAAAAATCTATTACGAAGGTTTGTATGGTTATATATATAGTGCTCTCTTTATTTCCACAGAGATTGAATTCGATGTTTATATTTATGTACATAGATATTTGTATAAATATATTATGCATGTTATTGCACAAAATTTTTTAGGCAAATATACACTTATTTGTAATTAATCTATTTACATAATTACTTGAGGATATTGGGTCATAATAAATTTCTAGAGATTCTTGGAGGCCAAATAGATGATCTACTTTCTAAGTACAAAATTTAACACTCCTTATGTTAGAGTCAACAACAATCAGACACAAAAATTAAATTCAACAAGCTACTAGAAGAAAGTAAAGGTCAATATCAACAATAGAAAGTCATCGACACAAAAATTCATCATGAAGTGAAAACAAAGAGCCAACAATGATCGAACAAAAATAATTAGCTAAAAGTCAACGTCAGTAGAAGTTGAAGTCAACATAAAGTTAAAGTCAATAGAAAGTTCAATAGAATTAGCGAGCCTTCTTTATCAATGCCACAATCCCTTTTGTGTAGAAGCATATTTGAACTCCACCTATGCCAAAAATTATGGTGACTAAAAGCCTGCCTCTAGTTTTTGCACCTATATTGTGGGGAATCTTATGACTTGGTAGATTGACAAGCAACGTGTTGATTTCTCTCTCTTGTGTAGAAGTTGACTGTTGAGCTATGGCCCATGCCTCCTTTAAGATACTTTGTGTATGTTGGTTACTTCATGAGCATGGTTTTTCCAGTGTAGGGGGCTATGCTAATTTTTTGTGATAATTAAAACGTCATCTTTCTCCCCCAATGACTCCACCTTCTATGAGTGTGCCAAGCACATTGAGATCGACTACCAAATTGTTCCGACTAGTTGTTCGGTGTCTCATCACTACTTCTCATGTTTCATCATCCAATCCACTTTTGAACATTCTTATTAAGGGATTAAGCGTTATGTTGTACGAATCCTCTTGCAATAGCTAGGCGTGTTAGATCTCTACACTTGAGCTTGAGGGGAAGTTTGGGATAATATGGCCATGTAAGGACGGTTATGGAAAAATATCTCTTCCTCTGTCTCTCTTACTCTCCTCTGTCTCTGTCTATATGTTTGTCTGTCTGTCTCTATCTCTCTCTCTCTCTCTCTCTTTCTCTTTCTCTCTCTCCCCCTCTCTCTCTCATTCTGTATTGGTTGTGTGCAGGGTTTACTCACAACCATAGTCTTCCTCTCTTATTCTCCTTCTTCACTTCTTCTAGTTTCTTCCTATTCTTGAATAATATAGACTTTTTGATGGAGAATTATTTTGAAACATGAACACAAGGGTTCTAAGTGAACCTATCCTCCTCCTCCTCCTTACTCACCAACTTGAAAATTACCCATTCATTAAATGGATGAAGAAGACCTCTCTAAATAATTAAAGAGAGTGTAGATCTTAAGGGAATTATTTTCCCTCCTTTCCCTATTTTATACTGATCAAATGATTGACTTGGTCAAAAGAAATTAGCCTTACCCTTAGATAATTAGAATCCCTTGAATGGACCAAGTCAACCACCATTTTACCTTTGATATAGGTTCCCTATTTTCCAAACCATAACCACCATATCATAGGTACCTTGTATAAATTAATGATCTCAAGAAAGAAACATCAATAGGAACACACTTGTTATCCCATCCCTCTCCCTTTGAAATCCACCCTAGTCAGTAGATTAGAGGAGATCTATTTTATGAAATTACATTATCTTCTTGTTCTACTTCAAGACAAAGACTTGTGCATGAATACACCCATGCATGCATGAAGATCAAGCAACACCAAGAGAAGCACCATAATCAAAGGATGAATTAATGTGAAAATCTCCATAGCAGCTCAAGTCAAAGCCCACAAAGACAGTCATGATTTCTATCAAAGAAGATCTCAACAAGGAGAACTATCTTCATCTAAACTAGCTCAATATTTCCAAGCTTATTTCAAACCCAATGAGATTATACATCTCTCTCAGCTATCAGGAGGGTATCGAAGATGCATATGGCCTCCACAGTTGGTGAAGAAAAGAAAAGCCAGTATAATATCAGCCAAAGAACAACCTTAACTACCTCTTACAGGGCAAAATCAGCAACATATACGACTTAGACAAGCACGAGAGACAACCTCCACGAAACGAAGGACAAAGGTCAACCGATCCAATAACTTCAGTCATAAACTGCTCCAAGTGATGCCGATCAATACGGGAATAAGGACGTCCACGTACCTCCCCGTCGTATCTCCATCCAGAGGCTGCCGACATTCAAGCAAATTCCATCGACTCTAAGCTTCAGCGAACGCCTCCTTCCCGTGGCTCGGTCAGCTCTATCACCAACATCCATACGCAACAACGCCTCTTCCTTCTTTCTACCTACCATGATGGTCCGCCTCAAGACTGACACAAGACACGCCCAAGGCTTACGTCCATCGGGAGGGACGACAGTAACATTGGATCTCCTATCATTGCGAACCACAACGCCGTCAGAATTAACCAATGAAACCGGTGATGGAATATCATCGAAACCTGAGTCCGAGCCAACTTCACGTCGGATTCTTCTCACCAAATTATCAGTAGCGAAGTTGACGAAGTGGAAGCTTCCCCGACAACAACTGCACGGTCTCCTCTTCCTCCAACGACCGGAGAAATGCCCGACCTATAAAATATCCTCTCCAGCAAGGACTCCCTGCTTGGACCGATGAAGCTCACATCTACGGCAACTTTAATTTCCCACACGAAGCACGATCAGACGCCTTCCTCATCGCGGGTTCACTACAAGACAAAAGAGACGGAATCCACGTAAGAAACAACGACGAAACTTCCGCGATTTTTGAACTGTCATACGCGGAATTAAAACGACGCATCTTTCCAATTTCACTCCTCATCTCCGTAGTCTATAAAAGGAGATTTGTAAGAGAAGAACATGATGTTGTTTTATGAAAATTTGGGTTACCCTTGGTTCGGTTTTTACCTTTGTGTTCCATTGTTTCTTCCCTGTGCCTCCACCTTCCTCCCGCAAACCCATCATCTCCGATTCTACCTCCCTATCTATTCTCCCCCTCTTCTGTCGTTTTTTCATCCACTTCAAGCTTAAAGCAAACCGAGGAATATCCGGAGTCTATGAAGCGATTCGGGAGCATCGCTTTGTCCCTTCCATCAGGTATTCTTCCTCTCTTTAAAGCGTGTGATAGTTCATATTAAGTCCATAAGTCCACATTAAGCCACCGTTATATCCGTTTCACAATCTTCTCCTTTTCCTTTCTTAAATCCTGTCATAAATTTTATCGTTTCTCACCCCTGCATTTTTCTATCACCTATTCCGTCCTCTTATCTTCCTCTTTATATTATAGAATATATTATCCTCTCTTAAATCTCTCTCCACTCTTCCTCCTCTATTCCCTTCAGCCGCTATCTTATATTATATAATATAATATTTTTACCTCTCTTCTCTTTATCACCATCATTATTCTATTTTATCATAAACTCCCTTAATATCTATTTCTATATTTTATTCTCTAATTTATTATCATCCATTCTATTTTTCTTATCTCTTCATTATCTTTATCATTATCATCCTCATTATCTTCATTATCCTCTTCTTATTTCCGAAAATATTCTCACATAATCTTCAGTGAATTAGCCATTCATTCATTGGTGGTATCAATTCATAGGTCCTCCCCTTAATTTGTAGGAATATTATCAACCTTAGAAATATCCTACATCACTTTTTTCCTCACACACAAGCTCACATTTTACAAGAGTTATATAAATGCTAGGGTATAGGTACAAATATATAAGATCACATGTGCAAATGACAATGAAGATGGGGGAAGGAAATGAACTTTTTACCTTTCTAGGATCAGAATAAACCTTATTTTAATGAATTCAAAGGTGGTGAAAGGAGGTCAAAGGGTCTAATAAAGTCTCAAAGGGTGATGAAGACCAAGGTAGTGAAATTTGGTTGACAAATGATTATATGAATCATCGTAGTTTGTAAGAACAATCACTCCACTGAGGCAAGTTAAGGTGGTAAAATTTTCCCCATTTTAGGATATACATATTTTCTTAAAAAATAAATTTAATAGGATTTGGTCATATTTTAAAGGACGAGGAGGAGGCCCCCTTTTGAGAGAGGCGGCCTCACTTCTTTTAGAAGTGGGCAGGCACTACCTTCTTAGTTGGTGGCTCCCATCCCTTTTAGGATGAGAACTAAAAGTCACCCCCATCAAGGGATAAGGTTACAACCTTTGAGGTGACCACACCCTTGGATGTCCTACAAGATTGGATAGCCACCATTAGATGCCTTGACCCTAAAAGAAAACCCTACCCCATAAAATCTGAATTTTCTTTATTAATTTATTTTTTGGCTCTAACTTAACATCTAGTTTCTAGAAGAAAAAGGAGAGATCAAGGCTCTAACTTATCTAAATTTTTTTATGTTTAAGATTATAGAGAAGGAGATTGAGGAGAATTTTGAGATCATAGTAGATTCAATTGCACACGACTTAAGATTGGCATACAGAATGAGGTTTGTGCAAGAAGTCGTACCCAGACTTTTTTTTTAAAATGCGCTCTATGAACAGTGGAATAAATAAAATTCTTTTTAGATCAAGTATTTGTCTCTTTTTCTTCAAAAAATCTCTCATAATTACTCGATTTCCCAATTCCTTATCATTCTTCAATCATCCTTCATTCTATCTCTCCCATATTCCCATCTCATGACTCCATTCTTAATCTTATGCTCATCATTTCCCAAAACACATAAATATCTTAAATATATAATTCTAATTTTTTCATAACATATTATGTATTTTTCATCTTTCCATATTTTTTTAAAATATCTTTTACCATTGTTTTCCTTATAATGATATATCTTCTCCTTAAAAGTACTAATTTCATTACATTTTTTGAAGATTCGAGCCTTACTCGACCCTATATAAAGTGAGGAAAATATAATTATCATTTCATGAATTCAATCCACAATAACGACTAAATATAACACAAAATTGAGTTCATCCATAAACACTCAAAGGGTTATGGGTGAGTAAAAATTATCCTTGAGGTTTAGGCTAGGATTCTAAATGAGTCTAAGGGGTTGACTAGTAGGTCATAAAAAATATGTTGTTTATTGCCTAGAAAGATATTGAGAATCAAGTTTAGATGACTTATTGAGAATTGGTGTAGAATGGGTGACAAAAACATAGGAACACTAGAAAAGTGAATTGGCTCAAAGAGAGTAGAGAACATTAAGCAAAGCTTTGGAATTCAAAATGAGGGTCATGTGATGAGATGTGCAGAATCTAGAAGATATTTGGTTAATTGGTGTCCACCTGTAAAATGCAAAAATAAGTACCATGATCATCTAGTAGTTTCTATCAATTATTTAAATGGGCAGCTAGATGTACATAGCCCAAGGTTAGGCTTCTAAACTAACAGAAAAGCCTCATACTCAAATATTCATGAGGTGAGCATATAATGACTGAATTTAAATTTCCAATTAGAAAACTTAAATATTCTTTAAATCGTCACCCTATGGAGAATGCCAATTGTAGATTTGGATAGGAGGTTGAACTTCATAAAGCTTAAGAACTTTCACATAATTAGGATTCTACAAAACTTTCTTTAATTGCACTTGGAAAACACGAGATTTCTTTCATCCCATGTCTTCAATTTAAAAATTACAGTTAATCATGAACTGATTATTTTCAAATAGGCATGTAAGGGGTAAAACTAGGTTGCCAATGTTATGGCATAAAAACAACTGGTATTGAGGGATAAATTTTTTTAAAGTATCTACTCCTCTCGTGAAAAATTAAACTTGAGAGTAATTTGATTCAAAAGGATAAACTTCCATAAAAAAATCTCATACATTTCCTACTGGCACCCATATTTATCTAAGAGTATTCTTCACTTTTTCTCATCATCAAATCCATAAGAAGAATTCCTGAAACACAAGTAAAGAATAGATATAGTTGATGACTATGGACTATGATAGTTAGATTGATGTGACAAATTGAGAATATATTAAAAAATTTCTATAGAAATATAATCGTAAAATCAAAAAGCTTAAGACAACCTTATATTGAATGATATAATTATAATATCAAGGTACATATTATTGATTAAATCAACACAGCATGCTGGAAGCACATGCAATGAAAAAAATTTATATATTTATGAGGAAAATCAAAAACAACTTTCTATTGGCGAACGAGTTCCTAACATCCAGCTACACTAGCAATTTTCTCAAAGTCCTAAACAGACTTTGACTAGATCGCACACAATGAAGAAACTCCCTGAAAAGAAAAGCACAAAAGGAGTCTATAAAAAAGCAAAGCCTCGATCTTCATAGACAAAATATTGATGAAATTTTTTGTCATGGTGAGATTGGAAAATTCCATAGTTGGATTAATTACTTCACAATATCAGATAATTCAGTTACATTGGATTCACAAAATGTTATCCAAGTGACGAAACAAAGACATTTTGCAACAAAAAAAAAGTTGCAAATAAGAATGAGAAGTCAATTGATTTTATTCAATGAATTAAAAGGAAGCCATACCTCTTTGGGGCCTACTCATAATATCCGGCACTCTACAAGTATATATATTGGCTTTCCATTGAGCTTAAAGTTTCCCTATTTGTATAGAAAATGAGGAGTAAAAATCTCAAGTGTTGCACTTGCTTGAGTACCGAGATTTCGAGAAGATCATTATTTGAACAAGGGACTTGACTAAGTACCTTATATTTGGGTAGTCCAACCACACATGCACATTCAATCACATCAGCCCCGACACGACCTACTAGATTAAAGCTAAGTATTAAATCAAAGTTTAAATCGAATCACCAATATTATTTGAATATGTTAAAGCCTTATGAACAAGAATGACAAATGTTCAAAGCACATGCTTTCAAGATTCGTATTAGAACTTTAGATTTGAAGCAATATGATATACATATGAAGCTTTTTTTCATTACCTAGAAGGTTGATTGCCGCAGATATCGTCCCCCCCGTTGCTATAAAATCATCGATGATTAAAGTGCGCTCGTGAGCTTGAATGGCATCGACATGCATTTCCAAACGATCATCACCATACTCTAGTGTGTAGCGCTCGGAGATTACTTCACCTGTGTGGAATATGAATTTTCATCTGAATTGCTAATACTTCACGTAGACATAGAACTGTTGAAGGCCACTCAATTAAAACCTGTCGACTTCCATCTTAATCGTTCAGATTGGGGGGAAAATGCACGTCATGATTGTTTAAATTTCTACAATTAGAATCTGCTTTAAGTACAAGGAATCAAAAACCAAAAGTGATTGTTGAAAGAAATTTTTTTGTTGGTGCCCATGAATGTAGATACTTTAAATTCATGTTCTTTATGCTATTTGAGAAAAAAAAAAGTTTAAACATATGAGATTATTTTTTCATACAATTGAAATTTTGGGTGTATTATGAAATTTAATGATTAAGATAGCACACTAAATATATAACGGAAATCTCAATTTTAAAGCGAATTACTTGGTGAAAGTTCTTGAAAATCTTGAAAATTTAAATTGAATGAAATATTTCCTAATCGGCGCATAATATTTCGTTATATCTTTTCAAATTACATGAAAAAGACGAGACGAATGCTGATTATATGAAGAATTTCAGATAAAAAATAAACTCCGCATAAAATCTGAACATTACGGTAATCAAGATTACCAGGAAGCTTGTTAGGCTTTCTTAATGGCACAAACTTTGCACCAAGAGCTAGGGCAACTGATGAGCCAAATATCAGACCTCTAGCCTCGATTCCTGTACTAGGCAATTCATTAATGCAAATCAAAGAATCAAGCCCTCCCCAAAAAAAAAGCTTTGAATATGGAATTAAAATGAAATTTTCAGTACCGGCGACGGCCGAGATGCCCATGTCCCTGTATCGTTCCGCCAGTATATCAACGGTATCCTTGAACACCTGCGGGCGCAGGAGCAGCGTAGTAACGTCGT
Source organism: Lemna minuta (assembly GCA_024174645.1). NCBI lineage: Eukaryota > Viridiplantae > Streptophyta > Magnoliopsida > Alismatales > Araceae > Lemna > Lemna minuta. The sequence goes on along the minus strand of CM044102.1, from coordinate 18,115,049 downwards.
TGAACATGATCCCTGTCAAAGAATCATACAGATAAATATACATGGATAGATAGATTGATTGATAGATAAATATATTGATCGAGAGAGAGAGATAGATACCGGGCTTGGGGAAATGGGGGACTACTCGGATGGAGGAGAAGATGCCTTGAAGGCGAGGATCTTCGTTGATCTCTGTGATCTGGGCATCACTCTCTGCGACTTCAACTTTTGCCATCTCTTCTCCCGGTCTCTGTCTCTTCACCTCTTCTCGCTTGCCATCCTTTATCCTTTCCATCCCATTAAATAGATCCCATGCGGTTTCAGAAGAACGAGGACAAGTGTACTCTGGAAGACGAATATTAAGTTTTAGAGAGAGAAGGGTAGCTAGAAGAAACAGCGCAGAATTTGAGAGGAAGGGGGGGAGAGAGAGAGAGAGAGACAACGAGAGAATCTAGTACGATCTATTATGGAAAGAGAAGGCGAAACGCACGTTACCCGTCCCCGAGCTCGAAACCGAAACCTGGCGATTTCACCGGATATTGCGGCGGCGTTGGACCCACCTACCGTTGACTTCGGTCAAACTACCGGTGACTTGACGAGACAGCCACCCGACTTCCGCGGCTGCTGAGTCACGTCCCATTTTGCCCAATTATTATTTAAAAAAAAAAGTATTTCCTGTCTCCTTCTAAACGATTCCATGATAATTTTCCACGTCAATCGTACTTCTCTTTTTATTATTCTACCAGGAAGTTCAGATCATATCATCCCAGAATCACGTCTCTCCAGATAGATCCAGAGATAGAGAGAGAGATAGAGAGATAGAGTTGTAGAAGAGAGAGAAAGCCCTTTTCTACTTGAAGCTCCCCTTGATGAGAAGAAGAACTGAAATGACCATTGGTAATCCGATGATCACTAACGCTTGCGCTAGACTGGGCCTCGTGATCTCCGGCAAGAGAGCGCTGCCGTACTTTACGGCGGCGGCTCCGGCGACGGATGCGGCGGCCAAACCCCACAGATACTCCACGTCCTCCTGCTCCAACCAAACAAGGCACGAGGACTCAAAATTTAGGCCAGACAGATCTCCCCCTCCGACCTAATATTTCCCCTAATGGAATCAACTTTCGTGATCCACGAATGGGTTTTCTACGAGCTAAGGAACAGCCCACATGAGCTTAAAATCCGAGTGAAGGAAAGGCCCTGACCTGGGGAAGAAACGGAAAGCTGCTGCGATTTAGGTTGCTGCGGCGGCGGGCGGGCTGAAGCTGCTACAGAACTGACTTTCTTCCGCCGAAGAGACGATGATGTGGGAGGAAGAGGAAGGAAGGGCAATTCGTGAGAAGCGATGCGGCGGGGTAGGAGAAGTGCCGCCGGCGACTGAGGGATTCGGGTAGCCACCATTTCTTGTGGATGTTACCTTCGGGGAGCTATCTCCGCCTCTCAACTGGGAGGAACACTGGGACCCGCAGAACCAGTAGATAGTCGCAGCGACCGCGCCACAAAAATCTATAGCGGATATATATAAAAATATATGAGTATCAGTATCTATAAATATGGCATCATATTCCGCAAAAAAATTCGGTCGATTATCATAATTGAAAAATTCTCAATCTTGAAAAATTCTTGCATGTCCTTTTTATGTCGATATCTTGTCTGCATTTTTTTCATTGTTTGTGAATAAATGTTAAAGAAGAAAAAAAGTATAATAGAGATAATGGGGAAGACAAAGTTTATAAAATAAATAAATCAAAAAGCTTATGAATAGAGAGACCAAAGAAGAAATCAAGAAGGAAGAAAAATGAGGGATTGAACCTTTCAAGAAATTAAGATTTCAATCTTTCAATATAAATTTAGTTATTTTTCTTTATCATCACTACCAATTCATTAGCACTTAATTTTCTACATAGTGGTAAGATTTGATCAATTATTTCACTTGTGAGATTCCACAATGTTCCTCCATTCTTGTATGTATATTCTCATATGTTCAATTGTGAGCTTGATTATCCTATTTTGAAAAATAATTACGTGTGACTTAGATGATGGATCAAGAGAGTATATAAAGATGCGATGGCCAAAAAAACAGCTCCTCGGACTGTCCTTCACTTTGATATATCCTTTTAATATTACGAGAAGCACCCTCTACGAGACTCGCCAATAGTCATCATCATTTTCTATTGGACGTCTCACTTTCTATTTTTGAAACTCCATAATGCCTCCATTTTATCATCATCACTCACCATGAACCTCTATCCAAGGAAAGACAATCGATTCCCCAAAACATGAGGCACACAAAACAAGTGATCCCACCCAATATCCCCTTGACCTGATCTAGTATGCCATCAAAGTGGGTACAAAATGATATAACCACAATTCGATGATCACAATGCACTTGTAATTATATCACAAGATCTCATAGTTATATTACTCATAGTAGTAATATATCTTAAAGAAATAAGCCCAACCATGATCTAAATGTTTTGCATTTGATGCTAAATATAAAAAATGAGAGATATTGGAAAAAATCATAATTTCATAACAATAATTTGAGGTCAAATCTCAAAATTTTCTAAAGAAAAATGATTATTATAGAAACACTATTAGATATACAAGATGATATCAGATAAAGATATAAATATCTCAAGTAAGAAACCTCAATGCACAGCTCAAGGGAGCTAGTTAAGGAGTGAACCATATATATTAAAATAAAATTCCCTTCTATTGCTTGTACCTACTAGGTCTATCTTGGGTTGTACCATGCCACCAAGATATCGTAGGTCTATCCACTAGGCTTATCCTATGGGCTCATCTCTCTCTAAGTCTAGTCATCTCTCTATATCTCTTCCTCTTCATCTTCTCTTGAATCTTCACCTACATTCTTCAACCTCTAAATACCTATGTACTTTTCCCTTTTTAATCATGGATTAAGGAGTCAATTAATAATTCCAAAATGATTGCCACATCCATATATAAATACCATGATTAAGACTCTAATAAAAATGTCCTAAGATGCATCGTTATCTACATTTTCTCTATAGTATGAGAATAGTCCCAATTGACTTCTAAGAAATCAAGAAGTTGAATTCTCAATTTTTTTGAGTCTTTTAATGAATGCTTGTACATACACACATGGAAGAACATGAAGGCACATTATAAATATGAGAGAGGAGGAAATTAACTCTCTACCTTTTTAGGACCCAATTCAATTCAATTGAAATTATGTAAAAGACAGTCAAAGAAGGTCAAAGGGATCTCATGAAAGGTCAAACCAGGTTTCAAAGTCATTACATGGACCATCTCATTTTTCTAGAATGATGAACATTTTTAAAAAGTCAAGGGTGGCCATCTTTCCTATTTTTTGGGAAAGTTGAATCAACCCTTGACTTACCCGTTGAAAATAGGATTAAATCCTATCAAAAAGGGGTCAAGACCTCTTTATTTTGGGGTCCTTTTCATTAGGACCATGTCCTATTATAAAAAAGGGAGGTGGGAATTTTTTTAGAGGGTGGTGTCCACCCGAAATTCAAAAGGAGAGGGTGCCACTTTTAAGAAGGTTCACATCTCTTTTGAGGGGTTTGGCCCCACTTCCTAAGCAAGGGGACTTTGACGTCCTCCTTATGCGGGTAATTTATCCCCCTTTAAGAAATGTCCCCAATACCTCCATTCAAGAGGTAGTTAGTGGTGAGATTTAATACTCTATAGGCTCTCAAAATTTTGATTAAACCATCTAACAAAGTAGAATACATTGAGCTAAATATGCAAAACCCTAAGACACGAAGAACTGATGATCTTATCATCTAGTATAGATTAAAAACTATACTTACAGGGTTCAGTGAAGGAGTTATCAAAGCTATTCAACCATCTAAAATCTAGCCATATCCATATAATTTCTAGACAGTTGGATCTCCTCTTCAATGTAATGAGATCTGTTGATTGATAGATTGTCAAAATTTCAATCAAAATATCGAACATAATAGAATATTGAATCAGAAATTTAAAACATTGAGGCACCAAGAACTAAAATTCATACTTTCATGGTTCATCGAAGGAGTTCTTGAAGCTTTTCAACCGTGTAACCTCTAGTGGTATCCGTACGATCATCAAACTGTTGGATCTCCTCTTCAATGCTCTTCACCACGAGAGAAAGAGAAGAACAGAGAGAGTTTCCTCAAGGCTTTCTTGGGTACCTTCAGTGCGGTCATTCAGTCCCTATTTATTGACATTGGGTATGTAAAAATTTCAAAAAAATCCTCAAAATTATGTCAATATCTACTAATGTCCATAGACGCTATGTGTGTGACATGCTAAGTCCATATATCTTGCAAGTTAATAACTCTATAGGCCAAATAGCACTTATTATTCTATGTTGTCAATTATCTCTATCATCACATATATTTATTAAGCAAGTAAATTTTTAACCTAATTGACACGTCAACTTTTTGAGCCCATTGGATGCCAAGCTACACCACATGATCTAAGAGATATGGAGTGTATGAGAACTCTCATATGAAACCTTGTTATCATTGGTTAACATGTACGTATAATCCTTTATACATGTTAGACTCACAAATGCATTCTTAGAGTATACTCAATTATCTAACCATAATCAATGACTCACATTAAAACTGAAGAGTGGAGGAAATCATAGAGCATATCTTATCTAATATTTTTACTACCTTGGCCAATGATTTCATTACATCCCATTTCTTTGAGTCAATCTTTTCAAATATCAAAGGAAGAAAGCGAATTATAATGAATATGTTTCATTTCAATGAATATCAAGGAGACACATAGAAGTGTAATTTGTTTTTTAGGACACATAATATCCATCAATTAGGAGGGCTCAAGGGTAGAGTCTTCTCCACCTTTGATGACTCAAAGCCCTCATTCTTCCCTTCAAAAAGCATTACATCCTCACTCCTAAAATTTTTGTTGGCTCTCTATTAGCATCAAGAAAACAAAAATAAAAGGAGAGGCTTAGGCCTAAAATTTGTATTTTTTTAAAGCTTTATGTGGAGGCAAGATCAAGTAGAGGAATAAGGTTGAACCGACTCCAACATCACTCGACCCCAAGACTAGCGTAAAAAATATGGTTTATGTGAGGATTCATATATATATTTCTTATTTTTAATCCCCTCCATGGACAGTGTAGGACTTATTTCATTTTTTCATATAGTAGCATTATCATAATTTCATCATAAAAATCTCATCCATCCATCATTCACTCATCATCTCTCGATATTGCCCTTCCACCTTTCTTGTCTCTATATTTCATCACCCACATTTTCTTCTCATTTTAATCCTTTGTAATAGATAGATCTAAATATAGATTTAGTGGAAAATACATATCATACTCATCACATCAATGCAAAAAATTTCCAATAATATCTTCTTATCCATCTTATTTTAGCATTATATGTGTATTTCTAAAATTTTCAAATACTTTAGGCCATATGCAACTTATTTTAGATATGAAATAGGAGCTATGAATATATTCCTCACCATCTAGAGATAAGATGGGGGAAAAATAAAAAATTTCTCTATATCTGTAACTATGATTCTAAAACTTAGCTCTTCCTCTTAAGTGGGCTTGGTGTAGTTGCCATAATATTAGTGTGCTTTGATTTTGATATGAAAAACTACCTCTCTAATATGATTTGGCTAAATAAAGGTATGCAAATCAATTTATGAGATTATGAATCTAAAAACAACATATTGATCAAAACTACTTCTTTCTTCAATAAGATATGACAACCTTCAACATCTTGTTTCAAAAGCTAGCGATCTTCCCTTTCCCAGGCTAGTAAATGTATTACTTGATTACTTATGAAATTGAGGACTTCATAGAGGCAAGCCAGGACAAAAGGAGTAGGGAGAGGCAAGCAAAGATCTAAGAGTTGTCTAGTGGGAGATGAACAAGAAATGATATATTGAAGGATGTTGGAGGGGTGAGATCAGTACCCCAAGAGCGTGTGTGTATCAATTCAAAAATTCAATAGGATTGTAACTCTTTAATGTCTGTGAACTTTGATATGATTGTAACTCAGCCAGTTAGTAATATCTAATTCGGGAATAATAAGGTGAAGAGTGACTTTAGGAGGAAAATCTCCTCTTAGGGCTAGTGCAAGGGTTTTGGATACCCTTTCAAGTATAAAATAATCTTGTGTATGAGCGACATGAGAAATTGAGAGGATAACCAATGAATTCATTAAAGGTATACGATAACATAATTATAAAAAGAAACTAATTCACCCCCTACTTATTTCACCATCCATTTAGAGAATTTCAAAGGAGTATGTGAACTTGCGTGGGATGAATATTATTCCCGCCTCCATTCGATGACCTTCTACTGCAAATATGCATTTATTTATAAATGTCACTATATAGTCCTTGGAATGCAAAAGCTTCAAGAGGCACTTCCATGGGTACCCTAATTCATTTTCGTTACAAAATTTATCAATTAGTTCAAAATAAATTGGCATCATATTCTCTTTTTATAAATTTTAGAATAAAAATATTTTGGATCTTGTATATTTTTGTTTTTACGATCCCACGATAACCACCTCCATTCATAATTTTGCGTTATTATATTCCCTAGAGTATCTTGGGGTTTCTTGTTAAAATATCATGTCCAAGCTGTTTTAGAATAAATTCATTCACAAAGTTATTACCAATATTAAGTTACTCCAAAAATTCATCCACATATAACTTTTTTAAGTTTACTAAAAAACCCAATACTTTGTGTTTGTCTGCTTTAGAACCACTAGTTGATATCTTTATCAAAGGGCTATAAAGACTATGATTTAATTTAAATAAACTTGTGCTTTATGGGTAAATATGGTCCACCTCATGTGGCCCTAAATTGTGAACTAAGTTTTTCACTTTGCTCATCTTAAAAATTAGTGTACTAACTGGTTCTCCTTCCTCCAAGATGCACGTGATACTCAATTTTTTGAGAGAACATTGTTCCTTGTGAAGGATATTTTTAAATCCATAAATTTGTGGTGGCATTTGCGAGATGTAATGAATCAAAAACCTTTTTGGCACATGGATACCAAGCTCAATCATATGCCCTAAAACATTGTGCATATTCATGATGTAGCTGAATACTTGAATTCAATCCCTAGATTTTGCCATTTCATTTCAAACAATATGTTTCTCTATTGTGTCTAAATATTACAAAATTAGACGAAGGAGTAGTTAGCCCCCTAATATCTCATGGAAAATTTCAGGAAACTTTTTCTGCATAATGCGAGATTGTTTATACTTCTCTCTAATAAGTAAGATCAGTAGGCTTAGATTATTGCATGTGTTCATCTAATATTGTTGTATGAGCAAGGTTTCTTTGCATTAAGGGAAACTAGCTCCACTTAATGAAGGAGATCTAAAATCAGCAATTTTTGAATAAAACAATTGAATGAGGCATATCTTAAAAATTTTATAAAAAACATATAAATCATGAATAACTGAGAGAAAATGGGGGAAGAAATGAGTCTAGTCAAAATAATTTAACCTGGTCTAATAGATTTTAAAGTCAAACTAATAGATTTCATAACAACCCCTTTTATTTTTATTAATTCTTGTTTCATATGCATGAAAAGATAGATAATTAGCACTTGATACTGTAAAAATTTGAGTGAAAAGTATTTACATGTTTAAAGATTATGAGATTTTTGGGATTTTAGACTACGTTAAAAGTTTGTAATGGGGGATTTCACATAGAAATGGCAACCCTACCAAGTTGCATCTGCAGTGCTAGTGGGTGGTGAGAGACTTTTTAATCACGAGAAGGACTTATCACAAGGTCCAAATGTATTGATTTAAAATAGACTTAACTTTTAATTTCTTTTTGGTGTGGGACTCTTTATGAGTAGGGCACATGGCATGACGATGAATATTCATTGGACAACCTTGAATTGGCACCATCAAATCTATTGACACTGGTCGACTAAGACATTTAGAGTATCAGCATAGGTGGTACATTACAATTTCCCAATTGATCCTCCAATCAAACTACAACAATTTAGCCTAATCCATTCCGCTATATGATCTCTTTAGTCAATCCAATTATTATCTCCCTTCTCCTTCAAATTTGGATACATGAAAACATTTGCACCATCAAGCAAATGATCTAGATGATCCAATTGTGCAAGAGCATACTAACTCCTGTTATTCATCTCTTTCCTCTATAGATTGCCTAATGTGGTGTTATTTGATCCGTGACAACCTAGATCCCCCAAAATATTGAAATTTCTCAACCATTTATATCATTTCTAAATAGGAAAAAAAACTTTCAAAATTACGGCAACCAATTGAAAACAAAGAACCTTTTTGAATTGGATGTTGCAATTAAAAAAAAGGATTTTTTTTCACCACCAAAAGCTACACATGCAGCACCATTTGATTAGCCATGAAATTTTTGAAAAACAATGATGTCTATAGCTTAACACATGGCACCATAGGATTGGCCACTGCATGTTTTTGATGTTGCAAGTAGACAAAGCCATTATTTCACAGTTTTAAGGTTGCAAAGGCTTGATGGCTTCATGGCCATAGTTTTTGTAACAAAATTTTTTTTGGTTTTGAAGTTGGCGCATAATTATGTGCAAATGATGGCATGGACCTGGAGAGAGAAGATAGAAATGTCCAGAAGTGCTCCATTTTCAATGCTTGATGTTTGATGATAGGAAAGATGTTTTGAGCTGAAGTTTTAGGGGTATATTTGTCTTTTCATCTTATATCTATATATACCTTTGATCATAAAGAGGAATAAGAAAGCTTTGATGGTTTTGCATGCTCCTAGAATTGGCTAGTGATAACATACATTTATAGCTTCAATTCTTATCCTAATTAACTCATATTCATGCTTATTTTATGTGAATATGATATATGTTATCATACTTTTTAGGAATTTTCTCCATTGGTATGCCATTAGACTAAAGTTCATATTTATGCATAAATTAGGGATAATTATATGCTTGATTGATGATTAATCTTTTTGCAAGGTTAAATTAATAGGAATTAAGTTCTTTCCCTGATTTATTTTGACTTTAATAAATAATTTTAAAGGTTAATTCTAAGAAGAGAAGTATTGGATGATTAAAAGAAAGAGATCTTAATGAATGCTTTTAGGTTATTTTTAATTCATCCTATATTCTTATTTTTAAATTATATTTTTTATGGCATACTATTAAAAAGAAAAGAAAGTGTGATACAATGGAGAAAATTTGAGATTAAAAGTTGTATTTTAAGAATTATGAATTTCTGAACATTTTAGATTTTTCTGGATTTTAATTTGAATTTTTTATTGAATTTATATTGAATTTATGCTTTTATTAAAATCGCAAAAGGGGTTGTTTTTCTGCAGAACCTGTGGATGATGTGGCACGTGCAAGCTGACGTGGCGTGAGGGACCAGCGCGCGGATGCGACGCAGCACTGAGGCCACGTGGCATGGCCACGCGTGGCCCACGCGAGGTGTACGTGGCGCGGACACGTGGCAGGAGGCCACGCGCGTCCATGCAGACGCTCGTGAGGGGTGCCACGTGGCAGAGTGGGGACTGGCGAGTGAAGGGCCCACGGGTTAGTAGGCCCTGGTTAGGAGATTGGGGCAGTAACGCAAATGCGTTAACGTGCCCTATCTTTTATACTTAACTTCTCCCGATTTTTCCTCCGTGTGGGACTAAAGTTCCCGCAGAGTTTAACCTGTGCATGACATGTGGCGGCACCGCGGACGTTGGATACACGGGCATCAATCAAAATGCATCGATACGATGGACTCGGAGTCCACGCGATCACTAATCACAACACGTGCGTTAAAAACGCATTTGAGTAAAGTGATTGAGGACTCACCTTGCTCCACGTGGCGTCATCAGATGGACGTGATTGATCGCAAATTCGGCGTATCATGGGTGGACGCGTGGAAGCATCACGATGCTCCAATCGAAGATCGGACCACTTGAGTTTCATCGTGGACCTTACAACGTGGCATCATGTCTACGATTGGCGTGCGACGTGGACGTAACAAGAGCGTTCGATCATGAGCAGCCGCACAATCTTCATCGAACGGTTGCAATTTCAGCAAGTGATGGATAAGTGTGGATGCATCAGAACGGCACGATCATCATCGAATGGCTCCAATGAAGGTGACATGTGGACTCATCTTAGTGAGCGGCGGAGATCGGACGACAGCAATGAACCCTGACTCACGATTGTGGCTCACGATTGTGGTTCGATCATGGCCCGATCGCCACGCGATCGGGGCTGATTCATCGTGCGATTAAGCCCAAGATCATCCCTAGCTGATGGGCTATGATGATCGTGGCCATCAAACCCATCTTCTGACAAGATCAAACGGCCCAGAATTCGCGTGGAAAATTCCCTTTAAAAAATCGATGTATCCCCTCTTATTTTCTTAACTCTTGATTGAATTGTAAAGGAATTAAGTGATTTAAAAGAAAGATCTTGAGTTCTTCGTGATCCCCCTGAGTTTAGACTCGATTTCAATTAAAATCGAAGCGGGATTGATCACAAATTCCATCGGATTTCATTGGATTTTCCCCTTGAACGCCGAATGTCCGCGAGGAAGAAATCAAGCCAAATTCGCTTCAATCGGAGTGAATTGAAGCCCCATTCTTGCGGCAATCTGGTTAGTAGTGAGATTTGATCGATTATCAGGTGGCAGTTTGAGTTTTAATTAGGTTTAGAGCTTTCATTTTGTATTTTAGTTCTTAGTGTTCCTCAATTTTGCCCAATTTTAGTCCGAAATTTTGCTGATTTTGAAAAAAGGATATCTCTCCGATTATAATTTCGAATCACCTGATTCTAGTTTCATTGGATTTCTTATTTCATCAGCTTTCCAGTGGATAGAAAATTCGTTGAATTTTGAGAGTATTTGACCCCTCAATTTAACATTTGACCGAGCACTGTTCATTTTCAATCCGAATTTGAGCATTGACTTTCGGGGTCAATTACTTTCAAAATACAAATTGGAATTCGATAATTTTGGCCTCTTTAGAATCCTCTAGTTCTTATATTTCTATTGATATATAAATTTTAATATTTGGATATCATTTGACTAGTTAATTTGAAGATTTTCTCTGAAGTATTCATTTTGGGAATTTTCTGATCTTTGATTTTCAATAATTCATAGTAAATCTATTTCTTATCGAAAAATCATGAATTCTATATCAATAAATTTCATTTTCTTTCTAGTTTCCAAATATATTATTTTTCGTAATCTTCTGACATGTTTTAGTTCTCTGATTTTACAGAACTTCGACTATTGGTCAAAGTCAACGCTTTTGACTTTGACTTTTCTTTGTCAAATCCGAGATTTCAGATCTTAAAATTTCTTATTTAGTATGTTTATATCATTTTTATTCATAATATCTTATTTCTAATTCTTTATAACTTCTTTTAAACCTCAGTTTGACCAAGTCAACTTTGCAATTAAAGTCAACCTTGTTCTCTGTGGATTGACCCGATACTTACTCTTTACTTGATTTTATATCTTTGTTATTGTGATTTCGGTTTTATAAATTTTTTTTTACCGATGTTTGTGTGTTTTAAACGACCGCACAAAACGCTTTGTCAGCTAGCTAGAGGGAAGAGGCGACCGATGAGTGGTCATTTTGGGTATCAAGCATCATTTATAGTAATTTTCTTCCTTTTTATTTTAATTCTTTCTGTTGAATGCTACACAATTGATTCACAGGAAATGTACAAGCTCTCAAATAATTATCAAAGCTTGAGAATCATTGTAGTAAGTTTTTTATCTTACTTCAATGAAAATTTATAGTAAACTATTTTCTTTTAATCTTCATAGATTATTCTCTAACCATAAACCTTTAAAACATCATTTCTATTTCCAATTTTTATATCCTCATCTAGATTTGGATATTCTTGATCATGTCATGGCAATCATCTCACTTCTATCATCAATCTCATTCATTTTCTTCAAAAAAGTCTCTATACTTTTATTAAATAAAATTTAGATGGAAAGACCTTTCTCTATGGGATTTGTCCCCTTATTCAGAATATTCTTGACTATTTCTGATTAAGATGAAATCTTATAAATATTACCCAATAAGTCTAATTTTCTAGACACAACGTATTCAAGACCCTAAAATTGGACATCAACATGCAAGGAGATCTTTCAATATGAGAATTGCATTTATACCACTAGATATTGAGGATTTGTGCACCTTATGGATTTTATTTCATGTAGGCTGATATGATCACATATTGTTTTGTTGTTCTCATGCTTGTTTTGGTTTCTTTAAAGTTGTGAAATCAAAATGATACCTGATTTCTTTCCCATTTGCATGGAGGATTCCATTGGGTGCCTTGGATCCTACAATTAAGCTTTATTCTCTCAAGTTCAAAATTAAAAGTCAAGTTTCAACGGGTAAGGTGGAAATTAACTGAAGCATTAAGGTTTAGTGATGTAGGATATTCTAGAAGAGGTATCTAAATCCTACAATATAGGGGAGGACCTATGAAGTGATATCAATATGAGATGACTTTATAAATCAGTGAGAATATAGTATGATATAATTCAGGAACATAAAGATATATAATGATTTAGTAGGGATGATAAGAAGATTAATAATAGAAGAGGGTAATGTGTTTAAGTGAGAGAGAAATATTTAAGAAGGGAAGAAGTAAGGTTTATTCTGCTAGATAATTTATGAGAAGAGAAGGGATGATAAGAGCGAAGAAAGAGAAGAACTGGGTGAAAATACTATATTATATAATAGAAGATAACGTATGTGGGAAGAGAGAAAGGAGGGTAAGAGACGTAGGAAATAGAGAGTGGAAGAGAAAGAAGAGATAGAAGGGCGGTCTAACAATGGACTTAAGATAATATATTTTCCAACTATTATCACGAGAAGGGACAAAGGATGATTACCTGATTTGGCGGGATGAAGACGATGCTCCCGAGACCACCAAACGACCCAGATTATCCTCGACAGATCTCAGACTTAAAGTGGATGAAAGAGGACAGAAAAGGGGAAGAATAGAAAGGGAGATAGAATCGGAAGATGAAGGAGGTTGCGGGAGGATGGTGGAGGCACAAGAGAACACGATGAACACAGGGATAAATCGGAACCAACGTAAACAAATTTTTCATAAAACAACATCATTCCTTCGATTACAATCGTGCGTTTTATAGAAAATGGAGAATGGAGATTATGGCGAGGCATCGCGTCGTTTCGGTTGATTCGGATCTCCCAGCGAAGAGGCGTCCGTTGCGACTTTCGTGAACAAGTCTTGCGTTTCTTCTCTGATGGGATAATCAATGGTGCGGAATTACGTGGAATATTCCGTACTCATTCGTCGTTGAATTTTCTGTCTGTCAACGCCCGCGTGAGCTTTTCGTAAGTCAACGCTTCCTCCCTTGCATTTATTTCGATCTTCGATGTTTTGAAATTCCAGTGGAGGATATGGAAAGAAAGCTGAGGTGAGAACGAGCGATCGCCGAGCCTGGAAGCTTGTGACCTCGTGCCTGGATTCTCTTACTGTGGTTAGTGTGAGATCGCCTTTATAGGTGATAGGTTATTCTCCAATCTCGTCGGCGGCGGACCAGGGTGACCTTGGGTACTTCACCAAAAGCTCGAGCTGATTGATGGAATACCGTGTGCTGGTTATCGGAACCCTGTTGTCGTTGACCCCACTGTAAACCGAGACTTGTCAACCAGTCACCGCGAACTCTTGCAGCAGAGGGAGAACGGTGGTTGTATTGTCCACCCATGTGGACAAATCGCTGCACGTGCGCCAGGGATAATCGAGCTTGGTAAGATTTGCATGAAGTGCTTCTTGAACCGCCGGATCGTTCAGTTAATACTGCATATAGTAATCAGTGCACGGGTCGAATTCCCGCACCGAGACCGTGTTGGATACGCGAGTGAGATTAGCATCAAAGCACAATGGCCGTAGACATTGTAAATATCCACGTCGTTGAACTTGGTGGTTGCTTCAGCTATGGTCGCTGACATGCACTGCTTCTTGTACCTCCGTGAAGGTATATTCTTTAAATAAGAGATGGTGGGTATAGTGTTGTTCATCAGTGGATAATAGACTCAGCTTGTTCTTCATTATCAGCCGTGAGGGTCTTGTCTTATAGAAGGTAATTCACTTTGCTCTCATAATGGTTGAAGGATAATTTGGAGGATGATTCTTGGGCACTTTCTCTTCAAACTTAGTATCAACATTTGGATTTCTTCAATCTGATTGAGCTCCATAGAGGCATGGGTTGATTCATGCAAGGACTTTGTCTTGAATGGAATAAAAGATAGTATCTTCTATTAGATCTCTCCTAAATTCTAACTAAGGGAAGTTTCAAAGAGAAAGGAATGGGATAACAAAAAGGTTTCCTACTGATTTTCTTTTTGAGATCATCAATTAAAATGATATAAGGTACCAATGATATGGTGGATAAGGTTTGGAAAATAGGGAACCTATATCAAAGGAAAAGGGGTGGTTGACTTGGTCCACTCAAGGAATTCTAGGTTTCTAAAGATAAGGATTAAATGCTTTGACCAAGTCAATCTTTAGATCAGTATAAAATAGGATGAGGGAAGATAATTCCCTTAAGATCTACACTCTCTTTAATTATTTAGAGAGGTCTTCTTCATCCATTTAAATGAATGGATAATTTCTCAAGTTGGTGGATAAGGAGGAGAGGGAGGAGGAGGAGTAGGATAGGTTCACTTAGAACCCTTGTGTTCATGTTTTCATAATAATTCTCCATCATTTAGGCTCAAGTCAAAGTCTTCAATAAATTATTTGGAATTAATTTAGTAAGGAAAGACATAATCTGTATTTAACAAGAAAGATGGACAAATCAATCTAGGTAGATCAACTCTCAAGGAAAAAAATCAAACTCAATTATCAACAATCAAGACGTAGAGCCAATGTTAGCTTCATAATGCCAATAGTCAAAAGTAAAATTCAGTCTTCAAGGGTTATGTCACACTAAATATAAGTGTCAAATGAATCGTGAACTATTTAGGTAGGGAATCTATACTTCGTTATAATTTTCATACCCCGTTACACATTAGTAATTTTATATACACATAAATTGAAATAAAACATATTGGGATCTAAAACTTGATGAGCCTTTGAAATTCTTGATCAAAACCTCAAATGTAACAGAAGACATTAAATCAGACATCCAAAGCCTAAAGTACCAAGAATAGATGATCATATCATCTAATATAAACCAAAATTCATACTTATAGGATTCATTAAAGGAGTTACTTAAAGTTTTTTGAGTGTGTAGTCTCGATCCTTGGACGATTGGATCTCCTCTTCAAAATCTTCATCAAGAGAGAAAGATAAGATAGGGAAGAATTTTATAAAAGGCTCACATGAGCATTGATGAAGTGAGATTGTGTGGTTGTTGAAAACACATGTCCACGCATAATTTTTTTTTCCAAACTCACTAATTTAAGGATTTAATCATGAATTAATTAGCTTAATGCTAACTAAGGATCAAATTCATAAATAATTTGGGAAATTTTTTAGATGTCTTAAAAATTTAATCAAATTAGAAAATGAATTGAGGTGAGAATAGGGAAATTAGTAATTTTGAAAAGAGAACTCAAAGACAAAATCCACATAACAAAAAATCACGTGATTTTGACTTGTATCCACGATGAAATCAAAGAGTGAAGTAAGGAAATAAAAATTGATTGTGAAGAGGGAGAAAATTATAAAAGTTTGTAAAACTATTCTAATATTGATAAAAAATTACATCTAATGATATAGGACGAAAGATTAGGAAGAAAAATCGTAATCAAACCCAAAATTGTAATTGAAATGATCCAATTAATCACTGGATCAAGGCTTCTCAATCCATGTTTTGAAAAATAAAAATTCAGAGTTCAATCGGTGAATTCTTCCGTCTCTCTCAATAAAACATTGATTTCAAGTACTCCTTGAACACAGAATTGAGTCTAGAAGAGGATAAAAAAAAGAGATTCAAGGATTATATTGTCCAAATGATTTGATCAATAAAAGATCCAAGAATGCATCCACTGTTCGAAGAAGGTGGGTATAAATAAAGCTAAATTTGGGTGTGGCTGTTCTATCATCTCTTCATCTTCAATCAATGTCTATGAATAAAAGAGTGGAGGCGAATCGATGTCTTTAAGTTGGAGCATCCAGATTTCATCGCTTA
Source organism: Lemna minuta (assembly GCA_024174645.1). Taxonomy (NCBI): domain Eukaryota; kingdom Viridiplantae; phylum Streptophyta; class Magnoliopsida; order Alismatales; family Araceae; genus Lemna; species Lemna minuta. The sequence continues at coordinate 18,098,891 of CM044102.1, read as the reverse complement.
CTCACGTGTACACGAATCATTGTGAAATGCTCGTAGTTTTATCTTTAATAGACGCCCGCAATGTTGCCACGCCTCGCTCGAAGGAGTTAATCGTGAGCATTGAATATGAAACTATTATAATTCCCTTTATGGACAGCTGAGATTTGTCATCTTTTATAAAATCGAATCGTCACAGAATCAGAGTGTGCCACATACCTCTTTCGAATAAGTGAAAATAAATGCTTCTTATTCAATCATGTAATCTGATGCCTCTCGTTGTGCCACATCACCTGCATTGGAAAAATAAAAACATAGTCCCTCATTGAAGAAATTAAAGAAATTTTTGCATATAAATAGATATGCGGGTTCCATAGTTGGCTTATGCCCTTAAAGGACGTTGAATCACAAATGACACACACCACATGTGTGCCACATGTGCGCCACATGGCATCATGCAAGCATGCATGCCAGGTCATCAGCCACATCAATGTGCACTAATAAACCATTTTTAAAATGTTTTATATTAAAATAAATTTAGAAAAATTCTTTAAAAATCCCTAAAAAGTCATAACTTTCAAAATATAACTCCTCTTTATATTAATTTTTTTAATCACAAATTAAATAATCTATAATTTTAATTTAATAAATAATAAGAGAATAAATTCCTAACTCAAAAATATTTTCTCTCATTATTTGTAAGAGAAAATAATCTACTTTGATTATGCATGATTCTCCCCGAAAATAATGCATTTTGATATTATTAATTTAAATTTTACAAAAATTATGAATATGCACTCAAAATATAATAACATGAATAAGAATATAATGTTTTATGCATTAATTCGTGTTGATATTCATAGAATTATAAGTACAAGTTGCATGCTATCAAGAATCCTTTGGTATGTTTTGACAAGATGAATCAGTGAGGTCGTTGAAAACACATTGATAAATGTCAAAACATATTCTAAACTCACCAATTTAAGATAAAAAATCACGAATCTTAGAGCATAATGATGAATAAGGGTCGAATCCATAGAGAATTAAGGTATTTTCGAAGTATTCTTCAAATTCGATCAAAAATAGACAAAGAATTGTGACGAGAAATTATGGATTTTAGTATATTTAGAAAGATAACTCAAAGACGAATCCACGGAATCAAAAATCACTTGATTTGGATTAAGATTTGCAAAGAATTTCTTAATGTGAAGAGAGAAAATTAAAATTAATTCTAAATTTGACTAATCTATGATTCAAACTTGAAATTTGATGTTATTAGAAGAGAGATTAGGATGAAAACACGAATTCTAACCCAAAATAGTGCTTGAAATGATCCAATTGATTTCCAGATCAAGGGCTCTTCATTTCACGATTTCAAAGACGAGTTTTGACATTCAAGAAGTGATTTCTCCCTATTCTCGCCACAAAATCTCACTTTTGAACACTCATTGAACGCGGAAATTGATCTAGAAGAGGAGGAAAGAAAGAGATTCAAGGATTGAGATGTCTAAACAGTTCAATTACTCGAAACACCCCTGAATGCTTTACGTCGTCGAAGAACAAGAGTATTTATAGGCTAAATTGGGCGTGGCCGTTGGATTTGGCTCTTCATATTTAATCAACAGCTCGGATGAAACGCTTGGATGTGAATTATTGCCATTAAGTCGCGTATGTTCAATTGAAGATGGAGTGCCCAGATGAAGCTACGTCATCACGTGAAGTTAGATTTTCAGTTAACGTTCGTCGTTCCATCTTCATCAAACACTTGAGATGTCGCCATGAGTCCACGGAAGTACATCTAGCGCATTTAATCTCAGCCGCTATAACTCCTGAGATGAACGGTTGAGATTAAATCATTTTAAAATGAATCATCGCCCAATTAGAGTGCATCGCATACCCCCTCACTTAAGTGATGATCAACGACTTCGATTACGTACGGGAATCAGACGCTCCCCGTCATGCCACGTCACCTGAAAATAAAAGTAAGGAAAGATAGTCCCACGTGACAGAAATTTATACAATTTTATGGGTATAAACAGAGTGTGTATTAATGGGCTTAGCTTATATCCTGAAAAGGATGCTTAACCCATTAATTTCACATACGCGCACACGCACAAGCGCACGCTTGCACATGCACATGGGGACACATACATTGTAATGTGGCGTGTACACACGTTACCATGTGGTGACACCCCGCCACGTTAGCTTCCATGTCAACACTTCGTATAAAAATATTTTTTAAATTTTAAATTCCAAATAAGTCCAAAATAAATTCAAGAAAATTCAGAAAACCTCTACAAAAATCCCTAAATATTAGAAAATTCATCACTTTTAAAATATAACTCCAAATTAATCCAAATTTATCTTGTTTGATCATAAATTAAATAATCTATCATTTTAAAGAGTTAAATTAAATAAAAAACAAGAGAATAAATTTTTATTTAAAAAATACACTCATTTCTTTTAGAAAATAAAGTTAGAAAAATAAATGAGTGTATATATAAAAATATGTTCTCTTATTATTAATCATTAAAATCCAATTATAAGCTCAAATATAAAATGGGAATAATCTTATCTTAAATATCTCTTTTTAATTATTCATGATTATCCCTAAAATAGTGCATTTTGAGTTTATAACTTAAATTTTTATAGAATGATAGATATACACTCAGAACATGATAACATGCATAAGAATGAAATATTTTATGCCTTAATTTGCATTACCAATCATATAATTTCTTGTGTAAATTTCATGTTATCATGGTTTAGGGTTTGGACTTTCATGGTGTGAAGTTTTTATAAAATGTACATCTATATTTGTCAATATACATCGACTTCGTGGGTATGACCCTCTCGATCTACATATCTTAGTAGTTAGTAACTCTATATACTGAATAGTACTTATTGGTCAAAATTTCTATCAATATATAGTCTAATTAATCAAATATCAGTTTGACCTAATTGATAGGTTGAGTTGCAAGTCCGTTGGGTGGCAAGCTACATCATATGCCCTAAGAGGTATATTGTATAAGAATTCTCTTAGAGAACCTTGTCATCATCGCTATGCATATTTGTTCATCTTCTCGAGACTCCCAAATAACTTAGGGTATAATCAACTATCACACCCTAACCGGTCATTCTAGTTTGTACTAGAAATTTTGAAATAGTGGAAATATCAAATAAGAGCTCTCAATAATTTTCTCTATGCAAAATCATCGACAATACTTTTAAGTTTTTTTCACTATTTTGGCCAAGGATTTTCTTGTATGTCATTCCTAGGGTCAAAATCTTATTATATTGAGGGCGTATGATCCCATCTTCACTATGTAATCACATTTATTAGTTATAGTGAAAAATATGATTATCCATCCATAGTATGTCTTTGTTGTCTCAAGTCTCAGGACCATATACACAATTGTGACATAAATCAACTTGATTAATAGTTAGGTATCATATAATTTATGGGTTTTTATGGATCAATTTAGAAAACTCTTTGATGTCTCCATACCAATGGCCACAAGATTAGATGGTGTTATTCTTATAAGATATTTCGATGTCCTTTTGAAATATCATTTGAACAAAATTTTTTATAAAAATATATTTAAATATGATCTCATAATTCATTTAGTCATTAGATATATTCATGGACTTTATTATGACCATCACACAAGAATGACAATGAATAAAATTTTATTTCAATGAATATAAACAAAAAATGGAAGTAGGCTTAGCTTGCATGACACATAATATCTATCAAAAGAAACATAGAGCTTGCACTTGATTGGCTCTTTGAGAGTGTCTATGTTCATGGTTAGAACAAATATTTGTGAATCACAATGATCATTGTTCGATAAAGTTACTTTAATTCACAACGATCCTTGGAAGATCAATAATTTTTTGTGAGCCAAAAATGTTCCTTACTGGATCAATGACTCTTTTTGACCCAAAATGATCCTTGATGGATCATAACTCTTTTTCAGACAATATGATCCTTGCTGGGCCAATTCATCTCTTAGAAAGTCGCCAAGATCATTAGTGTGACAGATGATTTGGAGAGCATAACTTGAGGCTAGAGGGATTCAACACTTCATTGAGGAACTTGGACCAAGGGGTCTAAGAGAGATAAGAAACAACTAGAATTCAAATCCTTTAGTAGGTCAATTTTTTAAGACTATCTAGAGATACTGATAAGAATTAGAAGTCAAATATTTGGGTATGTTAGTATTGTAGGACCAACGGTTTTAGTCGATCCATCTTCTAAGGTGTAAGTGGAGAAGATTATCTCAATTATATCAAGATTATGGACCATTTACAGGAGATATTTTCTTCTTTGTGAGGACTTGAGTAACCATAGAGGTAATCCCTCACAAGAAGATGTAGGGATGTTTATCTTAATTTAACCTATTTATTATTTATTTATTTTATTTTTAAATATTTCCATTCATAACTTGCTGCTCTTCTTGATTTTAGCTCTAGATTCAAACTTGAGAAGTTGAAAATGGGAAATATATTTTATGTGAATGGAGGATGAATATAGATTTTATGTGATTATGTATGAAAATCTAAAATATATTGATGTTCATATACATATATACATACATATTTGTGTGTGTGCATTTATACCCATACATGTGTAGAATGTAACACCCTTTGGATTAATATGTGCATTTCGCGCATAATCCTAGCTATATTAAATATTGATGAGTATAGAAATATGTACATAAGATATGTGTGTGTGAGAGAGAGAGAGAGAGAGAGTAGAATGACGACCAACTTGTGGTATGATGACATGAAAAAAGAGTACAGATCTTCATCAGCTTGGAGACACAAAATTGCAACCAAAGCGATTATGTAAACATAACCAATGGGAGTGATTAGCCGTTAGTTTCCAGACTTACCAACTGGTTTGATTGAAATAGGCGTTGGATTTTGTTAAATCAAAGGAGTAGGCTAGTGTGTAAGCACAACAATGAACCATGCCGATGAAAAATGAACCCTCAGACAATAGAAACACGACATCCTTAAGCATCCATTTCAATTATTCTCACTCTCTCAGTCATCAGTATTTCAAGATTAATATGCTCATGTAGTTTCTCTAACATAGAATATTAACAATGGTGATCTAAGATACGTGATTCCTAACGGTCCTTCACCATTTCATGACATGCGTGTTTATGGATTCATGCAAAGACTTATTTATCTCAAAATGACAAAAATTCGGTAAACATGTATCCATGTGCACTGAAACTATAGGATGTTGTAAGTCATTTTAATAATATACTTCCCATCATCTATGCATAGATGGATATATGACTTATTTTAGTATTGCATATGTTGATCTTGCCATTGGTTTAATGAAAGTCAAAATTCACTAGAAGGCACTGTCTACTTAATCTTTTCTAATGGAAAAGTCAACTTCCACTATACCTGAAAAGTCAAGAAGTATAGATTCCTCATCAAATTTTGAGTATCTCTAATTTTAATGAGATAGAATTCAGCTTTAATGAGCTCATTAAAGCTGATATTAAACTCAACACAGATCACCCCCGGTTTTGTGACACTTTCAAGACTTAGAAAATTGGGGAGAGAAGAGAAATTTTCAATAAATTAAAGGGAGCTAGAATAAATAAAATTAGAGAAAACTATATTTTTTGGAAAGCCTTCATAAATAATGAGGGCCAGGGTTCTCTATTTTTCATTAATGGACGTAGCCTTTTCTCTCCGTCTTATTAAATGGATATGAGGGATAAAAAATAACTCCCATAAATCTTGGCCTCATCAAATCTAGAGCATGCATGCGCCTCCACTCTTTTATCGTGCCCTTTGAATTTCTCCGCACATTATGTTTGATTTTTCCATCCAATTTTTCACAAAATTACATCCAAGAACTTTGATTCATTTGCCGTTTTAGAACATCCATCTCTGGAAAATTAAAGAAATAAACTTATTCGGAATAAGCAATGCAAAATTCGATGGAATTGCTACACAAATGGCTTTTGAATTAAGCTCCGGTACATCGAGATAGATGGATCGATGTTCAGAGTGAACTATTTTCGTAAAAATCAGGCAGGGTTGCCAAATTTTATTCCAGGCGATTATAAAATCCACCAATTATTCGAGCAAAAACGTGACAAACTGGTAGTCGGCGCTAGATTATCATTTTTCTTGAAGATATTTAAATGCGGTGTAATATTTAAATATACATAAAGTTAGCAGGAATGAATGCGCGATCAAGCATACGACAAAGCTACTCTGTCACGAAATTTGACAGATTCGTCGAGAGCGAAGGAGGGTGGACTATGCCGATCATCTTAGAGAGCGAAAGACGCTTGAAACATACAACTAACTCTGGAAAGAGTACAAATCAGTTCAAAACAACAGAACAAGGAAGAGTGTGAAGAGTTCCGCAGCCCCACTGGTGAAAATGAAAAAACGGGCGCCCGACAAAAATGGCCACAGGTAAGAAAACCAGGAGATAGAGCGAGAACTGCCCAAGTTCCCTTCCAGTTGCACGTCCGCGAGAACTGACCCTGAAAAACAATATTCAATGGCTCAAGTAACTCTGCATTCCGCGACGAGAACCAGAGTGACTAGGTGGCCAACACCAAATCATTGAAGGTAAAGAACTCACGTCTACAAGCGGCATTCAACGAGGGTGTGCACAGGCTTCCCGTTTAACTTACAGCGACCATGCTTAATTTCAAACAGCCAAAGTCACCTCCCGCGCAGCCAAAGCGGCATTCAGATAGAAGAAAAAGTTAATAGTTTGATTACCTTGAACTTGGGCAGGCCGATGATGCAGGCGCACTCGACAACGTCACCTCCCGCGCGTTCTTGAAATAATCACACGTTAGAAAAGTTTCATGCTAAGTTTCTCTCTCTGGGCAAGATTTGTACCCAGAAGTCTGATCGCTGCGCAGAGAGTTCCCCCTGTGGCAACCAAATCATCAATAATAATAGCTCGTTCTCCTGCTTGCACTGCTCCCACGTGCATCTCCAAGCAATCTGTGCCGTATTCCAGCACATAATTTTCCGATATTACTTGCCCTGCAATATTTTGTTCACCGAGGACCTCAGATAAATATTCTCTCTCAAAAGTTTAGAGAGAGAAAGATGACGGAACGGTTTCTTTCAGCACACGTCAGGGCATTCTGTAGAGTGCAATCAATGCAAATCTACAGTTTCTCTCGAAAAAGTCAACAGCTAGTGGAGGATTTGACTTGACAGGTTAAGTCAACTTGTGAAAAGACAACAGATTCCCATTAAAAAGATTAAGAAAACGAAGCGTCGGGAAATTTCTTACCAGGGAGTTTCTTGGGTTTTCTCAGCGGAACAAACTTAGCTCCGAGAGCAAGAGCTAGTGGAGGACCAAAGATGAATCCTCTTGCTTCAATTCCTGTGTAACAAGACCAAAAGAAACAGAGTTGGAAACCATGAAAAATTTAAGAAATGAGACTATCCCAGAAATGCTAATTAAATAATCAATTTTTTCACCGGCAACGACGGTGATTCCCATTCCCCTGTACCGCTCGATCAACAAGTCAACGGTGTCCTTGAAAACCTTCGGCCGGAGCAGCAATGTCGTGATGTCGTTGAACATGATCCCTTCGTAACAAATAATCCAAATGGGCGTCAGAAAGAACCGAAAAAAGATTAAACTTCTAAGGTAGAGAGAAAAAGAGCAAACCAGGCTTTGGAAAATGAGGAACGACACGTATAGCGGCAGAAATCCCTTGCAGACGAGGATCCTCGAGATCTCCCGGCACTGCACCATCCTCCACAGCCGACCCATTTTCGCCGCCTCTCTCCACCATCGCCAAATCTCTCTCTCTTGCAGTCGAAGATTTCTGCAAGGAAATGAAGAAGATCGAAGCGCGAGCGCTGGAGACGAGAGAGTAGGAGTCGAGAGGAAGGTAAATGGCATTCAATTCGCCGGCCGATACATCAATAATCACGAGTAATTAGGAGAGAGAAAGAGGGGCACAATTACCAGTCACGCAACGACAGGCAACAGAGAGTGACAAGGCATCAGGCTGACTCTTCGTCTCCCTCGTCCCATTCCATTTAGGTCGATTGCCGAGACTGTTAGAGAGAGAAACTAGAGAGAGAGAGAGATACGATAGCACAGAGAGGGGTGGAGTAAATGACACAAATTCTGTCTCGTGGAAGAGTTGACAGGGGCTGATCCTTAAAACAGAAGAATAAATTAAATTCCAGGGTCGTCTTTAAAAAAGCTTTAATTCAGAGGAGATAAATCTAATTCGGACTAAGCGGTTGGTATTGGAGAGTGGGGACCACTCCGAATCTCTGCCACGCGACAACGTATCCTACCAACCTGCATCGCGCCAATTTACTTAACTTCTCTCTCTATCTGTTCGCCCCCTGCGTGGCATTTGTCGTATTCTACTTCTTTCGGGCCTCGGGCTCGGGGCCCGGACTTCCTCCCCGAGCACTCTCTCTCTCTCTATTATTCCAAATTTAGAGAGAGAAAGAAGAGAGAGGAATAGAGGATGTTTCTAAAGGTAGGTCCTCTTTAAGGCACAAGCGTACGGTGCCGCAGTATTTGCCCGTTATCTTTCTAACTGAGAGACGTCTTTGGAAACCAGACCAGAGACAGCTAGAGAGAGAAAGACAGAGAACTAGAGAGAGAAAGTTTAGAAAGAGGATCTGGTGGCAGGGGGAATCCCAGGATTCGCTGGACAGGCAGCTACTGCTCTGCACGGCGCCGGACAAGGCCGGTGCAGAGAGAGACAGATTACCGGGGAGATAACGGGCTGCTTATTGGGTCGGATTCCAGGGCCTTTGGATTCCGAAACGTGGCATGTGGCTATGGGCCGTACGCGAGATATTTGTCGTCTAGCGGAACCGACTATTTTGTCGTATACGCTATCCTCTCTCTCCGCATCTCTCTCTCTCCCGTGGAGAAGTATAAATCTGCGGCATCAACATCGGCAGGATCAACGGCCGACCGAATCCAACCATATCGAGAACAATGCATACGCTTCAAGAGAGAGATCAGACCGACTGTTCACCGCCACGTCATGGACGCCGCGGATCTTGCCACTGTTTTCTATGTCGAAGACTGAAAATCTAAGGGTCAGGAGATGATCAGGTGAGGAGCAATCTTGGCCGTTGATTTAGTGGGCCCAATCATGATTGAGCACAGCATTCTGTACGGTCTGATTTGGCTTGATCGCAAACTGGTCAATTCACTGATTTGCAAATCCAACTGCAACACAGCGACAAGTTCGAATTGCAATTTAGGGAAGCAATTAAATTTCAAATTGAAAAAGTTTCTAATGGGATAGTCAAATTGTAAGAATGATTCTCCTCGGAGACATAGGAACTTGACCATTGCATCCCTGGATTACAATTTTTCGGCATATTCAAAATCTTCGTGAAATATTTACCATAGTTTTCTAATATGGAAAACTATGCTCAAAATTTTCAGGTGCAGTTGAGGAATGCATGCTCTTTAATTCTACTTTGAGTTTTCTACGCAACAAACTTAGCCCAATTTTGTCATGGTTGAAAGGTTGATAGTAAATTTGAAACTATCATGGGAGCATGTCGGAGAAGAACGAAGGTGAAAATGAGTTGTCTAGATGAATGCTGAAACTAATTGTTGAAGCATGTAGGATGTGGGCGTTGGATGATGTTTGCAATTCATAGCAATGTAGATAAATATTGCTATAAAAACAATTGTCAATGCAAATAATTGTCATAGCAATTGGTAATCTAGTCGATGGCTAGATAATCCATCGTAGTTCAAAGAACCCAAATGATGAATCATGGTAGATCCTTGAAGATGGATCTAAAAGGTTTCAAAAGAGATGGTCCAAAAGGTTTCAAAAGAGAGGGCTTTATTTAGCTCAGAAAGAGGTGGCTCGAACAAATGACAATGCAGTAGCCCTCTTGGATAGATTTTATGTAGTATAAGCTAATTACACTTTTATATATCTTGTTTATATTTATTGAAATGAAATTTCTTTATTGTCATTCTTGTGTAATGTTTAAAATAAAGTTTACAAGCATCTGAAATTACTAAATGAATTGTAATGAGATCATAATACAATAAATGTTAGTGTTTAAATATATGATATCAATAATCTTATTTGTGAGATATTCACAAAAAAATATTGAATTATCGAGAAATAATATCACAATCTGATGAGTATGATTGATCTTATAGCTATTCGTATGGAGACACCAATGATAGAAAATGAGAACTCTTTGGAGAAAAAGTTCATTAAATTAATCTGATTAAATTTTTGAATAATATTATACTTAACTTTCAATTAGGTTAATTCATGGTATAGTTGTGTACGTGGTCCTTTGACTTCAAACACTAAATACATCGTGTAGATGGATGACCATTGTTTTGGTTATGACTTATGAATCCTAAGCTATATGATCTCTAAAATGTCATATATTAGATACGACATGAAGTCTTTGAACATGATTGTGTAGTCAAGATGAGATCATTCACCCTTGATATTTAATGAGATTGTTTCAAAGAATAAAATACGATGAAATCTTTGGCTAAGGTAATTGAAATCTTAGTTCTTGATGATTTCTTCCACGCATTAGTACTAATTTGAGTGATCGATTATGATTTGACAGTTGATCATACTCTAAGTTATTCATGAGTTTTGTACAGATTATACATACATGATAATTGATGATAGCAAGGTCCCACACGAGAGTTCTTATACACTGCCTGATGGGATCTGAGGTCGATAACTTTTCAAAATTTTGATCAAAACATCAAATGCAGCGGAAAAACATTGAATCAGACATTCAAAATACTAAGTGGTGGCGTACGACCCCCGTCGCCACCATGACACGATACCATGGCGCCGGAGGAGCCCTTTTGCGCGCACGGATCTATCCGTTTATCTTTATTATGAACTTTTGACCCGCACGTGTTTAAGCGGGTCCTCGTTTATTTCTTCTCTCCCTTTTAGGCTTCCGGATGGGTTCTTCCCTTTTCGAGATCCCATTCGTGAAGCATGTCCTTCTTTGTGAACCTTATTTCTTTCTATGAACATGTTAGGTGTGGGTTGTGGGCCTCAAGTGGGCCCTTTCCCCTCTCGGCCGATTATGCGCTCTATAAGAGGGGAAGGGACCCCCCCCACAAACCCTAGCCGTCATTTGAAGAAAGAAAGTAGTGCTCTCCCTCTCAAGTGGCTGCTCAAGGAAGGCAGGGGAAGGAGTCCAACCGTCGCCGCCGCCGCCATCGCTCGCCTCCGTGCCGTCTCCGCCGCCGTCGCCGCGACGACCGCCGCCACTCCTTGCCCTGGCCACAGATACTTCACCATCATCACCGCGACGCCGCCGTCCCCAAGCCGCCGCTGCCGCCGCCTCCGGACCGTCGCGCCGCCATCCTCTTCCTCTGCAGCTCCTCCACCTTCTCCATGGTCACCCTCTCTGCTGCCTCCATCACCACCACACTCCCGCTTCAAGCTCCGTCCACTGCAGACCCTTTTTGCCCCTCCTCACTCTGATCTCCTCCCCGAACTCCCCCTCCTGTCCTGCCACCACCGACTCTCCTCCTCCCCACTCCGTTGCCAGCTTCCCCGAATCCCGTTCACCCCACGAATCACCGTGCGCAGGCCACACCCAGCTGTCCCGCCTCTTCCTCCCGCAGCTTCCTTCCCCTCCAACATTCCCTCTCCCTCCTGCGTCTTCCCCGTCGAACGCTTCCATTTCCCCATCTCTTGATTCCTTCCCTCCCACGAATACCCGAAACTCACCTTTTCCCCTCCACCTGCCTGCAATTTTCTGCGCCTCCCTCCTTTCCCGTTAATCCGTAAACCTCCCCCTACCTCTCCAACAACCGCAATCCTCTCGATCGAGATCTCAACCTCCCTCACCTCCACGTGCACGCTAAAACTTCTCCTCCCCCTCTCCCTCATTCCCGCGATACACCAATCCCTTCCCACTCCCGAATTCCCCATTTGCGTGACGCCGGCATCATCCCGTCCAGTCACACTTCCCATCCTCATCTCGTTCGCGTCACCATCTCCATCCCGATTTCCCTCCCATCAACGTCCTCACCCTCGCCTATTCCAGAAAATTCTGTCGTCGCAGCCATCCCCCTCTCCTGCTAAGTTTCAAGCCCACACCCTGCGTCAATCCCCGGAACTCCCGCCACGCGTCGCCGACGGCTACCCTCGCCCACGCGAGTTCACAAATCCCCGCGGGTTGCTGAATTCACAGCTCTACGCTGCCTGCTTTCCTATCCCCCCCCTTCCGAATTCACCGCAACTGCCCGACGACGTCACCTGGTCGCCCGAGCACCCCCCCCCTCCCCGCACGAGCCGCCAACCTCCCCACGATTCCCGTTGTCCCTCTCCCCACCCTAAAGTCACAAATCTCCCTTCCGCCTACCCCGTCTGCCAATTCCTCGATCCGCGAATTTCCTCTTTTCCGCACGAATTCGCCCAGCGCTCCAACTTTCCTTCCCCATTCCGCCGTTCTCTCTCCGTCCCTCACCGAAATTCCCATCCCCACCTATTGAAGTCCCCTGTCGACATGCCGTGACCTGCCAATCTCCCAATCGTCCTCTTCCCGACGACTTGTCAATTCCGCCGAAACATCCTGCCGATTTCACTCGCTCGAATCCGGAAGCTCTTGCCGAATCCCCATCAAACGCCCCACTTCTCTACCAAATTCACCGCACCTAACCACCCTGCCGAAATTCCTCTCACCTTCACCCGCCCAGTCGTCCTCTTCGCCCGCACTTTGGCAGGATTCCCTGCAGAATTAATCCCGTCGCACCTCCCTCCCCAACTCGGGATTTCCGTAGGCGCTCACCCCTTCCCCGACCTCCCCTCATCCTCTCTCCCCTTAACCGTTCGCGCGCGATCGTCACCTCCGCTCACCCGGTTCACCCGCACCAGCCTGTAGTCAATTCCAGAGCCGAGGTCAACACCTCGCTTGTGGTCAAACCCCTTGGCGGATGCGTCCGATCCCTGCCCACCAGCCACGCTCGCCCGCGCGCTCCCCCAGACCATGTCCATTCCCTGAATCGGGCCACGTCGCCCTTCTGCCCTGGGTGCGCACTGCGCCCTGCTTGGACTGGGTCTGTGAGTGAATTCTGCATGCCCGCATGCCCTGCTCATGCCTCCTGCCCGAACGCCCCCGCGACTTCTCTGCGCACTTATGCGCCACTGCTTGCAAAATCCACTGGCGTACGCCATCGATACTCTCACACCGAGGATTCCGCCCCTCTTCCGCCTACCGTCCGTGCCGCGTACGAGTGACTCTCCACTACGCCACGACCCACCGGGCACCACGCCCCGCAAGTTAGCTTCATCCCCTCATTCTTAAGTTGATTACCTTTCGAAGCGTTTCCTTTGCTCGTCTCCACCGCCGTCGGACGACGTAGGTAGGGTAGTACAACTATAGGTTCGAGACTTCTGACGCGTACGTCAAGTTTGACACCGAGCGTGAGCTGCAGCTTCGGCTATTCCACGACGAGCGACTTCCACGCCTCTGGACGTGGATCGAGAAGACCTCACCCTATCCATCGTCACGAGTTTCCCCGGGTCACCCGGAGTCGATTTCGCTGATCGGCACGCCTGCCTGCACTTAGGTTTAGGTTAGAGAACGTATTTAGGGTGTAGGATTTGCTTATCCGTAGGTTAGGGTTGACTGGCTATCCTTAGTCATCCTCAGAGTCATTGATCAGGCACGAGGGTTTTCACAACCGCGTCCTGCATCAACCAAGAACAGATGATCCTATCATCTAGTATGAATGAGAAAAACATACTTACAGGTTTCTTTGAAGGAGTTCTTGAAGCTATTCAAGTGTCTAGCCTCTAGCGGTATCCACACAGTTTTCAGATAGTTGGATCTCCTCTCCAAAGCTTTTCACCAAGAGAGAAAGAGAAGAATAGAGAGAATTAATACAAGGCTTGTATGGGCACCTCCAGTTGTGGTCGTTCTCCCCCTATTTATAGACATTTGGAATAAGGTTTTTTCATAAAAACCCTCATAATTATGTCTATATACACCAACATCCATAAACCTTATGTGTGTGACCCTCTAGGTCCATATATCTCACTAGTTAATAACTCTATATACCAAATAACACCTTATTGGTCAAATTTAATTAATTATCCACATCAACATAAAGACTAATTAATCAAGTATCGATTTAACCCAGTCGATAAGTTGAGTTGTCAGCCCGTTGGGTGCCAAGCTACATCACAGACACTAGGAGATATGGAGTATGTAAGAACTCACTTATAGAACCTTCCCGTCATCGATTACCATGTATGTATAATCCTTCATCCACATTAGACTCATGAATTACTTAGGGTATGGTCAACTGTCAAACCCTAATCGGTCACTCAAGTGAGTACTGATGCGTGTAGAAATCATCGAGAACTCCTTCTTTGATATTTCTACTACCTTGGCCAAGGATTTCAGCGCATCTCATTCCTTTGAGTCAATCTCCTCAAATATCGAGGGTGGATGATCCCATCTTGATCACATAATCATCTTCATGAACTTTATGTCGTATCCAATATATGACGTTTTAGATATCCCATGGCTAGGGATTCGTAAGTCATAATCAAAACATAATCATCCATCCACAAGATGTCTTTGGTGTCTCAAGTCAAAGGACCACATACACAATCATGACATGAATCAACCTGATTGACAGTTAGGTATAATAACATTCAGGGATTCATATAGATCAATTCAGTGAACTCTTTCTACAAAGAGCACCCACTATCTATCCTTAGTGTCTCTACACCGATGGCTATAGGATCAACCATACTCATCATATGAGATGGATTAGATAGTGCTATTCTTTACGGATAATTCGATGTCCTTATCAAATAAGAATGTTTAGAACATATGTTTAAAGACTAGTGATCACTATATTATGATCTCATCATAATTCACTTAGTCATTGCACATGCTCATGGACTTCATTGCAAACATCACACGAGAACGACAATGAATAAATTTCATTTCAATGAACATAAACAAGATACATGAAAGTGTGATTGGCTTATAGGCCACATAATATCTATCACTGCCTACCTCTTAGAGTATATAGTGTAGTTTGGCAGCCAATGGGCTGGAAACTTGACCTATCGATTGGGTTAAATTGATCTTTGATTGATTAATCTATATATTGATGTAGATAATTAATAAAGGTTGACCAATAAAGTGTCATTAAGTCTATATAGTTATTAACTGGAGAGATATATAAACCTAGAGGGTCACACACATAAGGTCTATAGATGTTGGTAGATAAAGATATACTCATGAGGGTTTTATAAAAAATCCACATACCAAACGTTTATAAATAGGATGAGAATGACCACAACTCAAGGTGCCCATACAAGTCTTAAAAAAATTCTCTATTTTCTTCTTTTTCTCTATTGTTAAAAAGCTTTGAAGATGAGATCTAATTTTTTCGCAATCCTGTGAATACCTTTATAGGCTAGACACTTGAACAACTTCAAGAACTTTTCAAGGGAACCCTGTAAGTATATTTTCTCATATACACTAGATGACAAAATCATCAGTTCTTGGTGTCTTGACGTTTTAGATATCTAATTCAATATATTCTGTTGTGTTTGATATTTTGATGAAACTTTTTGGAAGACTTATCAATGTTATATTCAAATCCTAGTGAGCTCAAAAGAGGTGTCGTAAAAGGATCTAAAAAAGATGTCTCAATTGATCCTAAAAGATGACTTTTTATGAGCACATTCATTACTTCCTTTTTATAGTCAACCAAAACCTTATGTTTGGAGGCATCTTCCTGTTGGCAATGAGTGGCCTAAGAGCCAATCACACTTTACACATCCATTCATTTTTTTATAAATGTTATATTTATTATTACTTGGGTGGTGTTTATAATGAAGTCCAAGAATATGTGAAGTGATAAGTACATTATGATGTAGCTCAAATTATATTGATTACTAATTTATTAGCACATATTTATAGGATGTTTCTATTCATAGGATGTCAAAGAATCACATGAACTATTCCAATAGAATAATAATGTTTACTCCTGCTAATATGATGAGAATGATTAATCTCATGATCATGACTTCGGTAGTACAAATTATTTTTGCTTCTATTGTAAGGTATGTGAGAGTTTGATAATTTAAATAAATGATTGGTTGATTTTTTTGAATTAATCAATTAGATTAATTTTGCAATATTGATGGTATTTTTAGCTAAATTAATTCGATAAAGGTATGTATTTATGGTTGTAGGTACTGAAGGATTGAGTGTTTGAGCCAAATTGACATTTGAACTCAACCACTTTTAAAAAGAAGCCTTTTATTATTAATTTTCTATTTATTCATTCAATATTTTTAATATCATCATCAATATCTTTTGCATACTCAATTAACCATTAACTCATTTTAGTTTTGTTATTTATGTCATTATTAATATATTGAATATATAATTAATAATATCATCAATATGATTTCAATATCCTTATTTATTTATTTATTCATTTATTTTTAATCAAGTTTCCATCATTATTTTTATTTTTCTTTGTTAATATTTTTCTAGTCAAATACCCCTAATAGCCATATTTTGATTGATTTTTTAGGGAAAAATTTAGACAAAAAAAGAACAACCCTCTCCCTCCTAGGCGACAAACTCACTCTCCCTCTCAAGTGGCAATCAAACATTCTTTGGACAGAGACAATGTTCACACTCTCTAAAATCCATGATCACAATGCCTCAACTCCATCAACTTCTCATGATTAAAAAAGCCCTCATCTTCACTTTGGTGATTGATGGCTGTCCTCCAATACTCTTGTTGCAGTTGATCAATTTGTTTTTTCTATTGTTTTCGTGGTGTTTCAAATAAAAATGTCTGATTTGGTTTTTAATGGTGGTGTCTATCTCTATCATGATTTATTGATTTTTGATTTTTCTATCATTGCGAATGGGTGTTTAGGATTTCAATTTATAATACTATCGAGTTAGATTATAGTCAGATTGAAGTGTCTATTAGGTTTGGTTCCATCCTATCTCCATCTAGATAACAAATCTAACAAGTTGAATTTTATAATCAGATTATGTTGAAACACGTTATATCATCTAAATATTTTGATCTGTATAAGTCCCTTTTAGGTTCCTTTTGTATCAAAATTCTAGATTCAATTAGGTCTAATTTGCGGATGTCAATTTTTGAAAGCAGGATACTTGATATCATCTAATTTTTTTATCAGTATATGGCCCTTTTAGGTTCCTTTTGTATCAAAATTTTTAGATTCAATTAGGTCTAATTTGAGGAGGTCAATTTTTGAAAGCATGTTAAAGTCTAAAAAAGTTACAAACATTTGTGATTTTGATCATATTCTAGATTTCTTCGAATAATTTTGATTTCAGATTTTTCGTATATGATATTTCTTGGGTCAGATTATATTCCATCTTAAGGATTGATTTAGAAACAATCACAAGTTATTTTTCATAAATATTTTATTTATCAGTTTTGATTTTCTTTAAATCACTTCATATCTATCTTTAACAATTTTTTAAGGAGCAATAATAAGAGAAATCAAAGGACAAATTAAGAGGTAATCTGATCATATTGATTTTGGTGTCAAAACAAGGTTTATCGTTGTTAGACTTTGGGGTGCATTGAATGTAAAACAAGACATTAAATCAAACATTCAAAATAATGACATGCCAAAAGGACTGATGATGCAATGCTTGTGTGGAGAAGATAGGACGCTAAAATAGACTATATTATATTGCTCTATAAGAGAAGGCATACTACATTGGTTTATATATATGAGATAAGGAGAAGCTCTTGAGGGCTACCCGTGATGGGCTAGATAAAAGTCGAACTGTACCCATGACTAGCTTGCTATAGAGAGTATGGAAAACCACAACCACTGGCAAAAAAAGCTCAAAGGCACTAACATGAGCTTAGAGATTCTAGCAAGGGCACCTAGAGGCACTGACAAGAGTGCACAAAGGCGCTAGCATGGACTCAGAAGGGCATTGATAAGGTAGCACATAGGCACTATAAAAAACTTTGTTCTTGAATGTTTCGAGCAAATCGAACTGTTTAGACAAATCAGTCCTAGAATCACTTGATTTATTCTTCTTCTTGGCTCGTTTCCACGTCCAAGGAGCATTTGAAATCAAGATTTGGTGAAGAGAATAGGAAGAAATCACCGCTTAAATACCGAACTTCATTTTCAAAATTGCGGGATGAAAAGCCTTTGATCCGACAATTAATTAGATCATTTCGAGTGCGACTTCGGGTTAGAATATGTGAATTCTTCTTAATCTTTCTTCTCGTAGCATTAGATTTTAATTTTGAATGGTAGATTAATCGAATTGTTGATAATTTTATATTTTCTTTCTCTTCACAAACGAAATTCTTCCTCGATTTCATTCCTTGATTTCTCCGCGATTAGTGATCCAAATTCTGTGATTTTTTATTCAATGGATTCGTATTCATCTTAGAATCTTCTTTCTTAATATACTAAAATCCTTAATTTTTCACCTCAATTCATCATCCTAGTTGATCAAATTTCAAAGACACCTAAAAAATTTCCTTATTTCTTCGTGGATTCAACCCTTATTCATCACTAGACTATTTAATTAGTGATTATAACTTTAAATTGGTGAGTTTAGAACTTGTTTTGACATGAGTTTATGTGTATTCAACGACCACATGAAATCATCACGTCATAGGGCATACACTAATATTTGGGGTCAATGGTAGGCTGAACCAATAGCAAGCTCATAGTAGGTCGATGAGGTTGTGTTGACAACATGTCCAACTAGGCCAATATGGTTACAATGTTAGAGACAAGGGAGGCAATGCGAGTTGGTGGCTAACACCATGTGTTTTTTAAATGTTTAATTCTTTATTATTTGATGATTTTAAGGCATAATTAGTATCATTATTATGCATGTTATCATGTTTTGATGAAATTTTTGCATTCATCTTATCATATTATTTACAAGTGGATTTCTATTATATTACGGTTAATTTTATGCATACTTAATGTTTGACCTTTTCAAGGTCAAACAAGGATGAATTACTCACATGCGCATAAGTTTGATGAATATAGTATGTGAAGGAAGGATGATAGGAATAAAGAATAAAGAATTGGAAAAGTAGTTTTTAATAAGATTTAAATTTTATAGCTTGTTTATGTTGATATTTCAAGTGATCTAGTGAAAAAGAAGGCAAAATGATGATCACAATCATTCTTGGGTGCTCTTATTGATTTTAATAAAGAAGAAAATCATGCTTGACATATGAAAAAATTCTAGGCCTCTCAATCAAGATTTGATGAAAATCTAATAGCTAGTGGTCAAATCATGTTATTTTTAAGGAAAAATCAACAACCATAAATTCTCCAAATTGAAATCATGGTATTGCAAGATCCCTATAGAGTTTAGAGATGCATGCTCTTGGTTCT
Organism: Lemna minuta; assembly: GCA_024174645.1. Taxonomy (NCBI): domain Eukaryota; kingdom Viridiplantae; phylum Streptophyta; class Magnoliopsida; order Alismatales; family Araceae; genus Lemna; species Lemna minuta. The sequence goes on along the minus strand of CM044102.1, from coordinate 18,079,470 downwards.
CATGATGTGTGATTTAAAATTTTGAGGCAAAAAAGTAGGTTTTTTAATGTTTCTTTGGTGGCTTATAGCATCGACCAGTGACGAAGCGTTTTAATGCGGTCGTTAAATCACACAAACGTCGGTAAATTTTTTTTGATAATTTTGAACTCACAATGACAAAGATATAAAATTAATTAAAGTGTAAGTATCGGGTCCATCCACAGATAATACGGTTGACTTTAATTGTAGAGTTGACTTGGTCAAAATTTTGCATAATTAAGGTTTTAAAGAAGTGGAAATGATATTTGATGAATAGAAATGATATAAATATACTATATAGGGTATTTTAAGATTTTAGACCTCTGATTTGACAGAGAAAAGTCAAAAGTCAAGGTCAAAGCATTGACTTTGACCAATAGTTGACTTTCTGTAAAATTAGATAATCAAAAGGGCTCTGAAGATTACGAATGTTATATATTCAGAAACTATAGAGAAAATGGATTTTATTGATATAAAATTTGTAATTTTTGGAAAAGAATTGGATTTATTGTGAATTATTAAAAATTAAAGATCAGAAAAATCCCGAAACAAACACTTCGGTGTAAATCTTCAAATTGACTAATCAAATGATATTCAAATCTTACAATTGATATATAAAAGGAAAGCTAAAACTAGAGAACTTTAAAGAGACAAAAATCGTCAAATTCCAATTTGTATTTTAAGAGTAATTGATCCCAAATTCGGATTGAAAATGAACACTAGTTGGTCAATTGTAAAATTGAGGGGTCAAATGATCATGGAATTTTACGAATTTGTATCCACAAAAAGTTGATGAAACAAGGAATCCACTTAAACTAAAATCAAGTGATTCCAACTTAAGATCAGAGAGATATCCTTATTTCAAAATCAGCAAAAATTCAAACCAAATTTGGGCGAAAATGAAGAACAAATCGACTTTAAACACAAAATTATCTATCTAAATCTAATCAAAACTCAAATTACTATAAGATTAACGATCAAATCTCACTGCTAACCCGATTTCCGTGAAGATTTGGCTTCAAATCACGCGGATTGAAGAGTATTGGCTTGATTTCTTCCCGGCGGATGTTCGGCGTTTTAAGGGGAAAATTTGATCGAATCCGTCGATTAATTATGATGAATGGTGCCTCAATTGGATCGCGATCGAGTCTAAACGCAAGGGAATCGTGCTGAACTCAAGATCTTCCTTCAAATTCGCTTGATTGCTTCACGAATCGATCAAAAGTTAAGAGAAGAAGAGAGAATATAGGTTTTTAAAGAGGAATTCCCACGAGAAACGCGAGCCATTTGATCCGGTGAGAGCTAATCGATGGCCACGATCACACAATGATCGTAGGCCATGATTGCACGGCGATCGTGAGCCACGATCTCATGATCATTGAAATTCAGCTGTCCGATTGCCATTAAAGCGTCGAGGTGAGTCGCGATGTGTCCACAAGTCTCCCCTCAATGCACCAAATTCGCGATAGATCACAGCCGTTCGATGGAAATTGAAAGCTTATCATGCGTCCACGTGTCCTCCATGATTACAAATCATGACTCACACCTTCCGCTTGTTTCGCCCGTCTGATGAAGATTGGACGCTCCCGATGCGTCCACGTGTCGCCAGGTAAGTCATCAAGGGCGTCACTTAAAACTCCTTTAGCGCACGTGCTCTGATGGTGATCGCGTGGACTCGGGTCCACGCGATCAACGCCCCTTCATTTATCGTATATACAAAACAGGTAAGTATATAAGGCCGGGCGGTTTAACGCTATTGAGTTACCGCCTCAATACTATTACCAAGGCCCACTAACCCGTGCGCCCTCCACTTGCCAGCCCTCACTCGCCACATGGCGCCCCCTCGGGTGTCTGCGTGGACTCGCGTGGCCCCTGCCAAGCGTTAGCTCGGGCCACCTAGGCTCCCTCGTGGGTTCGCACGGCTCTGCCACGTGGCTTTGTGTGTCGTGTCGCATCCGCGTGGGTTCCGCACGCCACATCATTCCTGCTCGCCACGTCAGCCCCGCAGTCCTGCAGAAATAAACCCCTTTTTGTGATTAAGGAATAAAATCGATAAAAATCAAAAATAAATTCTAAAAATCTAGAAAAAAATCCAAAATAATCAGAAATACATATCTTTAAAATTATAACTCCTCTTAATATCAAATTTTCTCTATTGAATCACAATTTTCGTTTTTATTTAATATCATGCCATTTAAAATATAATTTTAAAGAAGAATATAAGATGAATTAAAAATAACACTAAGGCATTCATTAAGATTTCTCTCTTTTAATCATCCCATCATTCTTTTCTTAAAATTAATCCTTTAAATCATTTACTAATGTCAAAGTAAGGTAATTAATTTCTATTTATTGAATCTTATAAAAGATTAAAGATTCCTAAAGCACATAATTAACCATAAATAATGGATAAACATGGACTTTAGTAGAATGGCATACCAATGGAGAAAATTCATAAAACTAAGATAACATGCATCATAATTACATAAAATAAGCATGAATATGAGTTAAATAAGATACAAATTTAAGTTAAATATGCATGTTATCAACTAGCCAGAGGAAAGTGAGCACTAATTTATTGTTTTTATGTACTAAACATAATTTTTAGTGAGTTTCTTCCTATTTCGATTAATTCCTCATGTTGGATGCAAGTTGCTAAATCTAGACAAGATGTGCTAGCTCTTGAAGGAGTGATTGATCAGAGAGCATTGCTAGAGAGAGTTTTTAATTGTAATATATTTGTTTTGATTTTTTCTACTTTCTCCATCTTTCCAATCCAAAAATTGATATTTAAATCACATTTCCACCGTCCAATTAGTATTTCTTTAATCTTTGATAGGAGGTCAGAGGTTTTTGATTAGTTTATGCATCTTCTGCATACATCTCCTTTTTTTCAACGACTATTTCTGCTTTCTTAATAAAAAAATTCCAAAACTAATTCTTCATTTTAATCTTTTAGCTGCCGCCCTCCTTATGGATTCAATCTTGACTCACCATTATTTTAATTGTAAATATCAAATTCAAAGAGAGTGTAATTTCTTAAACGTGATTTTGTGTTTTCAGCAATCATGATCATTGATGACTGAGAACCAGTTGAGCTGGAAATAAGTCCTAGGATTTGAGGCTCGATAAACCCTCCAAATTTAGATCAAAACATTGATCACATAGAAGATATTGAATTGAATATTTGTAATGATGAAACACCCGGATCTGGTGATCCTCTCATTTATGTTAATATCTACCAACATCCATCGACCTTATATGTGTGACCCTCTAGGTACATATATATTGATAGTTAATATCCCTTTAGACCCAATAATAAATATCAACCTTATTAATTAATTATATCAACATATAAATTAAATAATCAACGATTGATTTAACCCAATAGATAGTTCAAGTTGTCAGCCTATTGGGTGCCAAGCTATATAGCATGTACTCTAGGAGGTATTAAGTATATAAAGACTCATGTATGAAACCTCATCATCATTGGTTACCATGTACATATAATCCATCATCTATATAATACTTATGAATGACTTCGGGTATGGTCAACTTTCAAAACCTAATTGATCACTCAAGTTATTATTGATGTGTGGAGGAAATCATTGAGAACACCTTCTCTATAGTTCTACTTCCTCGGCCAAGTATTTAATTGTATCTCATTCATTAAGTCAATTTTCTCTAATATTGAGGCTAGATAGTCTCATCTTGACTATGAAATTATCGTCAAGGACTTCATGTTATATCCAATTTATGACATGTTAGAGATCTTAGGGCTACACATTTTTAAGTCATAGCCAAAATATAATCATCCATCTATAAGGTGTCTTTGGTGTCTTACTTCAAATGACCACATACACGATCATGACATAAATCCAAATAATTGACATTTAGGTATAATATGATTGAAGGATTTATATAGATCAATTCAATTAACTCTTCCTTCCAAGAGAAGCTACTATCTATCCTTGGTGTTTCCATATTGATGGTCATATGATTAGCCATATTGACAAAATGAGAATGTGAGATCATTGAAAACACACATTCCCACATCAAAATAATTTCAAAACTCACTCAACTAAGATTTTAATTACAAATTAATTAGTATAATGGTGATTAAGGATCTAATCCACAAAGAATTCGGGATATTTCTTGATATATCTTCAAATTTCCATCAAATTGGACAATGTATTGATGTCAGAAATTAGGAAAATTAGTATTTTTCGGAAAGATAACTCAAATGCAAATATATGAAATAAAAAATCAGGCAATTTGGTCTTGTATCTATCAAGCCATCATAGAGCAAAGTGAGGAGAGGAAAATCAATCTTGAAGAGAGAGAAATGATAGAATTTTGTAAAATTAAATTAATCTACACATCAAAATTAAAATGTAATGTTATAGGATAAAAGATTAAGAAGAAAAAATTTAATCTAACGCAAAATTGCCCTTGAAATGGTTCAATTAATCACCGGATCAAGGCTTTTTATTTCGCATTTTAAAAAATGAAATTTGGAGTTTAAGCAACAAATTCTTCCTTCTCTCTCGATGAAATCTTGATCTCAAGCACTCCCTCAATGTGGAATTGAGTCTAGAAGAGGATCACAATTTGAGATTCAAGGATTATGATGTCCAAAAGGTTTGATGAATGAAAATTCCAAGAATGCATACACTGTTTTAAAGAGAGGAGCATAAATAGGCAAAATTTGGGCATAACCATTCGATCAACGCTTCATCTTCGATATGCAATCTAGATCAAATGTCTGGAAGTCGAAGAAAAGCCTTTAAATTGTAGCCATTGGATTTGCGATGAAGGGCTATGATTTTTCCACGTCGCACGTGAAGAGGATGTATCACTTAATCTCATCTAACCAATCATGTTTCGATGCTTCAAATCTCAAAGAGGCACTTCAAATCATGGCCATTATAACTTCTTAGATCAACGGCCAAGATTCATTCACTTAATAAAATGAATTAACACCCTGTCAGATATTGCCACGTATCCCCTTCACTTTAGTGAAAGTGAAGTGCTCAAATTAAATCTCCAATCATATGCTCATGAGCGTGGCATGTAACCTGCATAAATTAGAGAAAAACATAATCCACACTACAAAAATGAATAGAATAGTTATATTTAAATAGATATCAAGACTTGCGCGGTTAGCTTATGCCCTTAAAGGGCGCTTAATCACTAATGACATGCACCACATGGCACATGTGTACGACACCACGTGGCAACATGAAAGCACGCATGCCACATCATCAGCCAAGCCAGTGCGCACGTTGATAACATGCAATCTTAACATGCAAAAACATGATTATTAATGTAAATTAAGGCATAAAACATTCCATTCTCATGCATGTCATCATACTTTGAGTGCATTTCTATCCTTTCATGCAATTTTAAGTTATAATATCGAAATGCTTTAATTTAGGGTTAATTATGATGAATTAAAGATAAATGACTATATAACCAATCTTTACTTGAGATTATAAGTAGTTTTTAAAGTTAAATAATGAGAGAAATCATTTTTTCAAAATATTCATTTAATTTTCTAAAGTTAAAATCTTAAAGAAATGAATGTATTTTTGAAATAGAAATTAAATCTCTTGTTATCTAAATATTTTTTTCTTCTTATAATGATAGACAATTGAATTTCAGATCCAATGAAAAAAAATTTGGATTAATTTGGAGTTATATTTTGAAAGTTATAAATTTTCTAATTTTTAGGGATTTTTCTAGAATTTTTCTGAATTTTAATGAATTTCTAAGGATTTTCTAGAATCAAAAATTGATTTTTCTAATTAAAAATTGATTTTTGAATATTTTTATAACGCGCATGTGACGTGACACGATCAGAGCCGTCCGATCAGATCGCGATGAGGAGGCGACGTGGCATCGTGAGGAGCGTCCAATCGCATGTGATCATTATCAACCGTTGATCTTCACTTACTCAATGGTAACACATGGCAAAATCAAGGTTCACTGGATCATCTTAATCTCGACCGTTGATCATAAGAGTTATGACAGTTGAGATTAAAACGCTCAAAAACACATCTGAGGCGTCCGATCGCGATCTAACGGATGCGTTTCCAAGCATTTTATAACGCACGATCACGTGGCTTCATCTGAGCGCTCGATCTGCGATCCAACGGATGGAACTTAACGGTAACGATTCGCATTAATGCGATCAATCAGAGCCGTTGATCGCTGATGAAACGCCCGATCCTACGATTACGCCCAAAATCACTCTAAATTGAGATGTTCTTCGATATTTTGATGTATTATTGGATGATTTCACTAAATTGATCTATCTACACCCTTCCATACTTGAATCTCTCGGTTCTAATATCTTCTAGACCCATTTCCGCATCCACAAAGTGATTAAAAGTGAGATTTTGTCGATTGATTAAAGAGAATTCGTCTCTTGAACACCGACGATCGTTTTCAAAATCGCGGAATGAAAAGCCTTGAATCCGGCGATTAATTGGATCATTTCGATCGCTATCTCGGGTTAGAATACATGTTTTCCCTATAATATTTCGTCATGTATCATCAATTTATATTTTAGGATCGTAATTTAGCTTAATTTTATCGTTATTTCAGTTTTTTCGTTCTTCCAATTTTCAGAAATTTCTCTCCACTTCACTCTTTGATTTCTCCGCGAATACTAATCCAAATCGAGTGATTTTTGATTCCTGGATTCGCCTTTGAGTTATTTTTCTAAATCTACCATTTTCCCTAATTTCTATCACCAATTCATTGTCTGATTTGATCAAATTCCAAAAGAGCTCTAAAAAATTCCTTATTTCTCCGTGGATTCGACCATTACTTACCATTATACCCTTCAATTTGTGATTAAATCATTAAATTTGAAATTTTGGCTTTATCGTTGACATGAATCGATGTGCAATTAACGATTGCATCGATTCGTTCCGTCACACGTAAACACCAGTTTTTTAAGGTTTTTAATTTAAAATAAATTCTAATGAAAATAAAAAAATCACAAAAATTCTAGAAAAATCCCTAAAAATTATAAATTTATAACTTTAAAAATATAACACCTTTTTAATCTAATTTTTTTTATCATAAATTAAATAAGTTATCATTTTATGCATTTTAATTTAATAAATAACAAGTTAATTAATTTCTAACTCAAGAATACACTCATTTTCTTGGAAAATAAAACTAGAAAAATAAATGTGTATAAAAATATTTTTCTCTTATTATTTACATTAAAAACTCAATTATAATCTCAAATATAAATGGGGATATTTTACTTTAAAACTTCAAATTTGATTATGCATACTTATCCCTTAAAATGATACATTTTGATATTTATAATTTAAATTGCATAGAATGATGAATATGCACTCAAACTATAATAACATGCATAGGAATATAATTTTTTATGACTTAAGTCACATTAGTAATAATATAATTACCAAGATAAGTTGCATGTTATCACATACTTATCATTTGAGTCAAATAAGATAATACTTTCTTTTTCAATATTTTAATATTTTTGTCAAATATCTCAAATAGGAATATTTATAATATATGTATAAAGACCAATGATATTATCATAATTCACTTAACCACTGTATATGCTCGATTAGGGATTTATACGTATCAATTTAATTAAGTTTTCCTTCAAAGATATGCTACTATCTATCATTGGTGTCTCCACATTTATGGTCACATGATTAGCCATAAGCATCATATGAGTCAAATTAGATGATGCTTTCTTTCTCGATATTTCAATGTCCTTCTTGAACATCCCTCAAATAAGAATATTTTTAATATATGTCTAAAGACTAGTGATAAATGTATTATGATATCATCATAATTCACTTAATCAGTACACATGCTCATTCAAGGAGTTATACAAATCATTCAATTAAATATTACTTCAAAGAGAAGCTACTATTTGTCCTTGGTGTATCCACATTGATGACCACAAGATTAGCCACACTCATAATATAAGTCAAATCAGATGATGCTTTATTTCTTGATATTTCAATGTCCTTAAATATCCCTTAAATAGGAATATTTATAATATATTTCTGAAGGCAAGTGATCAATGTATTATGATACTATCATAATTTACTTCATTATTGCATATGCTAATAGACTTCATTACATACATCATACAAGAATAAAAATAAATAAATACAAGAATAAAATAATTTATTTCAATCAATATAAATGAGACATTTAAAGATGATTTGACTTATAGGGCCCATAATTTTCATTATCATTAATGCCTCAATAACACCATTGCTCAAGTAGTGAACTATAGACCGTGTTAGAGTTGATGTATGTTGATAAGCATACCATAAACTATATGACAACATGCAAAGAAAACATTCCAAGAAAACACTCTAATACTCTCAACTTGAGCTCTTTGTTATGATGCAAAACTTGTTCAAAGCATTTTTTTTATTAGCCATTGACCACTGACTTGCACTCATTGGAGTATTATCGCTTAGAACTTCTACATGTATCTCTCTACAAATTCTTTATTAATCTATTACATATCAAATTTAGGCTCAAGTATTTCATGGTGCTAAAGAGTACCTTCTATGGCCTTTTTCTCTACAACTTTATGAGTTATCATGGGTGTCCTATTTCGACTTCTCCTACACCATCTACCTTGCCATACCCTTATGCTATAGTGGTCTTTGGTTCCCATGGTCAGGATGAAGGCTATGGATCCAAACCATCCAACCAACATGGAAACTAATCTTATTCTAAGGGCAAGCAAAGTTTTCTTTCATATGAAAAGAAAAAAATACTTTGGAGAAATGTTGAAAGGAGTTTGGAAAGCTCGATGGACTCAGTTGGTGCTCTCCTCTACTCCCACAAAATCAACCTTTCTCACTACTATGACATCAATGCCCTCAATGACTCATGTGATCTTTACTTTGCCATAATATGATGCATTGAAGCAATCTCACGTACCTCCCTCCTCGAGTAGTCTTGTTTCCATTTCAGGTATACATGCTCTTCGTGCCTCTAAATTGCCTTAGGTAATTGACTTGGGGGCATTATCCCAAATGACTAGAACTTCCTTGATTTTTATTTTCTCACTCCCACCACTATGGTTGATCATTTACCTCCATTGCCTATGCTTGATCATTTCCAATTCAAGGATATGGCTCAACCCACCCTACTTCCTCCCTTACCCTCAAAAATTTCTCTATATTCCTAATTTCCCCATTAACCTACAATCCATCTCTGAAATCACTCGTGCCCTTAATTGCTTGTCCCTCTTCTTTCCTATTAATTGTGTCTTCTATGACCTGCCCATTATATAGAGGGTTGGTTTAGGGGTGTGAGAATGGTTATGATCTCGACAAACTTGTGCAAGATACTCCCTCATGGGGACTCCTTGATCTTTTGGCTAGTTCCCACTCTAGATTTTCCTTTTCCATCCATCTTTTGAATAAATTCAAAAAAATTGGCATGGTTTTCCTCTTTCAAAGTTTTTGTGCAAGACATGCCAAATAGGAAAACATCATTGTTCCCACTTACCCTACCCATGATTCCACTCTTTCTTGCCACACCTTTGATCTAGCCCACAATGAAGTCTGAAATCCTCTTGTGTCCCCGCTCCATTGGTTCATCTTTACTTTATTGTATTTTTTGACAAAGACAATTGGGTTATCAGCACATACCTTCTACATGATGATGTCCAAGCTCTCAATACCATCTACCAATGTACCCAATAATTATTACACAACATTTGGATACTCCAAAAGTCACACTAACAAAAAATGCCCTCCAACTTGTCCAATCCCCTCTACTAAATTTTTTTTCCAAATCATGATAGTATCTACCAAACCACTTGCCCTTACCCCCCATTTTTTTTAAAACATGGTAGGGAAATCTAAATACAACATCTTTCTTGATGTTACTCTCACACTACTTTACAAGATGCATTTTCCTCATTGTTACATGTGTTTTGATGATATCCTAGCTACTACGTACCTCCAAAATCATCTTCCCTTCTCCTCTATGTGGAGAAATTACTCTTTAGTGATTTTTTTTCTGATACCTACTCTTTCATGTTCTGGATTTACGACTTTTTTTCAAGACCACACACTCACACTCTCACTCTCTATCTCTCTCTCTCATAAAACTTGCTTCAAGCACTCAAAATAGTCTTTCTTGGGTACTATCGCATGTAAAGGGTTATCATGGTTCAAACAAAGCGGCGGTAGTGTGGGGGTCACAATGTTAGTGCTTGTGCAATATTGTGTTGCACACATACTTGGTGGGGCATTTCTGCCTTGGGAGATGTGACCTAGACGGTGGAGGCTCTAGTAGTCTGATGACAGCGCGGGTGTGCGGGTAGGCAATAAGGCCGGTAGGGCCGACCTCATGGATGACTACCAACAACCAAGTGGATGAAAGACCAGATCGATGGAGGTGGGGAGTCCACTCCTCCCAATGGTGTCAGCGACTTGGAGAAGTGGAGGAGTGTACTTCCCATTGGCTACTACAAAGACAAGATGAACCCAAAATTCCTCTCTACTTCCCTAAATTTGACTCAAACGTATTTATAGGCTTGATAATTCAAAGGACAAAAATAAGGGGAAAATCTAAAATAAATTGCACAAAATATGAAAAATGATCCTTGTATGTCTAGACTACTAATGTCAACAAGCAGCCAATTTGATGAGCTTTGACTCTATGTGTGATAAATTCTTTCATTGAATGTCATCTCACCATTAGTCTCGTTGTCTCTGGTTGCACATTAAGTTGCTCGGTGCTTGACTCATGCATCGAGGCAATCATCTCCTTTTGATGACATCAAAGGTGATCTAGTTGTGTTGTAATTGTCATGTTCTCTATTGACCTTATGGCCATCCCTATAGAGGGTACCAAAATATTTTGCACCCCTTGGTGTAGCAAGGGTCCTTTCATGGTTAACCTTTGAAGATGCCTCTGATGTCTCCCCCAAAGGTGTTGAACTTGGTTTCACCAATGGTGGACCATGTGTTCATGTTCCGCCAACTCCCCTAATTCTCTCGAACTTCATGTCATGTTCATGTTTGGAAAACTCTACGCTATGTTCATCTATGATTGACTCATCTACTTTGATAGACCCTCCTGCCACATAACCCTTGCTCTTATGTCCCCATCTGTTCTGCCTACTTCTCCTACCCCTTAACCTACTAAGCAGCCTTTGGATGACATCCATCTCAACCATCCCATGACCTAGTGCATGGGTCAACACCCATGTATCCAATATCCCACTTCTTACTTTATCTTCTATGACTGTCATCACCTTACCTACCACACCTTCACCCTCTCCTTATCCTTTGATTCAATGCCCACCTCACGTCATGCAGCTCCTTCAAACACCTAAATGAAAAGTGGTTGTGGATCTTGAGTACCATGCTCTAGTGAGTCGTGGTGCATGGGTGTTTGTCATATCTATGACAATATTGTGACTTGCAAGTGGGTGTTCATTATGAAGTATAATCTTGATGGAAAATTGTAAGTGACATATCTTAGTTAGAGGCTCGACGCTTCAGCCAAGCATATTTCTCTTGATGGATATTATGTGGCCTATAAGCCAATCACACCTTCATGTATCTTGTTTCTGTTTATTGAAATGAAATTTATTCATTATCATTCTTGTGCGATGTTTGGAATGAAGTCCATGAGCATTTTCAATGACTAAGTGAATTATGATGAGATCATAATACAATGATCACTAGTCTTTAAACATATGTTATAAGCATTCCTATTCGTGGGATATTCGAGAAAGATATCAAATTATCCGGAAAGAATAACACTATAGAATCCAATTTATGTGATGAGTATGTTTGATCATGTAGCCATCGGTGTGGAGACACTAATGATACATAGTGTGTGCTCTTTGGAGAAAGAGTTCACTGAATTGATCCATATGAATCCCTAAATAGTATTATACCTAACTGTCAATCAAGTTGATTCAAGTCATGGTTGTGTATGTGGTCCTTTTGACTTGTGCTGACAAAAAAAATTTGTGGTCGTTGAATACACACAATCTTGTGTCAACACAAGTTCCAAACTCACCAAATTAAAGATTAAATCACTAATTGAAGAGTATAGTAGTGAATAAGGTTTGAATCCACGGAGAAATAAGGGAAAATTTTGAGATATCTTTGAAATTCGATCAAATCAGACAATAAATTGAAGTGAGAAATTAGGGATAATAATATGTTAAGAAATATAACTCCAATAGGAATCTACAGAATCCAAAAATCACTGAATTTGAATTAGAATTCACGGAGAAATCAAAGATTGAAATTGAGAAAGAAAATAGATCACGAAATTATGTTAAAACCAAAATTAGATCTAAAATTAAACTAATCTACGATTCAAAATTAAAATCTAATGTTACAAGAAGATAGATTAGAACGAAAACAGGCAATCTAACTCAAAGTTGCATTCGAAATGATCCAATTATTCATCGGATTCAAGGCTTTTCATTCTGAAATTTCGAAAATGAAGTTCGGCATTCAAGATGTGTTTTCTTTTGATTCTTTCAACCAATTCTTGATTTCAAATACTCCTCGGACGTGGAAAATTGTCTAGAAGAATTAGAAATCAAATTATTCCAAGATTTGGTATCTAAACTGTTCAATTTTCTTGAAAATCTAAAAACAGGTTTTCCTGTCAAAGAACAATTGAATTTATAGCCGATTTTGGGCATAACCGTCATATGCGTCGTTTCATCTTCAATCAATGGCTCAAATTGAATGTCGATTCACAAATTATCATCTTTATGTCATGTTCGCTCGATCTACGATAAAGTGTCCAGATTTTTCTATGTATCGCGTGAAGAAGAGGCGTCTCTTGATGTTCAGCATTTGATCTTCATCGAGAGATCGAGATGAGTCCACGTGTCCATCGAGCGCATTTAATCTCCACCATTATAACTCCCTAGAGGAGTGGCTGAGATTAAATCATCTTTAAAATGAATCGTCTCCTAATAAGATGCTGCCCTGTACCCCCTCGAGTAAGTGAAATCTAACGATCGCGATTAAATCGCATGATCAAATGCTTCTCATTGCGCTATGTCACATGTAACTAAAAACAAACGCGTAAATAGTCACATGACATAAATCGATGATTTCAACACGTATATAATATGTATGCGTCTAATGGGTTAGAGTAAAATCATTAATTGATGCTTAAGCCCACTAATCACTTTCGAGCACATGCGCCCACAAACTCGCACAGACGTGCACACACATATACATGTGTGAACACTCATATGCTGAGATGAGGCATGTACATGCGTCGCCATCTGGTGACGCTCTGCCATGTTAGCTCGTGACATTAAAACCTTTTTTAATTCTTTTAAAAATTGAAAGTAAGCTTAAATAAATTCAAAAATCCTTAAAATTCATAACTTTCAAAATATAACTCCAAATTAATCTAAATTTGGTTTTTATCAGAAATTGAATTATCTATCATTATAAAATTAAAATTATTTAAAAAAATAAGAAAATTAATTTTAATTTAAAAAATACACTCATTCTTCTTAGAAAATAAATTTAGAAAAATACATGAGTGTAAATAAAAAAAATTATTATCATTTAATCATGAAAAATGTAATTATGATATTAAATATAGATGAGAATAAAAGTATATTATTTAATTATACATAATAATCCCTATAACCATGCATTTTTAAATCATAACCTAAAATTACATAAAATGATAGATATATACTCTAAATATGATAACATGTATACAAATGAAATATATAATGCCTTAATTTGCATTAATAATTATGTAAATTCATGTATAAATTGTATGTTATTAGAGACACCAAAGACATCTTGTAGATGGATGATCATGTTTAGATTATGACTTACGAATCCCTAGCCACGGGATATCTAAAACGTTATATTGGATACAACATGACTGTGTGATCAAGATGGGATCATCCGCCCTTGGTATTTGAGGAGATTGACTCAAGGAATGAGATGCGATGAAGTCCTTTGCCAAGGTAGTGAAAATATCAAAGGAGTTCCTGATGATTTCTACATGCATCAGTACTAACTTGAGTGACCAATTAGGGTTTGACAGTTGACCATACCCTATGTCATTCATGAGTCTCGTGCGGATGAAGGATTATACATACATTTTAATCAATGACGTAAAGGTTCCATAAGTGAGTTCTCAAATACTCCATATCTCCTAGAGTACATGGTGTAGCTCAACCTATAGATTGGCTTAAATTGATCCTTGATTAATTAATCTATATATTGATATGGATAATTAATTAAGGTTGATCAATAAGGTGTTATTTAGTTTATAGAGTTGTTAAATAGTGAGATATATGAACCTAGAGGGTCACACACATAAGGTCTATGGATGTTGGTAGACATAAACATAATTATGAGGGTTTTTATGAAACAACCTCATACCAAATGTCTATAAATAGGGAGAGAACGACAACTCAAGGTGCCCACGGAAGCCTTGTAGGAATTTTATCATTTCTTCTCTTTCTCTCTTGGTGAAGAGCTTTGAAGAGGAAATTCAACCATGCGGAGACCGTGTAGATACCGCTAGAGGCTAGACACTCTAATAGCTTCAAGAACTCCTAGGAAACCATGTAAGTATGTTTTCTCATTCATATTAGATGATAGGTACATTCTTGGTGGTTGACGAATCAAGACCGCGAGGTCATTGAAAACACATGGTCAAGAGTCAAAATAAAGTCTAAACTTATCAATTTCAATATTAAATCACGAATTTAAGGGTATAATGGTAAATAAGGGTCGAATCCACAGGGAATTAGGGAAATTTTTATGATCTCTTCGAATTTGATCAAATCGAATGATGAAATGGTGATAAAAATTGGACAATTTGATATTTTTTGAAAGAGGACTTGAAGACAAATCCACATAATGAAAAATCACTCAATTTGGATTTGATTTCGCGGAGAAATCATCGAATGAACATAAGAGATTTTTCCAAAAATGTAATGAGCAAAAAACCAAAAATAAGAACTAAATTAAATCAAATTACGATTCTAAAATAACATTAAAAGCTATACGAAGATAGATTAGGATGAAACACGATCACTAACCCACAATTGTGATGGAATTGATCCAATTAATCTCAGAAATCAAGGCTATTCATCAAAATTCAGAAAATTGCAATCGTGGAGTTTAAGCGTCGATTTCTTCCTCGTTGATCATCAAAATCTCAAGCACTCCGTGGACGCGGAAATGATTCTAGAAGCGATTGGGAACAAGAGATTCAAGAGATTTGGTGTCTAAGCAATTCGATTTACTCGAATTGCTCTCGAATGTTTAATATCGTCGAAGAACATCTCAATTTGTAAGCTAATTTGGGCGTAACCGTCCGATCGTCAATTCATCTTTGATCAATGGCTTTGAGGAAGTGCATTGGATGCGAATCATCGCAATTAATTCATAGTCGTTGGATGGTAGATGGACCGCCGAGATGATGCCACGTTGCATATGTTATAAAAATGTATCAAATCCTCGTAGTTGGATCGCAATCAGACAATTCAGATGCGCTCCGTCGGTTCTAATCTTAGCCATTATAACTCTTTTGATCAATGGCTGAGATGAAATCATTTAGAAAATGATTTTCTAATGAATCCGGATGCGTCACGTACCCCCGCCTTTAAGTGATCATCAACGGTCACTATTCGTCCCGCGATCGGATGCTCCTTACGCTGCCACGTCGCCTCCCCCTATGAATCGTGCCACATCACTTGAGCACTTTAAAATATGTGAAAAATCAATTTTTAATTCTGGAAAATCCTAAAAAGTTCATTAAAATTTCAGAAAAATTCAGAAAAAATTCCTAAATATTAGAAAATTCATAACTTTCAAAATATAACTCCAAATTAATTCAAATTTCTTTCATTTGAACAGAAATTAAATCATATATTATTCTAAAGATTCAAATTTAACAAATAAGAAGAGATTTAATTTCTATTTCAAAAATACATTCATTTCTTTAAGATTTTAAAACTTAGAAAATAAAATGAATATATATAAAATGATTTCTCTCGTTATTTAACTTTAAAAACTACTTATAATCTCAAGTAAAGATGGGTTATGAAATTAATTATCTTAAATTCATCATAATTAACCCTAATGTAATGTATTTTGATATTATAATGAATTTTTAATAGAATGATAGATAAACACTCATAAATATTATAACATGCATAGGAATGAAATATTTTATGGCTTAATATGCATAAATAATCATGTATTATCATGTCTTATTAGTATGTTATTAGTGTCTTGGTGTTTTGAATATTCGACTCAATGTTTTCCGCTGCATTCGATGTTTTGATCAAAAATTTAAATTTTTATCTATATCAAAACCCAACAACACTAGCCCTTAGAAAAAGGGCTCATCTACAATTGAAATGTTCACCTTGAGGTTGAAGCCCATTTTGATGCTAGATATACTAGGGATAACCTAGTCACTTGGTGCATCTGGAAGCAAAAAAAAGGCTTCTCTATCTTTATTTATCTTCATTTACCCAATTCTACCCTATATAAATTCATGTATTCCTCTTATTTTTTATCAAATAATCAAGAGGTTTCTCTTATCCTTTTCTACTTCTCCTTTTTCTTCCTCTTTTCTTCATAAATACAAATTATACATGAAAGTGTGACTGCCTTGAAGGCATGCATATATTCATCATTAGAATGACCCATTACGATGTTGACCAAGCCCTGAGTCATGTTGGTGTGGGATTATACATATATGGTAATGTTACATGTAGTATAACCCCATTATCTTTTAGGATATGCAATGTAGCTTGACACGAATGAACTCAATTTTTGGATATTTTCAATCATTATTTTGAATCTATTTAGTGAAACATTAGTTATAATTCCTCACTTTATATAATGATAGAGTAAGATTTGAATCCTCATAGAGCCTAGGTAATGAGATTAGTGCTTTTAGGGAGTATAGATACTATTATATGGAAAACAACAATTGGAGGGACTTTTGGAGAATTATGGAAGGACAAAGAAATGGAACATGGTATTAACAAAACTATAAATATATAATATGAGAACTAGTGAGAAAAATATTGATATTAGAATGATGGAATGGAGAGATGAGAGTGATGGAATGGAAGATGAAGGAAGAATGTTGAAAATTTAGGAAATTGCGTAATCAAGAAATCGGGTAGTGATGAGAGGTAGCGTGAAGAAAAGAGAACAAATCTAGAATCTAAATAGGGAAATAGAGTTTACAATATCTATGGAGGGGATTACAAACAAAAATTAGATTCAAATCCTCACACTAACCCCTTTTTTGATGCCAGTCCTAAGCCAAGTGATGTTAGACTCATTACGATCTTGATCTTCTGCGTGATCTTGACTCTAAAAAAACTTGAATATTAAATAATGCTAAGCTTGGGCCTTCATTTTCCTTCTGATAGCTTGATGCCAAGAGAGATCTAAAAAATAACCAAAAAAAAGGAAGAATAAGATTTTTTATATATATTAGGCTTAGAGGTTCCTTTGGATCAATAATAGAAATTTCATCTTTTTAGGTGCTACCAAATGAATGGTGAAGATTAAGTCTATAGGTGACAACTATAACCACCTTCTAAAGAGGTACAAGAGTCCCTCTTAAAGTGGTGGTCCCTACAACCACCTCTTAAAGAAGTGGTTTGACTGGTCTATAAGAGGTAATAATCTTACCACTGACTTAAGGAGATGGGCTTACCACCTCTCTCATCCAATACATATGTATGCTTCATAAAAAAATAGGGAAGATAGAGATTGATTAATAATAAATAAAAAATAAGAAATTTAACCTTTAAAGAATGTCTTTGACTACGTTTAACTTGTTAATAATCACTTAGACCTTCATTAACTTCTAAGAGAAAGGGAGTGACTAGTCTCCTAAAAAGGTGGAATGGGTTGACCCCACATAGGGAGATGATTAATCAATCTCTTACAAAGGTAGAAAGGTTTGATCAACCTCCTAAAAATATGACAAGGTTTGACTAACCTCCGAAAAATATTATGAGGTTTAACCAACTTTCTAAAACGGTGGAAAGGCTTGAACAACCTCCTAAAAAGGTGGAAACGTTTACCAACATCCTAAAAAGATAGCTGATAACATGTTAATTAGACATGATAATACATGATTATTAATGCATATTAAGGCATAAAAGATTTCATTCCTATGCATGTTATCATATTTATGAGTAATTATCTATCATTCTATGAAAAAGTTATTATAATCTCAAAATTCTTTAATTTAGGGTTAATTATGATGAATTAAAGATAAATAATTTCATAACCCATCTTTACTTGAGATTATAATTAGTTTTTAAAGTTAAATAATAAGAGAAATAATTTTATAAACATTTATTTAATTTTCTAAAGTTTTAAATCTTAAAGAAATGAATATATTTTTGAAAAAATAAATAAATATCTTTTTATTTATTAAATTTGACTTTTTAGAATGATATAATTAAATTTATGATCAAATGAAAGAAATTTGGATTAATTTGGAGTTATATTTTGAAAGTTATGAATTTTCTAATTTTTCTAGAATTTTTCTGAATTTTTCTGAATTTTTAATGAATTTCCAAGGATTTTCTGGAATTAAAAATCGATTTTTCATATTATTTTTAGAGCGCAGGAGACGTGGCACGATCTGGATCGTCCGATCGTGTCGCGATCAACGGTCAAGGCGGGGAGGCGACGTGGCAGCTTGTGGAGCGTCCGATTGCACGAGGATTTAAAGCCGTTGATCTTCACGTAAGTGGGGGGGGGTACGTGGCGAGATCGGATTAATCAGATTGCGTTTTAATCTCAGCCGTTGATCAAGAGGAGTTATAACGGATGAGATTAAACCGACAAAAACGTATACGAGCGTCCGATCGCGATCCAATGGCAGATGTTACATGCGATTTTTATAACGCTCGCGATGTTGAGAAATCTCGGGCGTCCATCTCCGATCCAACGACCATGACTTAACCGTAACAATTCGTTTTGATGCATTTCATCAGAGCCGTTGATCGAAGATCAAGCATTTCATCGGACAGTTACGCCCAAATTGGCTATAAATTAAGATGTTCTTCGAGATTGTAAAGCATTCGAGAGCAATTCGAGTAAATCAAACTATTTAGACACCAAATCTCTTGAATCTTTTGTTCCTAATCGCTTCTAGACTCATTTCCGTGTCCATGGAGTGCTTAAGATCAAGATTTCGACGATCAACAAGGAAGAAATCGACGCTTGAACTCTACGATCGTGATTTTCTGAATTTTGATGAATAGCCTTTATTCCGGCAATTAATTGGATCAATTCGATCGCAATTGTGGGTTTGGGATTGTGTTTCATCCTAATCTATCTTTTTTTACCATTTAATTTTAATTTAGATTCGTAATTTGATTTGATTTTGTTCTTATTTTCGGTTATTTCGCGATTTTTATTTTTGGAAAAATCTCTTATATTCAATATTTGATTTCTCCGCGAAATCAAATACAATTTCGTTGATTTTTGATTCCGTGGATTCGTCTGAGAGTCCTCTTTCATAAAATATTGAATTGCCTAATTTCTATCACCGATTTATTGTCCGATTTGATCAAATTCAAAGAGATCATCAGAATTTTCCCTAATTCCCTGTGGATTCGACCCTTATTTACCATTATACTTGTCAACTCGTGAATTAATCTTGAAATTGGTAAGTTTAGAATTTATTTTGACTCTTGACAATGTGTTTTTAACGACCACTTGGTCTCGTTTCGTCAATAGCACACTTTAATTAACCTCCTAAAAAGGTGGAAAAGGTTGATTAAATTTCTAAAAAGATAGCAAAGTTTGATTAACCTCATAAAAAAGTAGAAAAGGTTAACCAACCTCCTAAAAAGGTGAAGTACACATTTTCTTCTTCTCTTTCTAGATATTTATATCAATGCTCTCATTACTTTTCACCTAATATCTTGCATCCACATAACGCATAAAAATTTGAGAATTCAATCATTTGACTTCCAAGAAGCCAAATGGGGTTAGTCTCATGATATAATCAAAATATACGAAATTATACAATATAGGATGGAGACATATTTTCACTACATTCAATTACATAAAAATAGATATTCTCATTATTACAATCTTTAAGCACTTAAACATGATAAATGATGCATGAATATAACTTAAATGATCAAATGTCAGTAACTCAAATTATTAATTAGGTTAATCAATTTATGATAAATTAATTGACATCAACTATTAAACTAATTAAATAGACAAGCTAATAAAAAGTCATTTGGCCTATCGAATATATATATATATATATATATGTATACATATTTGATAACAAATGACCAAAATAATATTATAATTCCATTACATTAAACAACTTTGGAGAACATCCATTAGAGGTAGAGAGAGATAGGTACATATAGAACGAGGAAGAGAGATGCATTCATTTGCTTTGTTCACATGGAGCAACACGGGAAAGCACTCATCGGTGGCCCTCCTTGTCTGTGGCGATGCAACGTCATCCCACTTATCCTTGACGGCTGCTCTCTCACTAGCCTTGTCCCTGCAAGCATTGACCGAGCCGCAATATAAACCCAACGACTTCACGCATTGACTTTCAAACTTCTTACCTATTTCGCTGAAAAGCTCGTTGACGTTTTGCGCAGTTCTCGCGGAGGTCTCATAGAAGAGCAGCCCGTTATCCTCTGCGTATATCCTCCCCTCCTGGGAACCAAAACCGGAGCGTTGACAATTGGATGTTTCTAGATAAGAGGGTTTCATGTGGCAGTACCTCCGCGTTGACTTTTCTCTTCGGTTCCAAGTCAACCTTGTTTCCCGCCAGCACTAACACCATCGTTGGGTTTCCTGCCATCGTTTCTTATCAAGTGAGTCTCACGATCCATCCGCTGACTTTGTCTATTCATTCATATATAGATGGAGAGAGAGAGAGAATCATTCGGTAGCTTGCGGGGCAAAATCTTTCAAGTATTCAAGTTCATGCAATCCGTTCTCTAGCCGTTGACGTACTATTTTGATAAGTCAACTGTATGTGCCTGAGCACACGCATTAAAAGTAAATCGTTCCACGACGATGAACAATGACACAAAGACAACTCGAGAAAAAACGAATGACCCTTGACTTTTTCCTCTAAAAGGCAATTAAAAACTACCTTGCCGATGAAGTTCTTGCACCCATTTCTTAGCCCGTATGAAAGTCTCCTGGACATTCAGTTCATTAAATAAAAGATCAAGAGCACGATAATCATCTCTCTTTCTGTCTCTGTAAATAATTTATTATATATTTACATATCGATTAAGTCAAATCTCTCTCTACTCTACCATGCTGGAGATGTCGTAGACGACAATGGCGGCGGCCGCGCCACGATAGTACATGGGAGCCAAACTGTGGTAGCGCTCTTGCCCTGCAGTGTCCCAAATGTCAAACTTCACCGTACCCTCGAGGAGAGTCAGACTCTGAGAGAAGAAGGCCGCCCCGATCGTTGACTCCTGACGCAAGAAAAAAAGAAGAAGCGCCTGTCGGGTCGACGCTCCCTTCTTCGTAGACTTTAAAACTAAATCACTAAGAGATAGCCGACCTGGTGATCGTAGAACCGGCCCTTGACGAATCTTAGTGCGAGGCTCGACTTCCCCGTGCCCATATCTCCGAGCAGCACCTGAAAACGAAGATTATTGGCGAGCAAGTGAATAAAATTTTTTTTTTATCATCTCTGGTTCCCTATCAATCTCGGACCATCTATCTATCCTAATATTTAAATTTCTCTTATCTTTCTTGTTATGAGATGCCCCCATGGAGGACATACCCACCAGCTTGGCCTGCACACTTCTCCCCGACCTCGCCATCTTCGAGAAACCAGGCTTGTCCAGAGCAGCTGCCGAACTAGACAGAGGAGAGAAAGGAAGATGAGAGAGAGAGAGAAATTTCCTACCCTCTTTACCGCTCTCCTAAGAGAACGTTAGGTTTCTGTACAGACCGGCAGGTGAAATTTATGAGCATATCATTTGGAATTAACAATAAACAGTATGACGATGAAACCCACTGACAATTCCGGAAACTGCACCGATGGAAAACTCTCCTTTATTGGAAAACAGTACAAAAAGGTTCGTCTCAAATGACAATTCTCCGTGCAGATTTTGGGCAAGTGATTTTCCAGAGCTCTAAGTCTGATCCTCTCTCGTATCCTTCAATGAAGCAGGGGATTGAAGTAAGATCGATCCGCCGGCCCACAAAGCAGGTTGACGAAGATGCTGGTCCAAATTGACTGTTCTCTGCCACGTGGCAACATGAAATAAGTTGAAGTCCAGAAAGAACTTGAGCATTGGAGTAACCCTGATCTGGGTCAACCCTAGCCCGTTAACCAGCGAGTCAACAATAGGTTTGCATGAAGAGAGGGAACGATAATTGTGGACTGACCTTCTTCTTCCTTAAGATAACTCCTGAAGTGCTGATACCCATTTGCGGTGACATCCAGATCTTCGAGACTGAAATTGTATCTCTTCTCCAGTGCCAAGTAGAGAACCTGAAATCGAAAGCTCAAAACATCACTAATCTTTGTATCCGCTTTGCTCTCTCTCTCTCTCTCTCTCTCTCTATCTAAATATATATAAAACTATATATGAATAAATATATGTACAATAGACATAATTATATGTATTTAGAGAGAGAATAGGGCATAGATGTCCCTGAATGTATCTGTCTATTCCTCAGTCTGCTAGTACACCTGTTTGCCTGAATTAAATGCCCAAAAATATCTCCTCTCTCCTATCTCTCTTTCTCTTCAATATATATCCATCAATATATATTCCTATCTGTCCATATGTTGACATGTCTATCTATAGGTTTATCTATCTCTCACTCTCTCTCTCTCTACCTTCTCACGGCCTTGCGACATTAACCCTCGTACAGTGCTGAAGAGCAAGTCGGTCAGCTCGTCACCATAAATGACATCAGCAGCCAATAGCACTGAGGCATCCTCTGCTTCTTTCACCTGCTTCATGCTCCATGAATACTTTGATCTAAGATTAGAAACCTCAATCAATCACAGGATGAAAAAGAGAGGGAGAAAGAAAAGACAGGGTTTCAAAGAGATCTTACGATTCTATAGAAGGCGGCCATCCCATTTCCCAGTCAACTTTCCGTACATGAACTGAATCAATGCCATGCTTGAATATGGCAGAGTTTGATTGAGCATTGGCGGCGCAGTTTTCTAAAACTTCTGCCGTTTTATCTGTAGAATTCATTGGCCAAATTGATTTTATTAAAAATGATTGTTCCAAGATAGCATCTTTTTTCAATAATCACTGGGCAACCCATTACTCCAACACGTTGAATTACAATTCATCGGAATACCTGTGACAAAAACCTGTCTTGATACACGTGCAAGAATTATGCTCACCAAGCCTGCTTGAAAACCCATCATTATAAAGTTATCCATGATATGAAAAATGAATCTGGAGTATCAATCTATTCAGGCGGCGTTCAGAATAAAATATCTCTGAGTTGAGAAAAATCTTTAATACTCACCTGTTCCGGCTCCAAGCTCTAATGCAGTGATGCCCTCAAATTCCCTCGACGTGGTGCTAACGTGAAGAATAAAATCAGCCAGAAGTAATGCTGCTTTCCACACCTGATAGAAAAAGAGTGTTCTTCAAATCTCGTAGAGAATTTTAATCGAATATCACCTGAAATCCAACATCTGGTATGGTGGATGTGATCTTATGCTGGATGGCCACCTTGAATCTCTCCCTTGCCTCTCCATCCATCCACGCATGCATAATAAGTGTTAGTTTGACAAAATAATTTAAATTTACACTTCACCTAAAATTTACGCATTACTGCCGGTCACTTAGCTAAAAAAAGACGATGAAAATTTCAAGAAACTCAAGGTTAGGAGCTGGGTGTTGGGATATTACTCCGTCGTCTGGGAAGCACGAGATCTCCGTCTTCGTCCAAACCCTGAACTTGTATTTCAATTGCTCCATCTTCGTCATCTTCGATCAAGGAAAATTGAAGAACAAGAAGATGAAGAATATTGATGAAAGGAATTCACAAGGTCGGGTCAACGGAATACTAATCAAGCTTTTACCCGGTGAGCAAGGGACAGAGAAAGTGAAGTAGGAGATAAAGGAGCCCGAGTACCGAGGTGGGCAACCGAGATGCACCTCGCTCATGACTTCGTCTTTGTGCTGCACTCGCCATGTCTCCGTCCCGGCATTGGTTTCTTCATCTTCCATGATCGTTCGTTCCCCGCTAACCTCCCCCAGCTTAGCGAATAGCGACTATTAACAGAAAGGGGAATCAAGAAGAGAGAAGAGAGAGAAGAACAGAAGATGAGAAGAAAACAAGAGACCGTGAGAATGTTCGGCCACAGTGCTGTTGTATTTATATGATATCATATAGTATATGATAGTTAGTTAGGTGATAGATATAGTAATGATATGCCTATTCTAGATTAAATCCTAGACATCTAATATGTGAGCCTATTTCTATGTTTGATCCTAACTAGATTGAATCCTAATCTATATGATATACCAGAGGCTTATTACTATGGTATGCCCCGTATTAATAAATGCCCGATGAAGATATAGAACATGTCGCAATGTGTCTTTTGTTTGTGACTAGTTGATGAAGCTTAATTGAGAGATACCATGAGTTCCAACGAGTCACAGAGTTGGACACTTGGAGAGATAGTCCAGTGTCATATAGATCAACGGCGGTTAGTGGAGAAGCACGAACTTGTGAGATGTTGATCATGAGTTTCAGAGATTCAAATCTGGGCTTTGGAAGTGGCTTGGTGAGGATGTCTCACGAATTGATACCGCAAGGTCGTTGAAAACACACGGTCAAGAGTCAAAATAATGTCCAAGCTTACTAATTTTGGGATTAAATCACGAATTATAGGGTATAATGGTAAATAAGGGTCGAATCTACAAGGAATTAGGAGAATTTTGAAGGATCTCTTCGAATTTGATCAAATCGGACGATGAAATTGTAATGGAAAATAGGTAATTTGATATTTTTGGAAAGAAGACTCGAAAACGAATCCACGAAATCAAAAATCACTGAATTTGGATTTGATTTCGCGGAGAAATCATCGAATGAACATGGGAGAAATTTCCGAAAATAAAAATCATGAAAAACTGAAATCAAGAATGAAATTGATTCAAATTACGATTCTAAAACAAAATATAAATCTATACAAAGATAGATTAGGATGAAACATGATCCCTAACCCACAATTGCGATCGAATTGATCCAATTAATCGCCAGAATCAAGGCTATTCATCAAAATTTAGATAATCGCGATCATGAAGTTCATGCATCGATTTCTTCCTCGTCGATCGTCGAAATCTCACTCTCAAGCACTCCGTGGACGCGGAAATGAGTCTAGAAGCGATTCAAAATAAGAGATTCAAGAGATTTAGTTACTAAACAGTTCGATTTCCTCGAATTGCTCTTAAATGCTTCACATCGTCGAAGAACATCTCAATTTATAGGTAATTTGGGCGTAACCGTCCGATCGTTGATTCATCTTCGATCAACGGCTCTGATGAAACGCATTGGATGCAAATCCTTACGATTAAGTCATGGTCGTTGGATTGCAGATGGATCGCCGAGACGATGCCACGTCGCGTGTGTTATAAAAACGCATCAAATGCTCGTCGTTGGATCACGATCGGACGTTTCAGATGAGTTTCCGTTGGTTTAATTTTAGCCGTTATAACTCCTTTGATCAAAGATTGAGATTAAATCGTTTAGAAAACGATTCGCCGACGAATCAGGGCACGCCACATACCTTAAGTGACCATCAAAGGTCACGATTCTTCGCGGGATCGGACGTTCCAGATCGCGCCACGTCACCTGCGCACTTTAAAATATCTTATAAATCTATTTTTAATTAGAAAAATTAATTTTTAATTTCGTAAAATCCTAAAAACTTCATTAAAAATTCAGAAAAAATATGAAAAATCATAAAAATGAGAAAATTCATAACTTTTGAAATATAACTCCAAATTAATCTAAATTTCTTTCATTTGATCAGAAATTAAATTATCTATCATTCTAAAAAGTCAAATTTACTAAATAACAAGAGATTTAATTTCTATTTCAAAAATACATTCATTTCTTTAAGATTTAAAAACTTAGAAAATTAAATGAATATATATAACATGATTTCTCTTATTATTTATCTTTATATACTAATTATAATCTCAAGTAAAGATGGGTTATGAAATTATTTATCTTTAATTCATCATAATTAACCCTAAATTAAAGTATTATGAGATTATAATGACTTTTTCAAAGAATGATAGATAAATACTCATAAATATGATAACATGCATCGCACTGAAATCTTTTATGCCTTAATATGCATTAATAATCATGTATTATCATGTCTAATTAGCATGTTAGCAATGTCAGTTAACTGATCTTGGTTGCTAACAAAGGCAACCTGAAGACGTTTCCATTCTACCTGTTCTCTCACAAAGTGATAATCAATTTTCATGTGCTTAGTGCAAGCATGAAATACCAGGTTTTGGACAGGATACGTGGCTCCAATGTTGTCACAGAGTAGAAGGGGTGGAATTGTTATTGGAGCTTGAATTTCCTTAAGGAGTGACTGTAACCAAATTAGTTCGGAAGTGGCATTTTGATAACATGCATATTTAACTTAAATTCTTATCTTATTTAACTAATATTCATGCTTATTTTATGTAATTATGATGCACGTTATCATAGTTTTTATGAATTTTCTCCATTGGTATGTCATTTTACTAAAGTCCATATTTATGTATTATTTAGGGCTAATTATGTGCTTTATGGATGTTTAATCTTCTGCAAGGTTAAATCAATTAAAATTAATTACTTTACTTAATTTACTTTGACTTTATTAGATGATTAGAATAATTAATTTTAAGAAGAGAATGATAGGATGATATAAAATAAACTTCTTAAGGGATTATTTAAGTTTATTTTGAATTCATTTTATATTCTTCTTTTAATTTATATTTTAAATAGCATGATATTAAAAATGAATAAATTTGTGATTTAATGGAGAAAATTTGAGTTAAAAAGGAGTTATATAAATGAAGATATGAATTTCTAAATTTTTTGGAATTTTATGGATTTTATTCTGATTTTCTTAGAATTTTTCGGAGTTATTTATTTATTAAAAAATTGCAAAAATGGTTTTATATTCGCGTAGGACACGCGAAGCTGACATGGCACGGCGCGAACAAGTGGCAAGGCCACGTGGGCCCACGCAGACGCTTGTGTGGTGCCTACGTGGCAGGGCCACGCAAGCCCACATGGATGCCTGCGTGGCGCCTACGTGGCGCGATGATGTCTTCGGGCTGGTAGGTGATGGGCCCACGGGTTAGTGGCCCTAGGTAAGAAGTTTGGAGCGATTACACAATGGCTTAAGGGCCTTCCACGTTTTATACTTGCATTTTCCGCTTATTTCTTCCTTGTGGGACTATGTTCCCTTTAATTTTGAAATTGCGGGACACGTGGCATCGCGTGGCGCATTGGATGCAATCACTTCAAATGAAGCGCATTGATCGCGTGGACTCAAGTCCACTCAATCGCCATCAAATGCACGGGCGCAAAGGGGGACCGTCGATCGTGTAAGTGAAAATCGGACGCTCAAGATTAAATCGCGCTTTCGGCGATCGTGGGGTGACACGTGGACGCATCAGAATCTTTCGATCAAGATCGAATGGGTGGTATTTGCAGGATCATGAGATCGTGGCCCACGATCATCGCGCAATCGCGATCGTCCATTCTTCTTCTCCGAGTCAGATGGTCCGTGATTTTCGCGCGATTTTCTTATAAGAACCGGTGTTCTTCCTCTTTGTATCTTAACTCTTGATTGAATCGTGAAGAGATTAAGAAAATTTGGAGCAAAATCTTGAGTTCTTCGTGATCCCCCCCGCGTTCTAGACTTGATTGCGATCTAATAAAGGTGGGATTGATCACGAATCATTCCAAGATTTGATCGAATTCTCCCCTTGAACCGATCAAATACACTCCAATCGACGTGATTTGAAGCCCAATCTTCGCGTCAATCGGGTTAGTAGTGTGAATTGATCATTCATCTTTGAAAAATTGTTATTTAGATTATATTTTAGTTAATTTCATCATTTAAATCGAATTGTTCTTCATTTTTGCCCAAATTGGGTTCAGATTTTTGCTGATTTTGAAACAAGGATTTCTCCCTGATCTTAAGTCCAAAGCATTTGATTTTAGTTTTATTGGAATCCTTGTTTCATCAGCTTTCAGTTCTAGAAAAATCATAAAATTTCATTATCATTTGACCCTTCAATTTGATGTTTGACCATCGATTATTCATTTTTAAACTGAATTTGGGCGTTGACTTGCAAGATCAATTACTCTTAAAATACAAGGTGAAATTTGACAATTTTGGTATCTTTGGTATCCTCTGGTTGTTATCTTTCTATTCATATTTGAATTGAAATATTTGGATATCATTTGGTTAGTCAATTTGAAGATTTACACTGAAGTGTTCATCTCGGGATTTTTCTAATCTTTAATTTTCAATAATTCATAATAAATCCAATTCTTATCGAAAAATCACGAGTGCTATATCAAAAATTTCCATTTTCTCCCTAGTTTCTGAATATATAATTTTCGTAATATTTTAAGCTCTTTTTATTCTTTGATTTACATAAAGTCAACTATTAGTCAAAGTCAACGCTTTGACCTTGAGTTTTGACATTTCTTCATAAAATCAGTTTCTTAGTTTTTAAAATATCTTATTTAGTATATTTATATCATTACCATTAATAAAATATCATTTTCACTTCTTAAAACTCTAATTAAACCTAAGTTTGACCAAGTCAACTCTGCGATCAAAGTCAACCGTGTTCTCTATGGATGGAGCCGATCTTTACACTATACTTGATTTTATATCTTTGTTATTGTGAGTTTGGAATTATAAATTTTGTTTGACCGACATTTGTGTATTTTAACAACTACATAAAATGCTTTGTCACATTTGCCACAGCTTTGTATTCAACTTCAGTAGTAGATTGTGCAACTGTTGGTTGTTTCTTGGAACTCCAAGAAATAAGATTACGAAAAAGAAAAATCAGAAAACCACTTGTAGACTTTCTATCAATACTGAGAAAGTGACCCCTTTTATTATCTTAACAAGTGTTTTACGTTTTCCCAGTCATGAGTGATAGGTTGATGCATGTGTTGACAGACACAATTCATTGCAAAGGAGATTTCAGGTCTAGTAATATTAATGTATTGCAATGCTCCTACAATACTTCTATATTGAGTGTGATCGTTGAACGGAGTTTCTAAACCAGATGAAGACATTGAAGACTTGGCTGGTCATGGGGTTTTTAACGGTTTACATTCATCCATTTTAGATCTGAAAAGAGTGGAGGCAATGTATTTCTTTTGAGACAAAAATCCCCCATCAAATGTTTTTAATAACTGAATTCCAAAGAAATAAGATGCAGGGCCTAAATCTTTGAGAGCAAAAGTCGAGTTAAGTGAATGAACTAATGAGGAAATGGAGGATTGATGTGGATTGAGTACGAGAATATCATCGACATAAATGAGAAGAAAAAATAATTCTGATTTTGAGATTTTGAAAAACAACGAAGTGTAAATTTTAGAGTCCTGAAAGCCATTTGAAAGTAGGAAAGTAGTTAACTTCTTGAACCATTCACGTGGTGCTTGCTTTAAGCCATGGAGAGATTTTTGAAGTTTACACACAATATTAGGATGATTTGGGTGTTGGTAACCAGGTGGTTGTTCCGTGTAGATAATTTATTTTAATTCACCATGTAGAAAAGCATTTGAAACATCTTGATTGTACAGATTTTTAACACTGATGAATTAACCAATTTTGACATATTGCTAAGGAAAGAAGTAACCTGATTGTAGTGATTTTTACCACTAGACTAAAGGTTTCAGAGAAGTCATACCCATTTTCTTGATTGAATCCTTTTGCCACCAAGCGAGCCTTGTACCTGTCCACTTTGCCTGCAATTGTGTACTTAATACGATAAATCCCTTTACATCCTATTACATGCATATTGTGTTCTCTAGTAACTAATTTCCAGGTTTTGTTCTTGAGTAAAGCATTAAATTCATCATTCATGGCTTGGCACCATTTGGGATCTTTAGAAGTGACGGTAAAGCAAGTTGGCTAGACAAGTGTAAAAAACATTGAGGTAGTGGGTGTTTGGTAGTTTTACAGATGGAATAGTTTTCATAATTTTCAGTGGGAAAGTACTTTTTCGATGTTGGGACACGACTGCTTCTGCGTAGATTGAATGGAGAAGTAGAGACAAATCAATGGGGTTCAGCTATGGGAGAAGAGGAAGATGGACATGGAGAGAGGTGAGGTAGTTAAGTATGGAGAAGAGGAAGGGGATCTGGATGCACAATTTTAGGTGAGCAATGGTCATTGGAAATGTTAGTTGAGGAAGAATGTTGCTCATTGGGACTATGAATAGGGGGTTCAGAATGGTGTGATATGTGTGGTGAGGTTGAATGGAAAATCGGGAGAGGTAGTGAGCTGTGAGGATTGATGCCAAGAATACCTTTGGAAGTTGAATCAGATGATGTGTTGAGTAGATAATTTTTATATGGGAATACAGACTCATTAAAGATAACATAACGAGAAATGAAAAGTTTAGCTGTTTGGAGAGATAGGCACTGATAGCCATGATGAAGGCCACTGTACCCTAAGAACACACACTGATCTAACCTTGAAGTGAGTTTGTTAGATGAATAACATCGAAGGTTTAGATAACATAGACATCCAAAAGTTTTAAGAAAAGCATAGTTTGGTATTTTATTATAAAGTTTTTCATAGGGAGATAGATTTTGTAATATAGGAGTGGGCAGCCGATTTATCAAGTAGATAGCTATAGAGGTCGCCTCATCCCAATATTTTTGGGGTAGCGAGGCTTGTTTAAGGAGAGACAATGCAGTCTCAACTATGTGTCTGTGCTTCCGTTCAGCAGTCCCATTTTGTTTTGGAGTATGAGGAGATGAGACTCTATGAGTAATGCCTTCTTGCTTAAAGAATGAATGAAGTGGTTGATATTCACCACCCCAGTCACTTTGAAATGATTTTATTTTAGAGGAGGATTGATTTTCTACCCTACGTTTGAATTCAAGAAAATTTTCAAATAACTCACTTTTCTTCTTCAAATTATATAACCAGGAAAATCTGCTAAAGCCATCTATGAAAATAACGTAGTAATTAAAACCAAAATGAGAAGTTAGGGGCGCTGGACCCCATAGATCTGAATGAATCAGTTCTAGGGGTTGAGTGGATTTATGAATAGTTGAGGAAAACAAAAGTTTGTCAATCTTCATGAGGCAACAAGTGTCACAAAGAAAAATTTTAGGTTTTTGTGAGATTGGTAATCCAAGTCTCTTTATTACTTTCAAAATTTTTTGAAAATGAGGATGTCCTAGTCTATTATGCTAGATATCAGGAGTAGCTTTGGCGCCAACATGTGCCATGGGTGTGTGATTTTGACATCGTTGAAGTTCTAGGCAATAGATCCCATCCTTAATGCTACCCCTTGAGAAGAATCCGGCGGTTATCCAGGTCCTTGATCAAACAAAAGTCAGTGTGAAACTCAATTACAACATTGTTATCTTTGATTAGCTTTCTAATGGAGAGTAAGTTTTTGGTTAGTTTGGCAACATGTAAAATATGTTTAAGTAGTAATGGACGTGTAGAAGTATTTAAACAAGAGGAACCAGTGGAGAGTATTTGCAAACCTTCCCCATTACCCACTAGAAAATGATCTGGTCCTTGATAATTTGTGGGATGTTGGAGAAGATTTTGATTTGGTGTGGCATGATGAGAGCCCCCACTGTCTACATACCAATCAACATCTTCGTCTTCACACCATTCTTCTTGCAGATCTGAGTTTGAAGGTGGAACATTTAACAAGTATGCTTGAGGATTTGCTGCCTGAGGTGTTTCCCCAGATTTGGAATTTTCTTTTGCCCAATCAAATTGAAAGTTTTGGTTGAATCTTTCCTAGCAGTCTGCAGCCCAATGTCCATAGCGAGAACATATTAGACATCTGGGCCCCTTTTTGAATTGATTTGGTCGATTATGAGACTGTTTACCTCGACCCGTATTGCTTGTGTATTGCCCTCTTCCTCGATTGATGTGATTGTTCCTAGATTGTAGAAAATTTTCTGATGGGGGAAAAATGTTGGGATCATTGACTATTTGGGAGGTGAGTGTAGATTCATAGGATTGCAGTTGTGCGATGACTCCCTCAAAATTCAGATTGTTAATGTTGGCATTCACACTAAGAATTAGAGGATTGTACATTGATCCAAGGCCGTGTGTATGTATTAAAATCATTGTAGAATCATCAACCTTATCACCAGATGCTGACAACTCATCAGATAGCACTTGAATTCCTTGTACATATGCATCCATGATGAGTGAGCCTTTCTTGAAATTCATGAGTCGAGTCTGAAGATCCATAATTTGTGATTTGTTTGACGAGGATAAGATACAAACTAAGGTGTCCCAAATTTCTTTTGACATTGTTTTTCCAACAACATATGGCAATATGGATTCAAAGAGAGATGAGTTGAGAATACTTTTGACCTGTGAGTCAAATCATTTTCAAATCTCATGTTCTTTGTTCTTAACTATAGTTCCTTCTTTGTTAATGATGAATTTAGAGGGGGGATTTTGATATAGAAATGTATCCAATCCGCATCCCTCTAAGAGTGGAATGCCTTGAGTCTTCCATAGGAGAAAATTATCATGATTCAGCTTAATAGGTACAGAGGTACCTATCGGAATGTTCGTTGGCGGCACTTTCATTGCGGATATCGTAAGTTCCGGCATTGAATTTTTTTTCTTCAGCCATTGCTTTTCCTCTTAAAATTTCAATGTGTTGTCGTTGACTTCTTCGCCAATTTCCTAGACGGTGATTTTGCTTGTAAGTACTAGCAGCACCTGTGCAGTGATCACTAATGGTGCTTCCTGCTTTTGTAGATCTATTTTTCATTGGCTTGCACCTTGATTTAGAAATCGATGATCAACGCTTGGAGGCAGACCGCCAAGGAGAAGGTGATTGAGGCAATGACCAAGACAGCGAGGTGACTTTTCGCTCACGGACCTGTCAAACTCTTGTTGGATTCTCAGTGCTGGAGAAGAAGTGGCAGCAGAGGGTAGAAGGAGTGCGATCAAAACTCTAGTCTTTACTGAGCACAATATTGCTCTGATACCATAACAGAAAGGGGAATCAAGAAGAGAGAAGAGAGAAAAGAACAAAATAGGAGAAGAAAACAAGAGACCAGAATTAGATCTTTATTTTTCGTCAGAATGTTTTGGCACAATGATGTTGTATTTATATGATATCATATAGTATATGATAGTTAGTTAGGTGATAGATATAGTAATGATATGCCTATTCTAGATTAAATCCTAGCTGTCTAATATGTGAGCCTATTTCTATGTTTGATCCTAACTAGATTGAATCCTAATCTATATGATATACTAGAGGCTAATTACTATACTATGCCCGTATTAATAGATGCCCGATGAAGATATAGAACATGTCACAACGTGTCTTTTGTTTGTGACTGGTTGATGAAGCTTCATTGAGAGATATCGTGAGTTCCAACGAGTCATAGAGTTGGAGACTTGGAGAGATAGTCCAGTGTCATTAACAACTATAAATTCTGTGATAAGTTGATAGGGACTCGTCGTCAAGAAACCCAATTACTTCATTTTTGGCCCATTTGGCTGGCCCATTAGTCTTGGTTTCAAATGGCTCTGTGGTATGGTCTCTATAATCCGTTAGTCTTACCTTATTCCTTTTCATTTCAACTGATTTCTATCCGGAGGTTGCATCTTGTTTGGTGTTAGACCCATGAAAGGAAGAAGTTGTGAGAAATTTTTTTCCACATTGAGAATCACTGCAACAAAAGAAATGGAAACTATGATAGTTGATGTTCATGAAGAATGTACATGTATGTGTGTGTGTATAGATCAAGAACCCTTCAAGCATAATGTTATAAAAAGCAAGAAATAAAGAATGTGATGCATAATCAAGAGAGACTTCACCTAAATGATCATAGAATTTTGGTAATGGAAGCTATATTTTTCCAAAGAAGGATGGATGAGATGGTGACATCAAGACTTGTTGAGTCTGTGTCATGTGCCATAGGTAAGTCTATCAATCTCTTTGCTTCCTTTTTTGTTTTCTAAGTGGTCGCCATGTTGCAAAAGTGCCCACATCTTTAGTAAAACCTAGGTGGACAATACCTTCAATTGTTTGAGACAAAAAATGTGACGATGGCTGATAACACACGAATTTATGAGTTTAAACTCTGCATATCACATGAATACATAGCTTAAAAAAGAACATATTTGTGTTTTATCATGATTAAATTGCTTAAATTTGCCTTTGATATGATTCGGTGATAATTCCTAATTTTTGTAATAATTGTATAATTCTTTTAGATTATAAACTCACACAGGAATGAGTCTCATAAGGCAAAAGACATTTATCTGGATTTTACATGGGGGTTAAATGAATTTTGGAGCTTTTTAGGATATATCTCGAATTATCTTAAGGATTTTCTACATATTTATCAACAACAAGGGCATAAATACAATTTTCGGATCCTCAAAGGTAAGTCAAACAGTAGCCACCAGATCGCGACATGTGTTGCGATCTGGAAGCTCCGAGTTTACTAATTGTTTTTACTTCTTTTACTATTTGTTTACTTACCCGTGCAGGTGACGTGGATGGCGCTATCATCTTTGACATTAAGGAGGAAGGAGAGTGAGCGACGTGGCATTCTCTCATTTGCTCACAAATGGGAATCTGCGGCGTATTAATCGCTGCGGACAGTTAGCCCTTCTCCTTTTGTCGTTTACTTCCTATTTTGTCGTTTTGCTTTACTGTTAATATTTTTTTTCTCTTTTGTCGTTTTGTCATTTTGTTCTAAACCGCAGACTATTGTGTTTGTTTTGTCGTTTTGTAGTTCGTTTCCTCCTTGTCATTTTGTTCATTTACAGGTGACGTGGACTCCCTTCTCTCGCATCGTAATAGTTGACCTTAAGGACGAATAAGAGAGCGACGTGGCGCTCTCTTATTCGCGAAAAAGAGAATCTGCGGTGAATTTAATCGCCGCAGATCGTACGTGTATTTCTTTATCTTATTTCTTTTGTCGTTTAGTTGTTTCATTATGTCGTTTTGTAATGTTTTCTTTGTCCTCTTGTATCGAAGGCAAAATAAGAGAGCGACGTGGCGCTCTCTTATTCGCGCTAAAAGAAGAACTTGCGGCAAAAGTAATCACCGCAGATTCCTCTCACTTGCATTTTAGATTATTTTAATCGATTCTACTTACCTTCGCAGGTGATGTGGAGCCCCTCTCTCCCGAGCCATCAAGTTTGACTGCAAACGGAATGAGAGAGCGACATGGCGCTCTCTCATTCGCGCGGAAATGTTATCGTGACTTAACTAATTTGTCTTTTTGTCACTTGCATGTGCAGGCAACGTGGCCAGCATCCAATGGTTAGTTTATAGGCGACGTGGCACGATCATGTGGACTCAATTGAAGAGTTCAGTAATTGATTTAGACCATCAGATCGACGGCCAAAAATGCTCCAACTTGGATTGCTGATATCTCCTAATCTAGCCGTCTGATCGGGCTGAATTTTGGATGGTAGACTAATCCCGTCGTGCTCTTTCCCATCTGAATGGTTGGATTTTCCGCTGGACTCCTGGAAATTCCAAAAAACGATCTTGTAAGTCTGTTTTGTTGGAAACCCTAACTTCTAAAAGTCCTCCTCTCACTCCAAATTCTCTTGTCTTTTGGCTCTCTCTTGACACCAGGTCACTAATAACATGCTAATTAGATATGATAATACATGATTATTGATGCATATTAAGGCATAAATGATTTCATTTCTATGCATGTTATCATATTTATGAGTATTTTATCTATCATTCCATGAAAAAGTCATTATAATCTCAAAATACTTTAAGTTAGGGTTAAATATGATGAATTAAAGATAAAATAATTTTATACCCATCTTTACTTGAGATAATAGGTGTTTTTAAAGTTAAACATTAATTTAATTTTCTTAAGTTAAAATCTTTAAGAAATAAATGTATTTTTGAAATAGAAATTAAAACTCTCATTAATTATTAATTTTGAATTTTTAGAATGATAGATGATAAAATTTCGGATCAAATGAAAGAAATTTGGATTAATTTGGAGTTACATTTTGAAAGTTATGAATTTTCTCATTTTTAGGGATTTTTCTGGATTTTTTCTAAATTTAATTTCGATTTCAAATCCATTAAAACAATTAAAAAAATAACAAAAAGGGGTTTATTTATCGCGCGGGACCCGCACGGATGCCACGTGGCATGCAAGGCCACGTGGTAGAGCCACGCGGACCCACGCAAACCCACGCGAGCGCCTGCGTGGTGCGGAGGTGACACATGTGCATATTTATATTTAATCGTAATAATGGTTCGCGATGAACCATTTAATCAGAACCGTCGATTAAATCCGATCGGACGGTTACGCCCAAATGTCTTATAAATTGAGATGTTCTTCCGATTTGTAAACCATTCGAGAGCAAATCAATACAATTGATTTGTTTAGACACCAACCCTCTTGAATCTTTTGGTCCTTATCTCTTTCTAGACTCAGTCCGCATCCTCGGAGTGCTTAAGATCAAGATTTGGGCGAAAGACAAAGGAGAAATCGACGCTTGAACTCCACGATCACGATTTTTTGGATTTTTGATGAAAAGCCTTGATCCGGCGATTAATTGGGTTAATCTGATTGTAATCTTGGGTTAGTGGAAGCGGTTTTTACTAATCTTTCGTCTATTCATGTTTAATTTTCGTTTAGATTAGGAATTTCATCTTAATTTCGATTTTATTTTTCGTTAATTTCGTGATTTTTCAGTTTCAGAAAAATCACCTCACTTCTATCTTTAATTTCTTTGTGAAATGAAAGTCAAATTCGATGATTTTTGATTCCGTGGAATCGTCTTGAAGTTCTCTTTCATAACCATTTTCCCCAATTTTCTACCATCAATTCATCGTCCGATTTGGTCAAATTCAAAGAGATCATCATAAATTTCTTAATTCCCTGTGGATTCGAACCCTTATTTACCATTACACCCCTCAATTCGAGATATTTTCATCAAATTGGTAAGTTTGGAATTATTTTTGACACGAGATCGTGTGCAATTAACGACCTCGCGGTCTTGTCTAGTCAAATGGCGCCGTTGTTGGGGATTTAAGGCAAATTTTTTATCAATTTAGTCAATTTTGACATGGTCAACTCGGATTTTTCTCTTAATTTCTTGAAATTCATGCAATTCAATTGTATATTTGAGTGATCTGAAGTAGAAATCAATCTTCGAGATCCTTAATTCGATAAGAATAAGTGATTTTGCTCCTTTTCTAAGGATCACGGGCGATCATTTCTTCAAAATCGTGTTAAGAACGCGTTACTCTCACGGATACTAACATTCAGGTATGATTGACTTCACTTTTTAATATTTTGTATGTATTTATAAGTTATTATCCATCTAAATATTTGATCCACTCTTCGTGAGATGACAAACGGCCTGGAGATTACAGAATAATCCCTTAGAAATAGATCTCTTTGAACGATCCTCGCAATCCCCCAACACTACCGAGACGGACACTACCAAGACCGACACCAACGTAGATCCAACAAAACCAGTAGAAATAGCCCGGAACGACGAGGGAAATGCAAGGAAACGCCTTAGTGACTATGCTAGGCCCGTCCTCTAGCGACTTGTTACACGAATTCACGCACCCCTAACTAGAGGGGCTAATTTTAGAATTGATTCCCATGTGATGAGTATGCTTCCTATCTTCCATGGTAAACCTTCTGAAGACCCATATAGACACGTAGATGAGCTTTCCCAAGTTTGTGAAATTAATCATCTTCAAAATGTCCCCGCTGACACGATGAAGATGAAACTCTTTCCCGCTACCCTTAGAGATCGAGCCAAGGATTGGTTTTTAAAATTAGGGAAAGAATTCACTAGTTGGACCGAGATGGAGGAAGAATTCCTTAGAAAATACTATTCCGTAGGGAAAACTACCTCTATCCAAAAAGCTATCCGCGAGTTTACCTAAGGCACGAGTGAAACCTTCCACGAGGCCTGGGAGCGACTTAGAGACCTAACTAGGAAGTGTCCACACCATGGAGTGTCTAACCATGAACTAACGCAAATATTTTATGATGGGTTAGGCCCGGAAGATAGATATCTTTTAGATGCAACAAGTGGTGGCACCTTCATAAGCAAGTACGAAGACGACGCAATGAAACTCATTGAGACGGTGACGGAAAATAGCCACCATAATGCGGCGAAACCATTTGGAAGAGGTGCAATGCCAAAAATAATTGATGCCAAATCAGCGGAGACGGGGATGCTCCTAGAAAGAATCGACAAAATGGCGGAAGTCCAGAATTTTCTACTGGACCGACTAAATATCCGCAACGGTTTTGAAGGACTCGCCCCCGTCTCACTTAAAGAAGCGACACCATGTGCCAACTGCTCAATATTCGATCATGTCAAATTAGATTGCCCCGTGATGGCGATCCAAGGGCAAGGTATGTATAGGCAAGGTCCATCGGGAGGACCGACACAACAGGGACGACCAAATATTCCGGGTACATACCCTAACTATTATAATACCCCTGTTTTCAATAATCCTACGCAGAATGCAGGATATAGGAGGAACAATGATCAACCCTATCCTCCACAATACAACGGTCAGCAACAAAAAGCTTACCCTAATCAAAGACAGTCGTCATTCATCCTGCCGACTCAAACACAAGCTTACACGCAAGCTCCACGCCAGACCGCGCCGGCATCCGATCCGATCCTCGATGCAATCTTGCAACTAATGGAAAAAATGACACGGATGAACTCACGCGTGGACAAAATTCAGGATGTCGTCAAGACGAACGTCCAACCAACGACTGACAAAAAGGGTAAACATGTAACTTTTACTAACCAATTACCCTCGCATGCCACAAGTAACCCGAGAAATCAAGGGACCTCGTCGAGCCAGACGCACAACCTCAACCACATACACGTCGACGAGGAGGCTGTGGAAATGGTGATGGATATTATGTGGCCTATAAGCCAATCACACTTTCATGTATCTTGTTTGTGTTCATTGAAATGAAATTTATTCATTGTCATTCTTGTCTGATGTTTGCAATGAAGTCCATGAGCATGTGCAATGACTAAGTGAATTATGATGAGATCATAATATAGTGATCGCTAGTCTTTAAACATATGTTCTAAACATTCCTATTCGTGGGATATTCGAGAAGGACATCAAATTATCCCGAAAGAATAGCACTATCTGATCCATCTCATATGATGAGTATGGCCGATCCTATAGCCATCGGTGTGGAGACACTAAGGATAGATAGTGGGTGCTCTTTAGAGAAAGAGTTCACTGAATTGATCCGTATGAATCCCTGAATGGTAATATACCTAAATTTTCAATCAGGTTGATTCATGTCACGGTTGTGTACGTGGTCCTTTGACCTGAGACACCAAAGACATCTTGTGGATGGATGATCGTGTTTTGACTATGACGTACGACCCCTTAGCCACGGGATCTCAAAACGTCATAGATTGGATATGATATGAAGTCCTCGAAGGTGATTGAGTGGTCAAGACGGGATCATCCACCCTCGGTATATGAGGAGGTTGACTCAAGGAATGAGATGCGATTAAATCCTTGGCCAAGGTAGTGGAAATATTAGAGAAGTTGTTCTCAATGATTTCCTACTCGCATCAGTACTAAATTGAGTGACCGATTAGGGTTTGACAATTAACCATACCCTAAGTCATTCATGAGTCTCATGTGGATTAAGGATTATACATACACCGTAACCAATGACGGCAAGGTTACATGAAAGAGTTCTTATATACTCCATATCTCCTAGAGCACGTGGTGTAGCTTGGCACCCACCGGGCTGACGACTCAACC
The DNA here is from genome assembly GCA_024174645.1 of Lemna minuta. Classification (NCBI taxonomy): domain Eukaryota; kingdom Viridiplantae; phylum Streptophyta; class Magnoliopsida; order Alismatales; family Araceae; genus Lemna; species Lemna minuta. The sequence continues at coordinate 18,039,341 of CM044102.1, read as the reverse complement.
TGTCGATTGGGTTAAATCGATCCTTTGTCAATTAATCTACATATTGATATAGTTAATTGATAAGAAGGACCAGTAAGTGTTATTGGGTTGATAGAGTCAATAACTGGCGAGATATATGGACCTAAAGGGTCACACACATAAGGTCAATGGACGTTGGTGGATATAGATATAATAATAAGGGTTTTTGTAAAAAATTTCACATTCCCAAAGTCTATAAATAGGGGGAGAACGACCATAATAGAGGTGCCCATGCAAGCCTAGTGGAACTTCTCCTCCCTCTTCTCTTCCTCTCGTGGTGACGAGTGTTCAAGAGGAGATCCGATCGTCTGGAGACTGTGTGGATACCGCTAGAGGCCGAACGCTTGAACGGTTGAAGAACTCTTTCAAATGATCCAAGTAAGTATGAATTTTATTCTATACTAGATGATAAGATCACCTAGAATGGATGATGAGATCATCTATTCTTGGTGCTTCCACGATGTTGAGTGTTTTGATTCAACACCTTCCGTTGTAATCATTATTTTGGACAAAGATTTGGAGAGCTTTTCGAGCCTCAGATCCCAGCAAACGGCTGTAGCCATATCGGGCCTTCAAAGTGGAAAAGATCTACCGGATCCATACAAGGATCATTGGTGGCGTACGACCCTCGTCGCCACCAAGACACAGTATCACGGCGCCGGAGGAGCCCTTTTGCGCGCGCGGATCTATCCGTTCATCTTTATTTCTTTATTATGAACTTTTCTCCATTGTCATGCCTTTTAACTAAAGTCCATATTTTTGCATAATTTAGGGTTAATTATGTGCTTTAGTGATGTTTGACCCTTTTCAAGGTCAAACAACTTGAAGTTAACCACTTTTTCTTGATTTTATTTTGACTTTAGTGGATGATTAAAAGAACAAAATTAGAAGAAGAGAATGATGAATGAATCAAAGTGAAACTTTACGGGGTTGACTTAATATTATTTTGAATTCATCAAATTTTCTTGATAAAATTTATATTTCACGTGGCATGGGATTAAAGAAAAAGAAATTTGTGACCCAATGGAGAAAAATTGAGTCAAAAAGGCCTTTTTAAATTGAGAGTTATGAATTTCTGAAGTTTATCTATTTTTATGGATTTTAATTTGATTTTTCGGGAATTTTTTGGAATTTTTAAAGGCCAAAAATAATGAAAAAAAGGGGTTTATTAACCATCGGACTCGCGTGCAAGACAGGGACACGTGGTGGCGCCACGTGAGCCGACCCAAAGCCACACGGGTGCTTATGTGGCACGAAGCATCAGTCGGGCGAAAGCTTATTTGGCCCACAGGTATGGTGGGCCCAGGAGTCACGACAAAGCCTTAAGACTAGTTTCCCCTTCTATATGCAAAAATCTCTCCGATTTTCGTCATGTGGGACAAAAGTGTCTCTTTTTGTTTTCAGGTGACGTGGCAAGGTGTGGACAGTTGGATTTAATCGTGCCAATCATCGCACATTGATCTAGTGGATTTAGGTCCACATGATCCCGATAACCAACACATGACAAATTAGTAACCCATGACAAATTAGTGGATTTAGGTCCACATGAGAATGGGAATGAATTTCCTCATTCCCATAACCCGAGATATTAATTTATTTAATATATATCCTCTCTTTTATATCATCTCTTCTATCATCTCTATTTTATATTATTTCTTCTATAATCACTATTTACATTATTTATTATATATTCTCCACTCTCTATTTCTCTATTTTATATTCTCTATCCTAAATTCCCTTATTATCTATTTATCTTCTCCAAGTATTATCTTCTCTCATGGAGTAAGTAAATGCATTTTATCGGGTTTATAACACATGACACATTTGATGGTTAGCGAATTCCAATTACGGGATGCTCATAATATATATTTAAAATCCGCGCATACGTGTCACGCTCTCATATGCGTGTCACACACACATGTCACACACACGCACACACGCGTGTCCACGTGTCACAAGTCCGTGCGTCCACGAGTCGCCACGTGGCTTCACTCCGGCACGTCGGCACGCGGTAAATATAAACCCTTTTTTAATTCTTTTTGATTAATTTAAAACCAAAAATACAATAAAATAAATTCAAAAAAATTCCATAAAATTCCTAAAAATTATAAAAATCATAACTTTCAATATAGAACTCCAAATTAATTCAAATTTGTTTTGTTGGATCAGAAATTGAATAATCTATCATTATAAAAAGTCAAAATATTAAAATAGTAAGATAATTTTAATTAAATAAATACACTCATGTATTTTCTTAAACAATCTAATTATTTCATTATCATTTATCCTCACAACATTCTGAATTATCTTAAACATTATTCCTCTCAATTATATATCTATCCCCTTGATATCATTCATAGGTCCTCACACACTTGTCGGAATATTTCATATACTAATATTAGTAACTATTCATCTTAGATTGCACTCATTTCATATTCACATCTTCATACTCACATCTACATCTTCATACATATCATCATTTGGAAATATCCTACATCAAAATATTACGAAAATTATATTTTTAGAAACTAGAGAGAAAGAAGAGAATTTTGATATATAGATTGTGATGTTTAGAGAAGAATTGGATTTACTGTGATTAATTGAAAATCAATAGACAAAAAATTCCTAAAATGAAGGTTTCGATCAAAATCTTTAGATTGACTTATCAAATGATATCCAAATCGTAGCCTCTTTGGGTGGATTTTTATGTTTTTATTCGCGTGCGTAAAGAATTGTTACGTCTATCTCAACTTGTTGAATTCTCTATATTGATTTTTATAATTTTCTACTTTGGACCATTGATCGATTATGAATCATATGATCATCAATGTAGAAATATAATCCTTGAGGACATGTAGGACGTGGAAAGATTTTTCTACGCATTATATATATACATATCTATATATTTATAAAAAACTGTTTTTGCAATAAATATTACTCTATATTTATTATGAACATGGGTGTTGATGAAAGAAGAATATTGGAGGTTTCTATTGAAAAGAAGAAAGCTAATGAACGTTGAGAAAGAAGAGTTTCTCAAAATACGATCATTATCTACGTTTAACCACTCCTAATCCAGTTGAAGGTCAGATCTAGGATAACTTGATTCAATCTGTGTCAAATTGCAGTCAATGATGGGACCAATTGGCATTTATGAAATCTAGCCCACCCGTGGAATCAATTGATCATATTCCATGTATCCTACCAATGGATTGTTCATTAATTGATTTAAATGGCAATTTGTCAATCTATTGATCAGATTGACAAAAACATTCCATTCATGGCCATTCATGCCATCAAATTACATCCAATGACTAAAAGTAGACGTAATGGATCTCGATAATTGAATAATCCATTTGGGTCTTAAACTGCTTGCCTTAGTTTGCAAATAAACCTTCCCAAATGTTGTTTTATCAATAAGGACTTCAAGAATTGTAGAAGAATTAGGAGGATCATTAATAGGCTCTTTTGGAATCTTTATTTGAGAAGAGCTATCTTCCCAAGACTTGGATTTGTCCGGAGACTCTAGGTTCTAAAGCCTAATGTCTAACTGATCTAATTTAATACTAATGGCTTGCACATTAATATCAGTGGCTTGCACATTCTCTAAAAGAGCTCTAGCCCAAGAAGGTATGGCTTCTTCTCGGGTGGGTTCAGCAGGGGTATGTGGTGCATTCACATTAGTAGGCACATAAGCAGTAGTATTAGGAGCAATGGCTTTAGATCTAGAATTCATGATGTTTAAATATGTATGATGAAATAGTCAAAGAAAGATGGCAGAACTGTTCTTTATGCACGTGAATAAAAACATTAAAATCCACACAGAGAGGCTACCCCTTTCACTGCCACCTGCCTTTCTCTACTAAAGCATCAGGATAGGTTTGGAAATCAAGATGATACGTACAGATGAGAACGTTTTCAAACACACAACATTGGATGGTAATATTCTTTTCACATCCGTTGAGAATGATATTGATGACGTTGATAGAGGTTATGTTGAAACCAAAGAAGGACAATTTGAAAGCCAAGCAGAGGCAAGTCGCTGGTCTGGTTGGCCGATTTTCTATCATTTCATATCATTTCATGTTATGATCCAAAAATACACCAATTTATGGATTATTATACATAATTAAACATTATAATATTTAATCCTAATTATAATTGAGATCATAATCATGTTTTGAGGATGAAAATATAAGAGAAAAGATCTTTATTAATATTTATGTATTTTTATAAAGTTATTTTATAAGATACATAAATGTATTAAATTAATTAAAATTAATTCTCTTATTATTTTAATAATTTGACTTTTTATAATGATAGATTATTCAATTTTTGATCCAACAAAATAAATTTGAATTAATTTGGAGTTATATTTTGAAAGTTATAATTTTTACAATTTTAAGGAATTTTCTAGAATTTTCCTAAATTTATTTAGATTTATTTTCGATTTTTAAAGTTATTTAAAACATTAAAAAATTAGCAAAATGGGTGCATATTTCGCGTGAGCACACGTGGATGCGACGTGGCACGCAAGGCCACGTGGCAGCGCCACGCGGACCCACGCGAGTGCCTGCGTGGCACAGATGTGACATTTATTTATATATACTCGTAATAGTATGGTTATAGTGCATATAAGCATCCGATAGTTCGGATTTAAGCTAACCATCACGTTAGCTCTACCTTTTAAACGCGCAAATCTCCTTTATCTTTTCCGTGTGGGACTATGTTCCCTCCTTTATTTTGTTTTCAGGCGACGTGGCAGCATTCCGAGCGTCGGATCGATAGCGCGATAAAAGGAGCGCATAGATGTGGTGGACATGAGGTCCACCCAATCTTCAAATCGCGCACGTGGTTAAAAGGGATTTAAGTGAAGTCATCACAACCATCCATCTAAAGAATTATAACGGTCACGATTAATCACGATTGGAACATCTTCCGATTAATCGTGACCATCAGATAAAGAACCGACGAATCAGATGAAGCGACACACCTTTTCCTTCACGCGGTGTGGACAAATCTCAGCCTTCCATCAAAGATTGAACGGATGCGACTTAATCGCACCGTTTCGATCAAATGATGCCTCATCGCGACCATTGATCGCGATGCGCCCAAAAATTTCCTCTTTAAATACTGTTCTTCGTGACGGAAAAATGGCCCTTGAAATTTCAAGAAATTTGAACTGTTCAGACACCCGTTTCATGTGCCAATTGATTTCTTGTGTTCTTAATGCATTTCCGCATCAAAGAGATACTTGAAATCAAAGTTTGATCGAAAGATTTGGGAGAAATCACATCTTGAACTTCAATTTCGTCTTCGAAAACTCCGAATGAAAAGCCATGCATCCGGCGATTAATTTCGATCATTTCGAAGGCTAATTTGGGTTAGATTACATGTTTTCATCTTAATCTTTCATCATTTAGTGTTAATTTTACATTTTCGAATAGTAGATTAAGTTTAATTTCGTTTTAATTTCTGCTTTAAATCAATTTTGCGATACGAATTTTCTCCTAACTTCAAACTTCGATTACTCTGCGAATTCTCATCCAAATCACCTAATTTTTGATTCCGTGGATTCACAATTGAGTTATCTTTCTTAATGTGAATAAATTGCCCAATTTCTAACCTCAATTCGTCATCCGATTTGGTCAAATTTCAAAGATATCTCTCAAAATTCCCTAATTCTCCGTGGATTCGACCCTTAATTACCATTATATTATTTAATTAAATTGATTAATTATAAATGGATAAGTTTAGGACTTTGTTTTGACACTAAATCGTGTGTATTCAACGACCATTTGAATTAGTCTCGTCAGCGAGTCCTCGCTTATTTCTTCTCTCCCTTTTAGGCTTTCTGGGTAGGTTCTTCCCTTTTGGGGATCCCATTCGTGAAGCCCATCCTTCTTTGTGAACCTTATTTCTTTATATGAGCATGTTAGGTGTGGGTTGTGGGCCTCAAGTGGGCCCTTTTTCCCCTCTTGGCCCATTATGGGCTCTATAAGAGGGGAAGGGACCCCCCAAAAACCATAACTATCATTTGAAGAAAGAAATGAGTGCTCTCCCTCTCAAGTGGCTGCTCAAGGAAGGCCGGGGAAGGAATCCAACCGCCGTCGCAGCCGCTGCCGCACGCCGCCGTGCCGACGCCGCCGCGACGACTGCCGCCACTCCTTGCCCCAGCCACGGATACTTCACCATTGTCATCGCGACGCTGCCATCCTCAAGCCGCCGCCGCCGCCGCCGCCTCCAGACCGCCGTGCCGCCATCTCCTCTAGCTCCATCTCCAACTCCCGCCGGCTTGCCATCCTCCTCCTTCCTCCTCCTCCTCGAGCTCTCCTTCTCCGGCGAGCCTCTGACCATCTTCCTGCTTCCCCAACGAATTCCCCACGATTTCCTTCTCCTGCCCGACCTTCTCCTCCCTTTCCCTCTTCCCAGCGAACTCCTCTACTTCCCCATTTTTCCCCAGCCGTCCTCGCTCCGGTGAATGCCCAACCTTCCCCCAACGCAATCTCCCCTAATTTGTCCTCTTCCCTCAGCCCTACTCGCACTTCCGTCCGTGAAAAAAGAAAATCCCCTCCAACATTCCCGTCCCCGCTGCGTCTCCCCCTGCCGAACGCTTCCATTCCCCCCGCCCCCCACCGCTTATCCCTCCTTCCCCAATTCCGACGCCCGTCGGATTCCCTGTCTGCCTAACTTCCTCCCCTTTCCACGCCTCGAACACCTTCCCACAACCCCTACTACCTCCGCCGCCCACTTCTTCCCGAATTGCCCAACTCCCCCTCCCTCATCCGACGATCATTCGCGAGTTCTGCATCCACCGTGCGAACTTCGTCGCCCTTCTTCCTTATCACGAAAATTGCACCACCCTCTTTTCCCCTATCACGAGATTCCAGCACCCCAGCAATACCCCCTTGCTCGAATTTCTGTCATCCCCTCTCCTCACCGCCATCACGCGTCATCTCCGTCAATTCGATGCCCGCCTCCGTTCCCCATTTTCCCTTGTTGACTTTCGGATAAGTCGCGGAGTTCAGTCCGCCGCGTCGCGGAAATTACTCATCGCGTCGACTCATACCTCGTAACTGTCTCCCATGTTCCCCACTTTCCCCCCCTACGCCCTTACGCGATCCCAACAAATTTCATTCTTGAACCTCGAAAAATTCTCCTCCCCGCGACACCTCTAATTTTCCCCCTCGCCCTTGTCGCTGTCCACCACCCGCACCTGCTTGGGTCACCTCAACCAAATTGGTGAAGTTCCTCTAATCAACCCTTCAGGACCTACTCTCGAGCCCCGCTTCCATCGCTTCCTACCTGCCGGAATTCGCCATCCCTCCCCTTGGCCCAACCGTCCACCCCATCCCCCGTCCAAACCGTCCCGCCTGGTTGACCCCTCCCACTCCGTTGATTGCGGGAATTCGCCCACGCGCACGATCGGCTCTTCCCCTTGACTTGGCGGAATCCCCTCGCTCACCCCCGAATTACCCTGCCCGATCGCCAGCGCCACCTTCCCATTCCCCCCACGGGCCTAACCAGAATTTCACGATCAACCTGCATTCCCACCTCCTCCTAGGGTTCTTCCTGCCCAGTTGCCTCCGTTAATTTTCCCAGGATCGACCCCTCCCTACGGGCTGTTCCCCGACATCCTCTCGACCTACTCTCGATTTGTTTCCCATCATCACCTCTTTGCTCGGCTCGATCGCCATTCCTCCTCACTGCTCACCGCACCCGTGACTTGCATGGAGAGAAGCTCGCCAACTCCAGAACGACTCGCTTGCGCCTTCGCTGTCGTCCGTGCCCCGAGGCTTGATTGAACCTTTGTCGGGCATTGTGCCGCTCATCTTGTAGTCTCCCCTACTCGGTCCCAATCGTTCGTGTGCTCCGCCCGCCCCCGCTCCCCTCGAGGCTCGCCATCGACTCTTCTCACCCTCACCCGGTCCCGCACGCCCCTGCCCATCGCTTGTGCCGCGTACGAACGGCCTCCCTCATCACGACCGAGCGGGCTCGCACCCCGCAGGTTAACTTCAACCCCTCATTTTAAAGTCTAATTACCTTTCGAAGCATTTCCCTTTACTCGTCTCCACCGCCATCAGACGACTTAGGCAAGGTAGTATGAGTATAGGTTTGAGACTTTCTGACGCGTACGTCAGGTCCGGTACCGAGCGTGGGCTGCAGCCTCCTGGTTACTCCACGACGAGCGATTTCCACGCCTCCAGACGTGGATCGAGAGGATCTCACCCTACCCATCATCGCGAGTTTCCTCGGGTTACCCAGATTCGACTTCGGTGACCGGCATGCCTGCTTGCACTTAGGTTTAGGCTAGAGATCGTATTTAGGGTGTAGGATTTCGCCTACCCGTAGGTTAGGGTTGACCGGCTAACTTCAGTCATCCTCAATTCCATTGATCCGGTACGAGGGTTTTCACAACCGCATCCTGCATCAATCATCCTATCCACCGAGGCCCAATCGAAGAAGAAGAAGCACCAATTATCGTCGAACAAGAAAGTTTCGAAGGACGAGGAAGAACTTGCTACGGCTGAACCTAATCCCGACAAATACAAGCCCCCTGTGCCTTATCCTCAAGCATTAAATTGCCCTAAAGCCAAGACTAGTGAAACCAATGACCATCTACTAGACGCCTTTAAAATTGTTACCATCACCATTCCACTGATAGATGTCATCAAGCATATCGCTTCGTATGCCAAATTTCTCAAAGGTATATGCACTCCCCATAGAAACCCTAAAAGGATCCAACTTAGTGGGACAGTGAGTTCCATCATGATGAATGCCTTACCGATTAAAAAGAGAGATCTGGGAGCACCCATGATCATGAGTGAGATAGGAGGAATGTCCTTCACTAGATCCCTACTAGATACAGGAGCTAGTATTAACATCCTCCCTAAAGTTGTATTCGACCGTCATCATGTAGGGGAGCTACAACCTTTCTTAGTAGAGCTATGCTTAGCGATGGATTAGTTAGGAGACCCCATGGATTAGTAGAAGATGTTATCGTCAAAATAGAAGATTGTTATTTCCCGGTAGACTTCCTAGTAGTTGATATGAAAATGACTAAGGAGCTTAGCCAAGCACTGATCATATTAGGACGACCCTTCCTAGCTACCGCAAAAGCCGTTACTGACTGGGGGAAAGGAGAAGTAATTCTCAATGTGGGAGAACATACCGTGAAGGTCGATGTTAACAAGCTGATGAAATATCCTTTCACGAGCTTCCGAAAGACTTGGGCGCCATCGACTTCGCCGACGATCATGATATTGACCCCTGTGTTGAAGAAGTAATGATGATCAACAAAGAAGCAAGATTTGAGGAGCTACCAATGGATAAGCCTTCCTTGGACCTCAAGACTCTCCCATCAACACTCAAGTACGCCTTCCTTGATGAAGAAAAAGCAAAGCCGGTGATCATTTCGTCTAAGCTGGATATAAAAGTAGGAGAAAAAATTGCTCGAAGTATTAAGAAAAAATAAAGAAGCAATCGGATGGACTCTGACTGACCTAAAAGGGCTGGACCCTTCATTATGCACTCATCGCATCTTCCTAAAGGATGAGTCAAGACCCGTCAGGGAAGCCCAGAGATGACTCAACCCGATGGTATGGGAGGCCGTAAAAGAAGAAATTTTTAAATGGCTAAACGCAGAAATTATCTATCCCATATCCGATAGCCAATGGGTGAGTCCGGTACACGTTGTTCTGAAGAAAGCCAGAGTAACAGTCACGACGAATGAGAAGGGCGAGGAAATCTAAACACGCCTTCCGACGAAGTAGAGAGTCTGCATCGACTACCGAAAGCTAAACTTCGCAACCAAGAAGGACCACTTCCCTCTCCCGTTCATCGACCAAATCCTGGACCGATTGGCAGGATCGAGTTACTTCTGCTTTCTTGACGGATATTCAAGTTACAACCAGATTGCTATTCATCCCGACGATCAAGAGAGGATAATGTTCACATGTCTGTTTGGTACCTTCACATTCAGACGCATGCCACTCGGACTGTGCAACGCCCCCGCAACATTTCAACGATACATGATGGCAATCTTCTCTGACTTTCTTGGCGACAGTTTAGAAGTTTTCATGGACGACTTCAGCGTCTTTGGAAATGATTTTGAGAGCTGTCTTGCTCACCTGACGAAGATACTGGAGGTATGCGTCAGAAAATGACTGGTGTTAAGCTGGGAAAAATCCCACTTCATGGTACGGGAGGGAGTAGTGCTCGGGCATATCATCTTGGGCAAAGGATTGGAGGTGGACAAGGCCAAGATAGAGTTCATCCACAACCTCTCTCTTCCATGTACCGTACGAGATCTAAGGAGTTTTCTCGGGCACGTCGGCTTCTACCGAAGATTCATACAAGACTTTGCCAAAGTCTCCAAGCCACTCACCACCCTTCTTTGCAAAGACAAAGACTTCATCAATGACGAAGAAGAGAAGCGCGCATTCACGATGCTGAAGCAAGCCCTGATCGAGGCACCAATTTTATAAAGTCCTAATTGGGACTTAGCCTTCGAGATCATGTGCGACGCTTCGGACTACGCGGTGGGAGCGGTCTTGGGACAACGTCTTGAAAAGAAGCTGATGGCCATCTGTTATACAAGTAAGACCCTCGTCAAATCTCAGATAAATTATACCACTACAGAGAAAGAGCTTCTGGCGGTGGTCTACGCACTCGAGAAGTTCCAGCCTTACATCTTGGGGAGCAAGATCATCATCTACATTGATCATGCGGCCTTAAAGTACTTGCTCTCCAAGAAAGAGACCAAACCACGACTGATACGATGGGCGTTGCTCCTTCAAGAATTTGATTTGCAGATTAAAGACAAGAAGGGCAGCTGACGTGACTAAATCGTATGGTCGTTGAATGCACACGACTTAGTGTCAAAATAAAGTCCTAAACTTACCAATTTATGATTAATCAAAGTAATTAATTAGTATAATGGTAATTAAGGGTCGAATCCACGGAGAATTAGGGATTTTTGAGAGATACTCTTGAAATTCGGTCAAATCGGACGATGAATTGAGGTTAGAAATTGGGCGTTTTAGTATATTAAGAAAGATAACTCAAAATCAAATCCACGGAATCAAAAATCAGGTGATTTGGATAAGAATTCGAAGAGAAATCGAAGTTTGAAGATAGGAGATAATTTCGTTTCGAAAAACGATTTAAAACCGAAATTAAATCTAAATTAAACTAAATCTATGATTCTAAAACTAAAATTAATGCTAAATGATGAAATATTATGAAGAATTCACCCAACCTAACCCAAAGTAGCCTTCGAAATGATCCAATTAATCGCCGGATGCAAGGCTATTCATTCCGAATTTTCGAAGACGAAGATGGAGTTCAAGATGTAAATTCTTCCGTCTATTTCAATCAAATCTTGATCTTAAGCATTCAATCGACGAGGAAATGAGTCTAGAGTGCTCTCGAACAAACGGGACGCGATTTCATGGAGTATACATGGAGAATTTGGAGATTAATCGCGAACGGTTTCTTCCATCGCGAAGAACCGTTTTATAAAAAATGAATTTTAATTTGGGACGTCCGATGAAGCTTCATCGCGATGGCCGATCGCGATTAAATGTTCTTTAAGATGAATCGGCGTCTCTCCTTGATCGTTGGATTTTGATCCGGCGGTCACGATCAATCGGTGATGCATCGCGGCTTCATCAATCGGGAATAATCTCAGCCGTTCATCTATTGAGATAGACGGCGGAGATTAACTCACTTAAGTGAGTTTTTAAGCACGTGTTTGAATTCTGATCGGATGGACCGTGTGTCCATCGCATCAACGCCGCCCGATGATCCCGACTCTGATCCAACGCTCCAAAGCTCGCCACGTCGCCCTGAAAAAAAAATAAAGAGAAAGTTTAGTCCCACACGGCATAAATAATAAATATATTACACTATATATTGTACGATGAATTAAGGGGTTTAATAATTTCGTCCCCTTATACACGGGGGACCCCCAAATTTTATATTAATAATATACAGGATATATGATGACGCGTGTACACGTCATCCATGCCACGCAGGCCATCACGCGCGTCCACGTGGCAGAGCCACGTGGCCTTGCGTGCCACGTCGCATCCACGTGGCTCGCGCGATTAAGACCCACTTTTTGCATTTTTTATTATTTTAAGCATTTAAAAAATCGAAAAATAAATCAATATAAATTCAGAAAAATTTCCAGAAAATTCTATAAATTTGTAAAAATCATAACTTTCAAAATATAACTCCAAATTAGTTCAAATTTGTTTTGTTGGATTCAGAATTGAATAATCTATCATTATAAAAAGTCAAATTATAAAAATAATAAGAGAATTAATTTATATTAATTTTATACATTTATGTATTATATAGAATAAATTCATATAAATACATAAATGTAAATAAAAGTATTTTCTCTTATATTTTCACTCTTAAAACATGATTATAATCATAAATATAATTAGGATTAATGATTGAAATGTTTAATTATGCATAATAATCCATAATTAGTGTATTTTTAGATCATAACATGAATTTACACAAAAATGATAGAAATATGCTTAAAAGATGATAACATGCATAGATTTGTGATGATTAATGCCTTAATTTGCATTAATATCTATGTAATTACATGCATAATCAGCATGTTATCAGCAGCGAAAACTCAGTGACAGACCAATTATCGTGTCTCCACATCTCGGGAGGAGGAGACATCGATGACACATTCCCCGACGAGCATCTCCTTGCCATCTCGAGTCACACCCCCTTGGTACGCACACATCGTCAACTTTATCGTCACTGGATCGATCCCGGAGCACTGGAATCGACATCAAAAAGTTAAGTTCTTCCATGAACTCAAGTACTACTTTTGTGAAGAACCACTCCTATTTCACATAGGATACGACCAGATCATCCAACAATGCATACCAGAGGAGGAGCAACGAGACATCTTGGCGATGTGTCATTCATCGACGTGCAGAGGACATTTCGCGGCACGCAAGACCGCGGATAAGATCTTACAAAGCGGCTTCTACTGGCCTTCCATCTTCAAGGATGCCCACCGTTTCTACATGGAGTGCCTACAATGTCAAGCGGTGATAAACATCTCCAAGCGAGATGAGATGCCGATGCGGCCGATCCTTGAAGTGTAGATCTTCGACCTTTGGGGAATAGACTTCATGGGACCTTTCCCACCTTCTGACAGGAAAGAGTACATACTAGTGGCAGTGGATTATGTGTCCAAGTGGGTCGAGGCAATCCCCACTAGGACAAACAATCATCGGGAGGTTCTGAGATTCGTCACACGATGCATCTTCGCCCGATACGGTTGTCCGAGGGCCATCATCAGCGACGGCGGCTCGCACTTCAATAATGCTCACTTCCAGGCATTGTTGAAGAAGTACGGAGTACACCACCGCGTCACCACGCCATACCACCCCTAGGTGAATGGGCAAGTAGAGGTAAGTAATAGAGAAGTCAAGACCATACTCAAGAAAATAATTCGACCAGATGGGAAAGATTGGGCACACAAGCTTCCCGACGCACTATGGGCATACCGGACAGCATACAAGACACCCATCGGGATGTCTCCCTTCCAGCTTATCTTTGGGAAAGCTTGCCATCTTACGGTTGAGCTAGAACATCAAGCCTACTGGGCTATCAAAAAGCTCAACCTATCACTAGACGAAGCAGGGAAAGAATGACTTCTCTAGCTCCAGAAGTTGCAGGAGCTGAGACATGACGCGTACGAGAATGCGGCGATCTATAAGGAGAAGACCAAGGCCTTCCACGACTGACACATCCGAAGACAATCATTCCAGGTCAACGACAAGGTCTGGCTCTACAATTCATGCCTCAAGCTCTTCCTTGGAAAGCTACGCTCTCGATGGGATGGTCCGTACGTGGTTCAGGAGTTGTTCGATGGCGGATCAGTACTCATCTCCGACGTCAAATCTGGTCAACAATTCAAGGTAAACGGCCATCGTCTCAAGCCGTACCTGACCTCAAAGCCACCCGCACCGGTAGATAAGGTAAATCTACATCTTCTCTAGCACTCAAGGACGTGATGGTATCACCCTCGACCCATCAGTAGTCGTAAGATTTATTATAGTTACGTCTAGCTGAAGACGTTAAACTTGGTGCTCTTGGGAGGCACCCTAAGATTATCTTACCTTTTTAGCTTTCTTTTATGTTTTTCAGTTTTTATAGATATTGGAGAACTACACTAGGAAAGGGCGCACCTGCACGAAATCCTACGAACAAGCATCACGGAATAATGAGCTTTTCTAAACCTTAATTTGTCCACCACATTTTCGTATCTTTTTCATGCCATGATTCAATGATTTTACTATCTTTTACATGAGCATGTAGTTTTCATTGAGGGCAATGAAAGATTCTAGTTGGGGGGTGAGGACTTAGAAAAAGCTCTACTATTTTTAAAAATTTTTAAAATTCTAGACTCTAAAAACTCCTATTTTTCAAAAATTTGATCTACTCTACCCCACTTTAGAAGTCTTGACATCTAGAGATCCGACCTACTAGAGATGTAGAAGTGAGGGCCTTATAGCCCATATGATTACATTTTGAGTAATAAAGCTAAATGATCTAGAGAAACCATGGATTATACTTAGTGGTTGACTTCTTTGGGGTTGGGTACCTAACAGGCACCAAGGAAAAAGAGTAATCAGAGGTTGAAATGCTATGGGATTGAAAATGAGAGTATTTGAGAGAAGATAAAATTCCATCCCCTACCTATCATCAGCCAAAAACTACTTAATATAAGGAATTTCTTGATTCTAGACTTTCCCTTTTAAAGAGTACAATGATCCATAATTTTTGTAGCACCTATCTTTCCTTATAGGCATGTAGTTATCTTTTCCAAAGCAGTCAAGTAGTTACACCACTTTATTTTTAACTTCACTTTTGATAATGAACACTCCCAAGTGATTCACACATCCACCACATTTTCCATATCTTCCCCACATGTACTTATACCTTCACACTAAACTTCATTTTGTTACATACTCTCTTCATCCTAAAACTCCTCCATATCATCATGCTAGTCTTCTGAAATGTTAAAAGAAAAAAAAAGAGAGAGGAGAAAAGTCAAAAGAAAGAGAGAAATAAGAAGATAAAAGAAGGAAAATAAGTGGGAAACATCTTCTACCTTCATCTCTACCTCCACCATCTACCCTATCCATCACCATCCACCTCATTTGGGAGTATAATTATCATAAGTGGGTACCTTCTTTGTTTTAAAAATCCACTTTGTTTTATCAGCATATTTTGCTTTTTAACCAAGTCATACCTTTAGAAATAGTATCTTTCTATTTCCTTCAGCCACCTCTCACGATGCATCCCAAACATAGGAATCCTTTTGAATTGCACTCTTTATATAGAGGAAAGCGAGTTGAGGGGAATTCTAAAATATTAAGTAGCCTCCATTTTGAGGGAAGGAGTGATTATGAAGAGGATAAGGAGTTACATCCGTTCATGATAGAGTGAGTATCTTTTCATCACCATAGCATCATATCTTAGATATGCTCACCTTGATTACAATTGAGAATTAGACTCGAGCATTAACCGATAAGCACGACCCTAATATGCACTAAAGAAGTCAACCTATAGATGGAATCTAGATCATTATGGCCTACACTATGATGAAAACGTGATTATACATTTATACACTTCACCTTTTTAGTAGTAGGATCAAAGGATGAAAGGACCTTCTAGGGAGATTATATAATAAATTGCTAAGAGACTAGAAATCATTTAAGTTGGGGGGTGTGATAACATGCTAATTAGACATGATAATACATGATTATTGATGCATATTAAGACATAAATGATTTCATTTCTATGCATGTTATCATCTTTATGAGTATTTATCTATCATTCCATGAAAAAGTCAGTATAATCTCAAAATACTTTAAATTAGTGTTAAATATGATGAATTAAAGATAAATAATTTTATAACCCATCTTTTCTTGAGATTATAGGTATTTTTAAAGTTCAAATAATGAGAGAAATCATTTTTTATAAATATTTATTTAATTTTCTAAATTTTAAATCTTAAAGAAATAAATGTATTTTTGAAATATAAATTAAAACTCTTATTATTTATTAATTTTGACTTTTTAGAATGATAGATAATAAAATTTCGGATCAAATGAAAGAAATTTGGATTAATTTGGAGTTATATTTTGAAAGTTATGAATTTTCTCATTTTTAGGGATTTTTATGGATTTTTTCTAAATTTATTTTCAATTTTAATACATTAAAAAAAATAAAAAAAAGGGATTTATTTATCGCGCAGGACCCGCGCGGATGTGACGTGGCACACAAGGCCACGTAGTAGAGCCACGCAAACCCACGTGAGCGCCTGCGTGACGCGGAGGTGACACGTGTGCATATTTATATTTACTTGTAATATAGGGTTATAGTACATATAAGCGTTCTGATTATCGAAACTCGCTAACCACTTAAAACGTCGCACTTTATATATCCGCCCCTTCTCTTTTATTTTACCGTGTGGCACTATGTTCTACTCTTCTTTTTAATTTCAGGCGACGTGGATTAACGCGAGGCGTTGGATCGAAAGCACGTGGATTATCGCGCGTTGATACAGTAGACGAGAGGTCCACTGGATCACCAATCAAAGCACGTGCTTTAAAATGCAATTTAAGTGAAGCTCCTACGATTAATCTCGACCATCCATCAACCGAGTTATAACGGTCGAGATCAAACGCATCAGGAGCATCAGATCGTGATCCAACGGCGGCGGTTTCACGCGTTTTATAACGCATACATACGTGGCATCATCTCCCGCGTCCATCAGCAATCCGACAGACGCGACTTGAACATAACGGTTCGTGATGAACCGTTTCATCAAAACCGTCGATTAAATCCGATCGGACGGTTACGCCCAAATGTCCTATAAATTGAGAAGTTCTTCCGATTTGTAAACCATTCGAAAGAAAATTAATACAATTGATTTGTTTAGACACCAAACCTCTTTAATCTCTTGATTCTAACCTCTTCTAGACTCAATTCCGCATCCTCGGAGTGCCTAAGATCAAGATTTGGGCGAAAGACGAAGGAGAAATCGACGCTTGAACTCCACGATCAGATTTTTTAGATTTTTTATGAAAAGCCTTGATCCGGCAATTAATTGGGTTAATCTGATCGTAATCTTGGGTTAGTGGAAGCAGTTTTTACTAATCTTTCATCTATTAATGTTTAATTTTCGTTTACATTAGGAATTTCATCTTAGTTTTCGTTTTACTTTTTGTTAATTTTCGTGATTTTCAGTTTCGAAAAAATCACCTCACTTCTATCTTCAATTTATCCGCGAAATCAAAGTCAAATTCGTTGATTTTTGATTCTATGGAATCGTCTTGAAGTTCTCTTTCATAATATACATTTTCCCCAATTTCTACCATCAACTCATTGTTCGATTTGATCAAATTCAAAGAGATCATCATAAATTTCCTATTTCCCTGTGGATTCGACCCTTATTTACCATTATACCCCTCAATTCGAGATATTTTCATCAAATTGGTAAGTTTGGAATTATTTTTGACACGAGATCGTGTGCAATTAACAACCTCGTGGTCTTGTCTTGTCAGTCACCAGTTAGAAGAGGGGAGAAGCTTAGGCCCAAGCTGGGTGTCGTGGAATGCCCGAGTTTGCTCTGGAGAAGGGAAGCAGATGGAGCTCGACGTCGTAGCGGATCAAGCACCACCCGGCCTTGGATTGGCACCGAAAAATGGGGTTTGTGTGAAGATTCTGATGAGAGATTTGCTTGTAGACCTTTCCATGGATAATATAGTTCATTGTATTTTGCTCAGATCATAGGATATTCCATTTGTCTTCATAAGTTCTACCCGAATCCTCCATTCTTCTCTAAACTATTATACCTCTATTCTCTTCCCTTCATCTTTTTTTTTCCATCATCATTCAATTTCTAGTCATCATTCTTTCTCCCCTAATTAAAACTACAGAAACCTAATCTATCCAATTACATCCAATATCTCTATAAAATTTCTCTTCTAACTTCTAATATTCTCCACTATAGGAATTCCTCCTTTCTTCTACCTTAGTCTCAACCCTCAATACCTAGATTCCCTGAGGATCGACCCTTGCTTACTACTGTCCTAAGTGAGGTATTATAAATATATTTCATGAATTAAAACACAAAACAACGATATAAAAAAACTCAAGTTTTAGTTCATCAGTGGCAATTGTAGGGGATTGACGGTGAGGTTAGCATGAGATTTATCTCAATCTTGTCTCTAGGGGCCTGTTTGTCTTCCTTCCTCTCCTCACCATTTTTATATCTTCCTTATCTTCTATTTATCTTCCCTCCCTCTTTCTCCTAATTTGAAATTTTTTTGGAGGTTTTGGAGGCTATCAAGTGAAGATCAATTTTGGCAAGTGGACTCTCATCTAAGGTGATTTTTTGAGGCCCAAGGTGAGCAACCCTACCTTGTGTATGGAGATTAAGAGGTGAAACTCTAGATCATGAGCTAAATTTTTATCTACACATTTTTGGCTGCATTAGACATATTTTGTGGAGATATATGCAACTACATTGAGGTATTTTGCTTATGTGTTAAGATTACACATGGTAGATACTCTTCATTGATTGGTCAAATCAACTCCTGATTAAAGTCTTTGCTGCTTGTATTTTCTTCTAGGGGTATCAAGCCAAGGTTGGACATTGGTTGGTAATTGTAGCCAATGGCATACAAACGATACGAATCCATGAGGTCGTTGAATACACGTAGACTCCTATAAATTTTTTTTCTAAACTCACCAATTTTAAGAAATAATCACAAATCAATGAGTATAGTGATGAATATGGGTCGAATCCACGGAGAATCAAAGAATTTTGAGGTACTTCTTGAAATTTCATCAAATCACACAATAAATTGAGGTAAGAAATTAGGGATTTTGATATTTTTAGAAAGATGACTTAAAGACGAATTCAGAGAATCAAAAATCACAAAAGTTGGATCAAGATTTGCGGAGAAATCAACGAACAAATATTAGATAGAAAATCTGAACGCGAAGAGAGAGAAAACTAAAATGAAATCAAAAATTCAACTAATCTACGATTTGAAATTGAAATCTAATGTTATAGGAAGATAGATTAGGGAGAAAACACAAATTCTAACCCAAGATAGTGCTCAAATTGATCCAATTGATTGCCGGATCAAAGGCTTTTCATCCCACAAATTTGAAGACGATCGTCGGCATTCAAAAATCGATTTCTCTCTATTCTCTCCACAAAATCTCACTTTCAAACACTCCTTCGATGCAAAAATTGATCTAGAAGCAAACAAAAGCAAGAGATTCAAGGATTGAGATGTTTGAATAGTTTGATTACTCGAAATACCCCTAAATGCTTTACACTGTCAAAGAACCTGTATATTCATATGCAGATTTGGGCGTGGCCGTTAGATTTGACTCTTCCTCTTCAATCAATGGCTTAGATGAAATGCTTGGATACGAATCGTTGCTATTAAGTCACGTCTGTTTGATTGGAGATGAAGCACCTACATTTCGCCACCTCGCGTGTAAAGAAGAATTGTCGCGCGATCGCATTTGTCTGATCGGGAATCGACGTCTTAGATATCGCCACGTGTCCATTGAAGTTCATTGGGCACATTTAATCTTAGCTGTTATAACGCCTCAGATCAATGGCTGAAATCAAAATGTTATAAAACGAATCGTTGCCCAATTAGAGTGCACCGTGTACCCCGTCACTTAAGTGAAGATCGACAATCGCAATTGAATCACATGATCATATGCTCCACCTTTCACCACGTCACCTATGCATAAAAACAAAAGAGAATGGTCCCACATGACAAACATTAGGGCGATTCGACGATATATAAGCCATGAGTGATTAATGAGACAACAAAAATCTTGAAAAGGGTGCTTATTCTCATTAATCACACACACGAGCACACACGCGCACACACGCGCGTGCACACACGCACGTGCACACACGTGCACACGCGCTCACACACCTGCGCACACGCACGTACACGGATGCACATGACACGTGGTGTTCTCATATGCCACTATGTGGCACCGCATTTTGCGTGCGCCACGTCAGCTGCCACGTCAGCACGTGATAAAAATATAACTTTTTATTCATTTTAATTAAAAATAAATCATATTAAATTCATAAAAAATAGGAAAATTCTAGAAAAATGTCTAAAAATTAGAAAATATATATCTTTGAAAAAACAACTCCAAATTAATCCAAATTTTTCTTGTTTGATAAAAAATTAAATAATCTATCATTATGAAAAATTAAATTTAATAAATAACAGAAGAAATTATAATTAGGTTTTAATGTTAAATAATAAGAGAAAATATATTTTATACACTTATTTATTTTTATAAACTTTATTTTCTAAAAGAAATGAGTGTATTTATTTTCTAAAACAAAGTAATTACATTACCTTCTTTCTTTCAGATGCTGAACCTCCCAGGTTATGTTTACATAACTTACATACCTACTCAACATTCTTTGAAAACAATCAAATCGAGCAAGAATGGCCATTCAATCTTGTGAACTAATCGAGACCGAAATTGGAGAAGGAGATACGAACGGAGAGGAATAACCAATCGATGAAAGAACATGAAACCATTCTGTTTCAATAGAAGTACGGGAAACAGTTGGGGGCAATGAAGTAGGTAAAGTGGTTGGATTTTGCGAGCTGTTCCAACTGGATATGATTCCAAGAGCCGAACGAGAATGAATACCACGCAGAAGAGTAAAGACCGGGCTCCCTAATGGAATGTTTACCCGAACCATTCCGGATCGATCGAATTGGTATGGAAGTTGTAACATGGGAAAACCACGGAAAACACAACTTATTTGAATAG
The DNA here is from genome assembly GCA_024174645.1 of Lemna minuta. Classification (NCBI taxonomy): domain Eukaryota; kingdom Viridiplantae; phylum Streptophyta; class Magnoliopsida; order Alismatales; family Araceae; genus Lemna; species Lemna minuta. Next base: position 18,018,425 of record CM044102.1, on the reverse strand, counting down.
CCCGGTGACCTACCAATTGTAGAAGTAGGATCTTTGGCAAGCAATAAGCACTTAAATAATACAATTCGAATGTACCATCTTCTTTCTCATTTCGAGGAAAAGGTTCGGGAGGAAAGGGAAACAACGGAGGGATCCGAATCGGACCTAAATGGGAATGACATGAAAAGTCTTTTTCAAAACCTATAATTAAGGGCGTGACGACGATATACGATAGGAATGGAAAAAAACTCGTGATTGGTGTGGAGGGGAGGATCTGTTTATGAAATAGTTCACGTCTCATTTCCTTACTTCTTCGTTCCTTCTAATTCATTCACTTCGACGGCTGGTTCTGAACGCCGCGTAACATCATCTTCTTCAACCAACCTCCACCGCCATTTACACTGAGGGGCCGAGCCACTAAAGAATTGCTTATACACTAAACAGCTGCTTATTTATATACGCTTACTAAAAACTTTATTAGGTTATGATGTAGAGGGACGAAGGGACGGAAGGGGCGAGTTGTAAAACGAGAGGACGAGTGAGACCGTAGGGAGAGCGAGACCGTAGGGAGATAAAAGAAGGGTAACGATGATAAAGAAGGGGACGCGAGTTGTAGAGCGGGCTTGGTTACGAAGTCAAGATTCTGAAAGATTCTTAAGAAGAAGTTGTGGCGAGTTTACGAGCGGGTGTAGAAGTAAAGAACTCATCAAGATTCTGGTGTAGGGGCCAGGAGCGAGGAAGTTATGAGGCTTATCTTTAGATAAGAGTTCTTATCCTGGTTACGAAGTCAAGTCGAACCTGACCCTACTCTTCCAAGCCCATGGGCTTAGGTTATTCTAGCTAGCTCCTGCTAATCAACTGATGACAATCGTTCTTACTTTTATATTTTCTTAACATAAAACATAACCTGCGGCCTTTGGTTCTGCAAGAACTTCTCCAAACCTTCGGAACCGGTTCTAAAATCATTGCTTCACGTGAGGTGAGCGCGCATCGTTCTGATTAAAAGAAGAACCTCTCTCAACTGGCCGTGTTGCCAACCCACGGACCCCGCGCAATGCTATGGGCTTGTGGGCTTATTAACTTCGTTTCTTTCAGAACCTACGGTCCTTCGGATAACCTTACCTGACAAGCAAAGCGCACTGTTAGTAGCATAGATCGAGTTCCGAAGGTTCAGCATGAACTGCAAGAATTGAGCCGCTCGCTAGCTGGAGACCGTCCGATCCTGGGAAGCGCTTATATTTTTTTTGGTACCTATGAGATTAAGATACCATCAAGCAAGAATACACATAAAGAAGATCAGGAATGCCGCTAGCCGAGGAATCGGTTAGAACAAAGCCCAAAATGGCATAACCATTTAGCCAATGATGGATTTCGCATCGCAGCCACTACTTTGACTCCTTTTATGCAATTATGAACTTAAGTTTATAGTTGGGATCAATTACCGTTGGAGGTGACTCTAGTGACGGATTGATCTGTACGCTCGCGGGTAGTTGTCAAAGCGGGTTGTTCGAAGGTTATCCGAAGGTTCTGAAAGAACACTCACCCCGAAAACTATTTGTTTTAAGGTTCGACCTTGGGAGAGGAAGTTGTGGCGAAGAGGCTTAAAACTATTTGTTTTAAGGGCTTGGTGGAAACGAAACCCGGACTTTAATTTCATAACGTTTTCGGCTTCTTTCAGAACATTCGTTCTTTCAGAACCTTCGGAACCCGCTCGCTCCTAAGCCTTCTTTATCATCGTGACCCTTCTTTTATCTCCCTACGGTCTCATAAACTCGTCCCTCTAATACAGGTCGAACCTCACCATTTGTTGGATTATGTCAGAAGGATGGTGCCTCTGGGTAGGATAATGCCCTGTTGTTGGAATAGGGGTTTGAGGAGTTCCCCTATCTGCTCCGTTATTGTGTCTTCCACGCTCTCATTTACTTTTTCTTTATAATTATGCGGAGTCAAGCCGCGCAGACGGGCGACTCTAAGGCAGCTAGAATCCAAAGAGATATAATATAGGTTCTGAGGGACGAGTTGTAGAGGTTCTGAGTTGTAGAAGATAAAGAGAAGGTTCGACCGGGAAGTTGTGACGAGTTGTAATGTAAAACGAGGGGTTACGAAGTAAAAGCAGCTTTAGCTGATGAAGAAAAGAAAATTAAAAACTAGATCTTACATTCTTCTTTCATTCAAATGCTGAACTTGGTCTTCTCGGCTGGAATCAACAATGTCCCTCTAACTCGAGCCCGATCCGAAGCACCCCTTTTCCATTCATAGAGAGATCCAATCGTCAAAATCAATAAAAAGGCCATCATGGACCAAGATCCAAACGGATCAATCTTGTTATTTCATACCTCCTAGGGAGCACTTGGGCAACTCACTTTTTGGCATGACATCCCCTTGCTGCATTTGAAAAAGTCTTATGCGTATTGGATCCGCTCTTCTGTTAGCATGAACACTTCTTCGTGACCCTCTCGTAAACTCGCCTTCTTATCCCTCTACAACTCGTCCCTCTTCCTTATTCTTAAAAAAGAGAAGATGATCCAGAATTGGGTCAATCACGTTTATTAGAAGTGGACAATAGAGTGGTTGTACCAGCCAAAACTCATCTACGTATGATTGTAACACCTGCTGATGTACTTCATAGTTGGGCTGTACCTTCCTCAGGTGTCAAATGTGATGCTGTACCTGGTCGTTCAAATCAGACCTCCATTTCGGTACAACGAGAAGGAGTTTACTACGGTCAGTGCAGTGAGATTCGTGGAACTAATCATGCCTCTACGCGTGCGCCCGGATACATAGGCCGACTGCTGAGCCCACTCTGGCTCAGCCGCACCACCCGAGGTGTATTTATTTAAAAAATACACTCATTTCTTTTAGAAAATAAAGTTTATAAAAATAAATAAGTGTATAAAATGTATTTTCTCTTATTATTTAACATTAAAACCTAATTATAATTTCAAATATAGATGGGAAATAATTTAATCTTTAAATATTTTCTCTTTAATTATCCATGATTATCCCTACAGTAGTGCATTTTGAGATTATAACTTAAATTTTCATAGAACGATATATATATATACTCAAAACATGATAACTTGCATAAGAATGGAATGTTTTATGCCTTAACTTGCATTAATAATCATATAATTTCATGTATAAATTGCATGTTATCATATGCAAGCAGCTTAACTTGTTTATAAGGGTTGAACAAGATCTATGATGGCAAGAATAATGATTTCTATTTAAGACATAGGAATTCAATCATAAAGATTCAATTCGATCACTCATCATCATTCCCTAGTATGGCATCTTAAGATGAGATCCTTATAAAGATTGACCAAGGCTTTGATAGGGAATCTTAAGGCATCTTAAGGCTTTGTTAGTACACAAAGATTGACCAAGGCTTTGATAGGGAAAGAAGCCCTACCAATGGAGTGGACCAATGTTGAAAGAAGGTTACTTGGAACATGGACCTGCAATAAAGAGCCTCCACTTTGTGTTGGCAACTCTTGATCGATTGACATCTGATGTCAACGCTATTGGGAAAAGGTCCTAGAGTGCAATCTAGATTGATGGAATCCATCAACAATTACAAGGGAGAGAGATAGAGTAATAAAAAATGTAAAAAGTTAAAAAATAACAAATTAGAAAGTCAGAGGAATAAAATAATACAAAATATAGAAAAACTAAAAAAAAAGAAAAGCATAAAATCCTCCAAAAAAATTCCTAATGAAAAACTTATAGAAATGGAAAAATTAAAGCAAAAATTAAAATAAAATCACAAGAAACTTTTGAAAAGTCAAAAATTAAAATTCATCATTAAAACCCTACAAAAATGCATCAATTAAAAACCTATAAAACTTAGAAATTAAAAAACCAAAAAACAAACAAAAAATTCCAAAAATTAGAAAACACAAACATATCAAAATCAAGATTAAAAGAACCATTTTAGAACACACAAAAATGCAAAAAATGAAATTTATAAGACAACATATTTAAAAACTTACAATGAAAATACAAAGAAATATCAATGACACATAATCTAAAAATATAATCGTAGAAACTGTAAAATGCAGAACTTAGAAGCCAATAAAAACAAATAAAAACACCCTACAATTAAAAGGCACATAAATTAAATATGTATAAATTTAAGTGCATAAATTGAAATCATCAATACTAAAAAACTATAAAAATTCATAAATAAAAAAATGTAGAAGTTAAAAACCTATAAAAAAACTCGCAAATTAAAAAACATAAAAATATAAAAAGATGCATAAGTTTTAAAACACATAAATTGAAAACTGCAAAAATTATAAAACACAAATTTTAGAAATACCAAAATTACAGAAATTGAACAAAAAATTCAAAACAAATAAAAGAAATTAAAAAAAAAAATTGATAAACACATAAATTAAATATGTAGAAATTGAAAAACACAAAAATTGAAATGTTTGGAGTAAGTAATAAAAAAATTAATTATAAAATTCACGAATAGGAAAATTTTAATACATATATACATAGTAGAAAGCAAAACAAGTTGAAAAAGTAGATAAATTTACAAAATATGTCATCATCATACTCATCATTGTCACCATTACTCTCACCATTGTTATCACATGCTAGTTATAACCAACACCATTATCAACAATAGCCCTGTAATCACCACTGCCACCATCATCAACATTAGCCTTCTAATCATCACCACCACCATCATCAACATTAGCCCTGTAATCATCATCGCTATGTCTAGCAGCTTTTCAGAATGTCAACACATCTTCTTCTATGATGTCTTGTTGCAAATATGCCTTGAGATCATTGACGCCGGACATTGCTTTTGGGTGGACTGCTGTCATCATTGATATAGCCCTAGAGAAAATATTTTTATTGCTTCCCTTCATCACATTTGAGGCGGCAATATTTGTCTCAGCCCCTTCAATGCGATGAGTGATTGTAGCATCAGCTCTAATCTTGTACCTCTTGAAGTGCATGGAGGACGATGGCCTTCAATTTTTCATAATTTCCCACAAGAATAAGATCAAATTTCATTTGTGGATCAAGCACTATTGCCATGGCAACTACATTTCTGCCATGCAACCTTTCCTTATCCTTTGTCAATTCATCCATCATGACCATGTAAAGATGCTATGATAGAGTTTTGATACATACAGTCAAGGATCATAGCTCAAGGGAAGAGTCAACCTTCCTCAAGGCACTTGATAACATGCTAATTAGACATGATAATACATGATTATTAATGCATATTAAGGCATTAAAGATTTCATTCCTATGCATGTTATCATATTTATGAGTATTTATCTATCATTCTATGCAAAAGTCATTATAATCTCAAAATAATTTAATTTAGGGTTAATTATGATGAGTTAAAGATAAATAATTTTATAACCCATCTTTACTTGAGATTATAAGTGTTTTTAAAGTTAAATAATTAGAGAAATCATTTTTTATAAACATTCATTTAATTTTCTAAAGTTTAAATCTTAAAGAAATGAATTTATTTTTGAAATAGAAATTAAAACTCTTTGTTATTTATTAAATTTGACTTTTTAGAATGATAGATAATTAAATTTCTGATCAAATGAAAGAAATTTAGATTAATTTGGAGTTATATTTTGAAATTTATGAATTTTCTAATTTTTAGGGATTTTTCTAGAAATTTTCTGCATTTTTCTGAATTTTTAATGAATTTCTAAGGATTTTCTGGAATAAAAATCGATTATTCTAATTTAAAATCAAATTTTCAGATTATTTTAAGTGCGTAGATGACGTGGCGTGATCAGAGCCGTCCGATCAGATCGCGATCAACGATCGCAATGAGGAGGCAACGTGACAACGTGTGGGACGTCCGATCGCGCGTGCATTCTCGACCGTTGATCTTCACTTAAATTGATGAAGATACGTGGTGAAAATCAGGGTACACCGGATGCATCTAATCTCCACCGTTGATTGCGAGAGTTATAACGGTCGAGATTAGATTGCGGAGAAACGCATCTGATGCGTCCGATCAAGATCCAATGGATGTGTTTTGATGCGTTTTATAACGCGTGGCTTCATCTCGAGCGTTCGATCGCGATCCAACAGCCACGAATTAACGGTAACGATTCACGATCATGCGTTTTATCAGAGCCGTTGATCCGTTTAATCAGACGGTTACGCCCAAATCCCCTATAAATTGAGATGTTCTTTGCATTTTTAAAGCATTCGAGAGAAATTCAATCAAACTAAACTATTTAGACCCAAATCTCTTGAATCTCTTGATCACAATCGCATCTAGACTCATTTCTGCGTCCACGAAATGCTTAAGATCAAGATTTGAATGATCGACGAGGAAGAAATTGACGCTTGAACTCCACGATCGTGATTTTCGGATTCTTGATGAAAAGCCTTGATTTTGGCGATTAATTGGACTAATCTAATCAAAATCGTGGGTTAGGGATCGTGTTTTTACCTAATCTATCATCTCTTACCGTTTAATTTCCGTTTAGATTAGTAATTTTAAGTTAATTTCATTTTATTTTCATTAATTTTGTTCTTTGGATTTTTGGAAATTACCCCTTACTTCGATCTTCAATTTCTTCGCAAAATCATAGTCAAATTCGATGATTTTTGATTCCGTGAAATTGTCTTGAAGTTCTCTTTCATAAAATACCATTTTCTCCCATTTCTATCATCGATTCATCGTCCGATTTGATCAAATTCGAAGAGATCATTAGAAATTTCCCTAATTCCCTATGGATTCGACCCATATTTACCATTATACCCCTCAATTCGAGATAATTTCATTAAATTGGTAAGTTTGGACTTTATTTTGACATAAAACCGTGTGTAGTTGATGACCTCGTCGTCTCAATTCGTCATAGCCCTATTTCCCACAAGAATAAGATCAAATTTCATTTGTGGATCAAGCACTATTGACATGGCAACTACATTGCTGCCATGTAACCTTTCCTTATCCTTTGTCAATTCATCCATCATGACCATGAAAAGATGCTGTGATAGAGTTTTGATACAAGGGAAGAGTCAACCTTCCTCAAGGCACTCCTCATGTTCCTTCATTGTATCAAAAGTCACTTGTACCAGGAGAAGAGCAATGGAAGCAGTAATCAATTTTAATTGGCATACTATTTTTTTCATATCTAAAATAGCTCAAGCGTAGTAGTGTAATTTGATACTATGTGCCATTCATCTCTCAATATCAAGTAGTGTTTATTTGGATATCAATAGTTTTCACCACAAGAAAAGCATGGCCATATTATTGTATACTATTTTCCTATCATACATTTCAATGAACATATCATACTAGTCAAAGATAACCTCGAGTCATGACAAAAGTGCTTGTATTTTGCCATGTTGACACATCTAAGTTTGACATAACAGTCAAAGACAACCCCAATGATGGGCTCTAATGTCAATAAACGTTCAAAATTTTAACCAAAACATTAAATGTAGTGGAAAACATTAAATCGGATATTCAAAACACCAAGCCACCAAAAACAAATGATCCTATCATCTAATATGAATGAGAAAATATACTTACATGGTTTCCTTGAAGGAGTTCTTGAAGTCTGTTTAAGTGTCTAGCCTCAAGTGGTATCCACACGGTCTCCGGATGGTTGGATCTCCTCTTCAAAGCTCTTCACCAAGAGAGAAAGAGAAGAAATGAGAGAATTCCTACAAGGCTTGCATGGGTAACTTGAGTTTTGGTTGTTCTCCTCCTATTTATAGATATTTGTTATGAGGTTTTTTTCATAGAAACCCTCATAATTATGTCTATATCCACCTACATCCACAGACCTTGTGTGTGACCCTCTAGGTCCATATATCTCACTAGTTAATAACTTTATAAACCAAATAATATCTTTTTGGTCAACCTTAATTAACTATCCACATCCCCATATAGATTAATTAATTAAAGATCAATATAACCAAATCGATAGGTTGAGGTGCCATCCTGTTGGGTGCCAGCTACACCACATACTCTATGAGATATAGAGTATGTAAGAACTCACTTATGGAACCTTTCCTTCATCGATTACCATGTACGCATTATCCTTCATCTGCACGAGACTCATGAATGATTTAGGGTATGGTCAACTATCAAACTCTAATAGGTCACTCAAGTTAGTACTATGCATGTAACAATCATCGGGAACTCCTTCTTCGATATTTCCACTACCTTGACCAAGGATTTTATCGGATCTCATTACTTGAGTCAATCTCCTCAAATATCAAGGGCGGATGATCCCATCTTGATCACATAATCATCTTCGTGGACTTCATGTCGTATTCAATATATGACATTTTAGATATCCTGTGGCTAGGGATTCGTAAGTCATAATCAAAACACGATCATCCATCCACAAGATGTCTTTGGTGTCTCAAGTCAAAGGACCACATACACAAACATGACATGAATCAACCTAATTGGCAGTTAGGTATAATACCATTAAAGGATTCATACGGATCAATTCAGTGAACTCTTTCTCCAAAGAGCACCCACTATCTATCCTTAGTGTCTCCACACCGATGGATACATGATCAGCCATACTCATCATATGATATGGATTATATAGTATTATTCTTTTCGGATAATTCGATGTCCTTCTCGAATATCCCACGAATAGGAATGTTTAGAACATATGTTTAAAGACTAGTGATCACTATATTATGATCTCATCATAATTCACTTAGTCATTGCACATGCTTATGGACTTCATTGCAAACATCACACAAGAATGACAATAAATAAATATCATTTCAATTAACATAAACAAGATACATGAAAGTGTGATTGACTTATAGGCCACATAATAGATGATTTCTATCATTGAAGGCCACATAATAGATGAATTCTAATTAAATCCTTGGTCAAGGTAGTGAAAATATCAGAGCAGAAGTTCCTGATGATTTCTACACGCATTAGTACTAACTTGAGCGAGTGATTAGGGTTTGATATTTGACCATACCCTAAGTCATTCATGAGTCTCGTGTGGATGAAGGACTATACATACATGGTAATTGATGACGAAAAGGTTACAAAAGTGAGTTCTTACATACTCCATATCTCCTAGAGTACGTGGTGTAGATTGGCACCCAACGAGCTGGCAACTAAACCTATCGATTGGGTTACTATCCTTGATTAATTAATCTATATGTTGATATGGATAATTAATTTAAGTTTGACAAATAAGGTATTATTTGGTGTATAGAGTTATTAACTAGTGGATATATATATGGACCTAAAGGGTCACACACATAAGGTCTATGGATGTTGGTGGATATAGACATAATTATGAGGATTTTTATGAAAAAACCTCATACCAAATATCTATAAATATGGGGAGAATGACCACAACTCAAGGTGCCGAAGCAAACCTTATGAGAATTCTCTCATTTCTTCTTTTTCTCTCTTGGTGAAGAGCTTTGAATAGGAGATCCAACCTTTTGAAGACTGTGTAGATACCGCTAGAGGCTAGACACTTAAATAGATTCAAGAACTCTTTCAAGGAAACCCTTTAACTATGTTTTCTCATTCATACTAGATGATATGATCATTTTTTCATGGTGGCTTGGTGTTTTGAATATCCGATTCAATGTTTTTCCGTTGCATTCGATGTTTTGATCAAAATTTGAAAGTTTATCGACATCAGAACCCCAAAGTAATAACTAAAGAAGCCGATTAAGATTTGATAATTGACCATACCCTATGTCATTTATGAGTCTTATGCCAACCAAGGATTATAACAATAATCCTTGGCCAAAAGGTTTCATAAAGGAGTTTACATACACTCCATATCTCCTAGAGCACATAGCATATCTTAACACCCAATAGGTTGACAACTCTACCCATCAATGGGGTTAAATTAATCCTTGATTACTTAGTATGTCTATTGATATAATTGATTAATAAGATTAATTACTAAGTGTTATTAATTCTATAGAGTTATTAACTAGCGAGATATATAGACCTAGAGAGATATACGTTTAGTGGATATAAATATAATTTGAAGGGTTTTTATGAAAGGTTCACTTATCTAATGACTATAAATAGGGGAGAATGACCACACCTAAGAGTATGCATGAGAACCTTGTTGGAAACTTTTCCCTTTGTTCTCCTTCTCTCTTGGTGAATATTTTGAAGAGGATATCCAACTATCTTACGATTATGCAGTTGACACTAGAGGATGGACATTTGAACAACTTCAAAGCCTCCTTGAATGAACCTTATTAATGTGAATTTTGATATTTAGTAGAAGATATGATCATCGATTATTTGTGCCTCATCGTTTTTTATGTCTAATTATTGTATTCTACTAGATCCAACCTCTAAAAAATATAAGAAGAATTCAGTAGTCGTGATGAGATAAATTAAATCAAATTAAAAATTTTCATAAACAGTAAAGAAGCGAAGAAAAGTTAATATAGTTGGCAAAAAATATTAATTATAAAAAAATTCAAAATTCTTGCAATTGTATCATTTCTAAAAAAAGTCAAAATAAATAAAGTCCACACAATTTGATAGATGTTGAGAGAACAAAAAAATCACAAAGAAAGATCAATGTAAAACGAGAGTGAGATACTTCATGGAGAAATTGATAGAGAGAGAGGTAGAGAGAGAGAGATAATTCATGAAGAATTTGTTGAGATTGAGAGTAAAAATGTAAAGATATTGACATAGTAAGGGAAAATAAAATAAGTAAATGATCAACATTGATTTGCTTAACCATGAGAAGGGAAAATTATGACTCAAATGTGAGACAAATCAAGACATAATGAATTATTATCTCACATATTATAATCTAATAAATGATAGACAATTATTCCCTACTGATACGATTAATCGTGAATGAAAGAAATGAGAGTTGTTGAGAAAAAGACAAATGAGAGAAATTTTAAAAGTTGTGACTCACCAAGGATCAAGCAATGGCAAGCAGAAATTGATGGGAGTATGTGTAGTGAGTGGCCATTGAGAAATAGAGAGAGTGTTAAGCATCAACCCAGTGAAAGAGAGGGCTTTCAAATTTCAACGCTAGTGCTACTTTAAATTTTGAAATAGTAGTGATCTTGATCAATCGCAGAAGTCAAGACAATCCCTCATAGGGATCACGATGGTGGGGTGGGGGTCGATAAAATGGTGATTTATTTTGGGGTCCAGACCCAAATTACTTTAAGAGCTTAGGGGTATTATAGTTATTTATGTGAAGACTAGGGGTTTTTGATAATTTATTACTTAAGATGCAATATATTAAATCTTTTATCATTCCAACAACATTCATTTTTGGGCCATTAGATCCTATTGATCAAGGGCTAGGAATCTTATTGATTTCCTCGACTAACCATCAAACCTATTTGATGCTTCTTGGTCAAATACACTTGATAAATATTAAGACTTCATAATATTGATGATTGATTGATCGAGCGATTGATCAATCAAAAATTATTTTTCAATTTGATCAAAAGGCTAAACCTACCCCCATTGGAACTCGTCTCTCTCTCAACTTTACCCCCATAGTTGGGTCCATTAGCAGCTCTAGTTCCTCCACTTGCTCCCCCATTAGCGCCACTCATGCCATCTTTAGTACATCCATTATTATCAACACCACTAACTCTATCATCAGAGTCACTAATACCACCACTGCACTGGTGTTTTAATCATTAATATCATTAGTGTCACCAATGCCACTGCTCACACCATCACAAATGACATCAACTCATACAGCTCTACCTACTAATGTTGATAGACATTCCCTCTCTGTCTTTTTCCTATCATTACTACATGAGGCCCATTTATGACTTAAATCACACCATTCACTACTTCATATATGGACCTACCCATGGTTGTTGTCCAATATTTGAGAGCTCAATGTACCATTTGGGATATGAGGTCGATAAGCCTTCCAAAATTTTGATCAAAACATTGAATGAAGTGGAATACATTAAATTAGATATTGAAAATATTGAAACACCAATAAATTATGATCATATCATCAAGTACGTATGAGAAAATATACTTACAAAAGTCCCTTAAAGGAGTTTTTGAAGCTATTCAAGTGTCTAGCCTCTAGCGGTATCCACACGATCACTAGATGGTTGGATCTCCTCTTCAAAGCTTTTCACCAATAGAGAAAGAGAAAAAAGGAGAAAATTTCTACAGGCTTATATAGGCACCTTGAGTTGCGGTCATTCTCCCCCTATTTTATAGATATTTTGCTGGGATCTGAGGCTCAAAAAGCTCTCCAAATCTTTGTCCAAAATAATGATTGCAGCGGAAGGCGTTGAATCAAAACATTCAACATCGTGGAAGCACCAAGAATGGATGATCTCATCATCTATTCTAGGTGATCCTATCATCTAGTATAGAATAAAATTCATACTTACTTGGATCATTTGAAAGAGTTCTTCAACCGTTCAAGCATCCGGCCTCTAGCGGTATCCACACAGTCTCCAGACGATCGGATCTCCTCTTGAACACTCGTCACCACGAGAGGAAGAGAAGAGGGAGGAGAAGTTCCACTAGGCTTGCATGGGCACCTCTATTATGGTCGTTCTCCCCCTATTTATAGACTTTGGGAATGTGAAATTTTCACAAAAACCCTTATTATTATGTCTATATCTACCGACGTCCATTGACCTTATGTGTGTGACCCTCTAGGTCCATATATCTCGCCATTTAATGACTCTACCAACCCAATAACACTTATTGGTCCTCCTTATTAATTAACTATATCAACATATAGATTAATTGACAAAGGATCGATTTAACCCAATCGACAGGTTGAGTCGCCAGCCCGGTGGGTGCCAAGCTACATCACGTGCTCTAGGAGATATGAAGTATATTAGAACTCTTTCATGGAACCTTGCCGTCATTAGTTACCGTGTACGTATAATCCTTCATCCACACGAGACTCATGAATGACTTAGGGTATAGTTAATTGTCAAACCCTAATCGGTCACTCAATTTAGTACTGATGCGAGCAAGAAATCATTGAGAACAACTTCTCTAATATTTCCACTACCTTAGCCAAGGATTTAATCGCATCTCATTCCTTGAGTCGATCTCCTCATATACCGAGGGTGGATGATCCCATCTTGACCACTCAATCACCTTCGAGGACTTCATGTTGTATCCCAATCTATGACGTTTTGGAGATCTCGTGGCTAGGGGGTCGTAAGTCATAGTCAAAACACGATCATCCATCCACAAGATGTCTTTGGTGTCTCAAGTCAAAGGACCACGTACACAACCGTGACATGAATCAACCTGATTGAAAATTTAGGTATATTACTATTCAGGGATTCATACGGATCAATTCAGTGAACTCTTTCCCCAAAGAGCACCCACTATCTATCCTTAGTGTCTCTACACCGATGGCTATAGGATCAGCCATACTCATCATATGAGTTGGGTTAGATAGTGTTATTCTTTCCGGATAATTCGATGTCCTTCTTGAATATCCCATGAATAGGAATATTTAGAACATATGTTTAAAGACTAGTAATCACTATATTATGATCTCATCATAATTCACTTAGTCATTGCACATGCTCATGGACTTCATTGCAAACATCAGACAAGAATGACAATGAATAAATATCATTTCAATGAACATAAACAAGATACATGAAAGTGTGATTGGCTTATAGGCCACATAATATCCATCATATTTGGTATGCAGCTTTTTCATAAAAGCCCTTAGAATTATCTGTATATCTACCAATATCTATAGAACTTATACGTATGACCCTCTACGTCTATATATCTTAGTAGTCAATAACGTTATAGACCGAATAGCACCTTACCGGTCAACCTTTATCAATTATTTATATTAACATATAGATTATTTAATTAAGGATAGATTTAAACCAATCAATAGGTTTAGTTACTAACCCTTTAGATACCAAGCTATACTAGGTACTTTAGGATATATAGAGAATATAAAAAAATCCTGTATGGAATCTTGTTATCATCGATTACCATGTATGTATAATCCTTTATCCTCACAACACTCATAAATGAATTAGGTTATCATAAATTGTCAAACCCTAATCAGTCACTCAAGTTAGTATTAATGTGTGGGGGAAATCATCGAGAATTCTTATTTGATATTTCTACTACTTTGGCCAAAGATTTCATTGCATCTTATTCCTTGAGTCAATCTCCTTAAATACCGAGGGCAAACGATCCGACCTTGACCACACAATCATCTTTGTGGACTATATGTCTTATTCAATATAAGACGTTTTAGAGATCGCGTGGCTAGAGATTTGTGAGTTATCATCAAAGCATGTTCATCCATTCATAAGATGTCTTTTGTGTCTCAAGTCAAAGGACTGCATATAGAACTGTGACATGAATCAACTTGATTGATAGTTACATATAATACCATTTATGGATTCATACGAATCAATTTAGTGAACTCTTTCTCCAAAGAACACCAATTATCTACCCTCAATGTCTCCACACCAATGGCTACAAGATCAGTCATACTCATCATATGAGTCGGATCAGATGGTATTATTCTTTCCAAATAATTATATGTCCTCAAATATCCCACGAATAGGAATGTTTAGATCGTATGTTTAAAGATTAGAGATTACTATATTATGATCTCAGTATAATTTACTTAATCATTGTATAAACTCATAAACTTCATTACAAACATCATATACGAATGATATTAAATAAATTTCCTTTCAATGAGCATATACAAGATATATGAGTGTGCTATTAGATTATATGTCACATAATATCTATAAGCACCATCATTGTGATTTTTTCACTCTTGTTCAAGGGACACTCTAGTTGCAAGTGTCCCTTCCCTTGCACTTCTGATACCCTTGCTTCTTCACCCAATCACTACATGATGTTGATTTTGATCCTCCCACACCTTTATTATCTCTCACCATCATGGCCTTCCCATGATCTCTCCATGAGAGAGTCTTGGATGTCCTATTTGTCTTCTTTCCTCTCCATTGATATATCTCTTGATATCTTCAATTGTCCTTCTCTCCTTCTTTCTCTACATAGGAAAGATTATTCTAGGTTATTTTGGAAGCTATCAAGTGAAGATCATAGTTGGGCAATGGACTATCAACGAAGGCGATTTCTTGTGGCTATGATGAAACTTGAAAATAGAACAAATATCATTGATTGCAAGTTGGATAAATCAAAACTACGCTTAGGAGCTATGGTGAATATATTTACATGTTCATATCATAAACCTCGGTCACATAAATATTCGAATTCATGTTCATATTGCAAACAATTCATGCAAGTATTTTTACATTAAAAAAATATTCATGATTGAATGAAGGCTGAGTTCAACACACCATTTGACTTAGACTCATATGATGGAGATGGGTGACCTTTGAGAAAATATAATAATTTGCCAATTGGTTCCATCTCCAACTTCTACACAAAAAATTCTGCTCTTTTCTTTCCTTTTGTAGCAAACTCAGTTTTAAATATATTTTTTTCAAATATTCCAATGTTCAAGAGCTAAAAACTCACAAAACTAATTGAAAAATCTCGAACGGGGCAAATAAATGCTCTCGGACGGGTTGAATGTCACACATCTTAAAAATAAAGAACGGAGAAGATAATATGAATGATGTGGGTAGTTGAACCAACGCGAGGGCATAACAGGGAATTTCATCAGCAGGCAAGAGAAATTTTCACGACTTCTCCACTAAGAAAGTTTCAACCTCCTTACAACACGGCAAATGGCGGCTCGTTGACCGAACCTCTAAAGCCGCCGCCGCTGTGAAACCCAAAAAAGAGGTCAGGAGACTTTGACCCGCCACTTCTCCACTCGACGCGTTCCGGAAACCGGTAGAGTCACCCCGCCTGTTGCTCCCTATTTGCCAGCTGGTTATCATAATTCGATGATTTCCTTGCATTCTACGGAAACGAGAACTTATCTGTCCAGCTGGCAAGAAGCTTCGAAGGTTTTCATTTTATAGATTTTTTTTTCTCTAAAAACCTGTTTAAAAAGTATGAATCATCGGCGTTTCTTTTTCTGCTTTGTATTACGATTAAATTAAAGGCGAGAAAATTTCACGGGCCCGCCAGACAAGGCGAGACTCCCGCGGTCCGTTACCAACTTTACCCCCGGGCTCATGATTTTACTACAGATATACCCGGCGGTTTTAAATTTTGAACGTGAGCTGGACGGAAGGCCCCACCTTGACGCTACAAACGACTAGCGCCAGTTCGTCCTCTCTCCTCTATTTCTCTCTCCTTTTCTGTTAGATCAATCTCAGGCCGAATTAGTTATAAACGCTGCCTCATAACTGATTCTGCGCCATCACCCCCACCACCGCCACGAATCTTTCCACCTCTCTACTTTTCCTACTTTCTCTCTCATCCTTTGTCTCGACGGCATTTGGATGCTCCGATCGTGGTGACGGTCAGGCTGGAAGGTTGACGTCGCAGTAGGCTTCCTCTGATCTCTTTCAGCTGTCGTTCTTGATCTCCGGAACGCATTTTTGAGTTTTTATCCTCGAAGGACGAGATGTTTGATGCGCTGCTTGGGAAGAAGTTCACAGTGAAATGGTGAGCAGATCTTACTTTAATCTTTTCTGCCGCTTCCACGCCTGCGTTCTAGCTTCAATTTCGCATTCGGCAGGGTATCCTGATAGATTTTTCGGAAATTTGGTTTCTATTTTATTCCGCATGCAAAATCTTTTAATCTTCATCTCGTCTCATGTTGAGGTTTTTTCCCTCTGCCAATCATAACTGCGTCGACGCGTTCAAATTCCCGCGCTAAATCCATCTTTCAATTATCAACGCAGCAAGCACGCAATAAAGTGCATCAGCGAGAGGCTGAAGCCGATCCGCAACAGAAAGCAAGCCGTGGTTAACATCCTCAAGAAAGATGTTGCCGAATTGCTCCGCAACGGTGGCGAGAGCCACGCCTACAACCGGGTGATTACATAAGCGTTTTGTTTTTCTTCTACATATTTTATGGGGTCTTGATTTAATTAGCGTCTCTGGTCACTTTTCGTTGGTTATTTATTTGGACAATTATATTTCCATCGAAATTCTGTACTAAATCCGAACTTGTGAGGATAACGAGATTCGTCTTGAATAAGCAAATTATCATGTCACTTCCTTGAAAATAACTAGGTCAGGATATCTACATGCTTCTTCTTAATGGAAATAGATGACGCTATCGTTACTCTATCTCATACTTTCACAATTCGACAGATGGATGAACTTCTCGTCGAGGTGAACCGACTTGCATGCTATGACGTGATTGATAACTTCTGCCAGCGAATCTACAAGCAGCTTCCGTTGCTTCAAAAGCAAAGGTATGCCTGAAAGAGATCTTGTACGACGATATGTAATTTAAATTTTTAATAAATAATTATTTCACCCTACGTGTAAAACGAGATCGATGATACGTGGTTGATTTTAGTGTTCTTATGTCATTGTCAATGCAGAGAATGCCCGCCAGAAGACATGGAGCCCGTGGCCACGTTGATTTTTGCGGCGGCTAGGATTTCAGATCTGCCAGAACTTTGCAATCTTAGAGCCGCATTCATGACGCACTATGGGAATCCCATGGAAGGATTTGTCAATCCGGAGGTACAAATGTCATAACAATCTAGCTTCTGGCGAAAAATGTTGACTTATAAAACATTTTCTCTATCTCTTCAGTTTAAAGAGAAAGTGGCGGCCAAGAATTTCCCGCAAGTCAAGAAGATTCAGTTGATGGAGGACATTGCTTGCGAGTTTAACGTCGCCTGGAACCCTGTTTCTTTCAATCCCAAGAACGCGGGTGCAAGTGGACGCGTAAGCGATTCAATCCCCAGTAATTTGATTTACTATAAAATGTTTAATTTTTTTATGACTGAGAGGGTTTTTGTTTGATCTCTTCAGAGCCGGCCTGTGAAGGAAAACCCTCCTAAAAAGGAAGCTGCTATGGCCAATCTCGAAGGAGAACCAGTCAAGAAGACGGTCAATAAGGTTGGGCCAATGGAGCCAGGAAATTTGACCCCGCATACAGAAAAGTCAACGGAGGAGGTCCGGCAGAAGAAGCCTGATGTCAAACGCAGAGAAGCACAACCGTTCAAATCTCGAGAAGAGATTACTGATCAACCAAAACCAAACGTTGTTTTGGGAGCTCAGCTGATCAGCCCAAGGTCGATGAGGGGGGCCATAGCTAAGGAAGAATGTGAGAACATTGTTTACCAGCAGAAACCAGACGACGTGAGCAGGCCGGTGGTCCACCGCGAGTCGACCAGGGCGTGCGCCAGGGTTAACGCTGTTGGGGAAGATCGTGAAAGGAAATCTCGGTATGCCACGGTTGACCAGAAGTCAACCAGGGAGAATGCCATCAAGGAAGGATGCAATATTATCCTTGAAGAGCCCAAACCAGATGAGGACATCGTCGCACAGGCAGCCAACAGGAGGTCAGCGATGTCAAATGCCACGAAGAAAGAGAAAGAGGAGATCCCTGGCTTGGGGCCTCAGATGGTCAACCAGAGGTCAACCAAAGAGAAGTCTATTCATGCAATTCCTCCTCCGTATGTGAAGTCAGTCGGGCCAAAACCTGAGTTGCCAGGCAGGGTAGTCGAAGAAGTCAACGAGGAGAGACCGAAGTCTGTGAGGAGGAAATCATCTCGGGACGAGAGGAGGCCCCTCCACCCCAACAAAGAAGACGATGTCGACCAGCTTCTGATCTATTACAGCAAGAAAAGGATCCCAGAGCAAAAAAGCCAGGAGCGGGTCCGCAACCCGCCCAATCGGCGCGAGGCTGATCAACTGGCCGATCGTTTCTCCCGTCTGAATGGCAATGACTGCTGACGTGGCAAAGAAATTACACCACGGCAGACAACGGTGGGGTGGTTTCTTGATCTACTGACCGATGTTTGGTTGTTTCGATTTGATTGGTTCAACCAGTTTAGGTAAAGGAAATTCATAAGTCAGAAAGTATGATGGCAGGAACTGTCGACGCCGAAGAGTAGATATAAATTATTGTTAAAAATTGACAAAATACTGAAGGATAACTTCCAGTAATAACTGATTGGAATATTCAATGGGTTTGAATTATAAAGTCATGATCGTCAAGAAGAAGACTCCGCAGGAACTTTGACTACGGCAAGATGGCCTCCATCCTTATTTGCGAGAGTAGCGGCTTTGACCTCATTACATTGGTTTATGAACTTGGTCAACTCCTGCAGAAAATAATATAAATTATTCAATTTATATATAATCCAATCTAGTTTTCTAACTCAAAATGACTAATTGATAGGCCGATTTAGTTTCTCCCTCTTCAACGAGAACAGCTAAGAATTATAATCCAACATGTTATATATCATAATATTTGAACTCGTAATATTTGAAAGCCTTAGAAGAACTCGTAATATTTGAACGCTCACGATGAAAATATCAAATTTATGACGATCAACCCTGCAAAGAAGGTTGGTGAAATATTATGAGGAATTTCAAACGGGAAGGCCGCTGATACACTTGAACCTGAATGATTAGATTATGTTCAGCTCTTTAGACATTTTTTGCGATGAACAAGATGGGTTTCGTAATGATGCTTAGAACAAAAGGATTATCGATCATAAAAATAAGCGACGCTAAATTCGAAATCAGGATACCTACATTGAATACTAGCGTTCTCTACCTAACTGGCCACGAAATTTGAGCGTGATCTAGGTTAACAATCCCCAAATTTATATTCGAAATCGGAGGAATTTGACCCTATATAGGAGAAACTTTTCGAGAAAAAATAACTGCGATGAAGGAAAAGGCACGTAGAGAAAATATCAACCCGATCGAGTTCCATTTCCTTCGACGTCGTCGATGGCTTCACAAATCTCTTGCCTGGGAAAAAAGGAAAACCAGATTGATTTCGAAAACCAGAATCCGGAAGATAGAGAGGAGAACGTAAGGAAAAGACGCTACCTTTGCGAGTGGTGGCCGCCTTCCCGTGGCGATTAGGCGGGATCGTCTTCCTCTTCTTCTGCCCCTTGAACAACGCCCCCTTCTGCGTCATCTTTTCGAGAGAGAGAACCGCGCGAATCAGCGACGCAGAGGTAGATAGAGAAATAACCTGGAACCGGAGTATTAGGGTTTAAAGCGGAGAGAACATTGGATATCGAGTGCACCTTAATAAAATACTATTATTACCGTTTAACCCGGGAAAAACCGTCACTGAGCGCGTGTGGTAATGTAAGTCAATCGGTCGACTCCAGTTCACGAGAAAAGCGGAGACCTGGGAAATCTGTACACGTACGAAGCGTCCATTGCGAGTAACGGCTTCGATTACTGGAGGAGCAGCCTTTCTGATATTTCTTTGACAAAGAAACACACCGTAAATTTCCCTCAGAGCGCTCTTTCTTTCTCCTCGTGTCTCTGTTGTGTCTCTCTAACTTCAGGTGCCTCTTTAACGCCGATCTGACCCGGCGGGTTGGCTGCCTTTTCTAGTTCACACCCTTTAGCACGCCCATCCTTTCTCTCTGAACCTCCTCCTGTTTGCCTATCTCCCCCCTCCCCATCTTTTTTTCCCCACACGAACCCGCGTTTCCTTCTTCCGCCATCCGTGGATTCCTTATATACAAAAAAAGCCTCAGAGAAGGAGGGGCGGGGGAGTGAGAGCATTACGGGATTTCTCATCTCTCTCATCGAAAGACCGACGGATTTGGGGGGTCACTCGACGAGAGGCGGAAAGACGGATTGTGCACTATTTAGCGTAAGCGATTGCGTATTCTTGTTCTTTAAGTCGCACGATTTCGTTAAAATTAGCGATTATTTATCCGCCTGGAACGATCTTTTATATCCCCGTCTCCTCCTTGTCATGCCACTTTATCGTTCTACCTCCCTTATACGAGATCTGTTTCCTCGGATAAATCTGACCTTCCTTATAATCTTCTGTCTGAGAACACCGTCCAAGATTTCATCTTTTCTTACGGGTCAAGTATGAACTGGGATTTGTTGTGACGTTATGCGTTCTCCAGATTTTCTCTTTTCCTTATTCTTTTGTTGATCGAGTCATGGAATTCCTTGCATGCGAGCGGATCGAATTTTTTTTCGGTTAATCAACTGCATAAATGAGCAGTGTAAGAAAATTTACCTCCCCAACTTTTTAATCCATCCCTTGAGTATTTCTTGACTGGGTGAAAATATCCTATCAAGGATTTTGCCGGATCGGTTATGTTCTAAAAATTTAGATGAACTTCAAAAGTTTCGCCTTATGCGACATTGAGGTGTCTCGAATAAATATTTTAATTTGCCAGGTTTTCTTTCCCAGAGATGCCTTACATTCACAGCGTCGTTGAATTTTCTTTTCTATGAATCCCAATATTTTAATCTTGTTACTCATTGAAGCCATCGATCTTTTCATCATATTTGTTGCATACGTTCTATATCCTCTCTTCTCAATTACCCTCCAATTTCGCCCCTATACATACGATCTTGGAAGGAAGAAGAATAGGAGGTAAACCCAGGCAGGCCCACTTGTCTTGTCTTCTGGGTCCTACTCGGTGGCCTTGGCCGAGGCCCTAAAGAATGCCTTCCCTAACAACGATGGTTGCCCTACTATAATGGGGGAGACGACAGAAGGTCTCTCAAACTCCCCTTTCCCCTGAGATTGGCCGCTTGGCCGATCTTGGAGTTTCCTTCATCTATCCCCTTTTCTGGACTCGGTTTTCCACTCTAGCAATCCAGAAAAACTCTCTTTGCTCATCTTCAATCCGGGTTCTTACCATCTTACTTGTCCTTTCACAATTCAGGTGATCCCATTGGGCACTCTCTGTCCTAAACAGTTCAATAGCTGAAGCATTTCCTTCTCTGCTTCATTAGTTCCTCCCCTAATGCAGGGCCGAAGAACTAATGTTCAGTTCTTTCCGGAAACACTAGAAAACAGTATCACCGCTGATATCCATCAAAGTTTACAGAACAACCCCGCAGATAATTCTACGCAAGCTCAGAACGTATCCCAGAATTTTCGAGCAAGATTTGAACCAAGTATGGGTTATAGACACAGAGGTTTGCACCCAGAAGAAAGCTATGGAAGATGGAGTTCAAGCGAGCCTCCTCCAATCAACTTAAACAGTTATGGTGGCTATGAAACTTCAGATAGTGGATGGATGACATCTTCTTCAGCCTACGGGCGCCCTTCTTCAATCCATTCTACCTCTTCTGGCGCTCAGAGGGCATCTAGCAGTAGTTCTTTGAGTTATTCTGGGGTTTTTGTTGGAGATCGTATTGATTCTCCCTCTGATGAAGCTGCTGGTTACAGATGTTTGGATGATCGGCGCCATGCTAGTAAGAGAAAGAGCCTTGAAGGGCCATCTGGCCAGTCTTCTGTAAGTTCAAGCAGTGCTGCTCCATCTAGAGACTTAAACCGATCTGAGAGCCCATCTTTCAACAATACAATAGCTCAAAATGTAGAGGGTTTTCATGGAGTTTCCAACTCTTCTCATCAACTTGATCGGTCTTCCTCACAATTGTGGTCGCCAGGGAACTACATGCATTCATGGGTCTGGCCCTCTGACCATTATTCCTCATCTTCCATGAACACTTTTCCACATGTAATTCCTAATGCAAGCCCCCAACAACCTCCCCTACCAGCTGTTACTTCTCTACCTCAAATAGGCTACCCTATGGCATGGAATGGAAGCTCAAATTACAGATTTGGAAGCTCTACAGATCTTCGTTTGTCTTCCAGGAGAGAAACAAATGCAAGAGTATTGGAAAGAATCAGCATTCTGGAGCACCCAGGGTTTGCTACGTCTGCAGAAATGCCACATGTAGTGGGTCCTAGAGATGCAGGACATGTGGGAATCTCCACATTTCAGCCTTTCTCTGGTGTTCTACCCCCATTAGCTCCAAGTTGGATGCCCCATCAAAGCATAGCGGGTCAGAAATGCATATTTCTCTTATGGATGATTTTTGCATGTATAATTTCAGTATATTATATTCAGGCCAGACGAGTTCTTTATTTGCTGCGGCCTCCCGGCCTGCCGGTGACTTCCGTACATCCCAACAGCAACTTCGATCAGCCTTCTTGATGGGTCGGCGAAGTAGTGTCATGGCTGCCCCTGTTACCCTCCACAGTCGCCATGCGAGAAATATGATCATTTTTGAGGTTCTCTCTCTCTCTCTCTCTCTCTCTCTCTCCCCCCCCCCCTCTCATCTCTCTCTGACCTCATTTGGTTTCTTTGCAGCAAATCAGAAATGCCCTGGAGCTCATGCAAAGAGAGGAAAGCATGATGATTGATGTGAGATCTTGCTCGTTAGCATGTTTTGCAGAAACTTTGCCCTCATCTGATGTATCTTTCTATCTTTACACAGGATGTGATGATCATGGATGAGTCAGAGTATGCAGATGACTACCGCGACTGGCGCCTTGACGTTGATAACATGTCTTATGAGGTCAGATGATCAAATCTAAACACTAAACCATAATCCCAACTCGACCATTTTTGGCAAATTTTAATTGATCATCTCTCTGCAACAGGAGCTGTTGGCATTGGAGGAGCGGATGGGGAATGTGAGCACAGGCCTGGATGAGGGCACCGTGCTGAAGAACATGAAGCAAAGCAAGTATCTATCCTTTGCAGCATGCAAGCCGGAATCATGCTGCATATGCCAGGTTTGTCCCATCATTTTTGTGATTATTCGCCAGTTTGCTGTAAGTAAGAACTATAATGCTGCATGGCAGGAAGAATACGAGGATGGTGAGGATCTGGGTATATTAAGTTGCGGGCATGATTTCCATGCTTCTTGTGTTGGAAAATGGCTGGTTCAGAAAAATATCTGCCCGATCTGCAAAATAGCAGCATTATCCACATGAATGAAAGGACTATTGGGAGAGGAGAATGTGAAAAAGAAGATAAAGACGTCTTCTGACTATAGGGTCATCTTGAACTTGTTCCTTGTTACTGCCATTTCGGAAAAAACCATTCAAGCACCCTGTTCCTAGAATTTATGAACTACAATCTTCTGTGTAAACATTTGGCTACTTGTACATGTTCCTAGAATCCATTTGACTGCTTTACTTGCTTCAATCATATTTTTTTTCGTTGGCCAAATGTTTAGAGAATAGGTGAACTATGTTTAGAGATATTGGTTGTTCAATTCGAACTGAATGCCTCTAGTAAGAAATGATCTGGGATTATTGTAAAGTTCCTTGTACAAATGATCTGGGATTTAGTAGGAAATTATAATGTCTGAAATTCCTTGTACATGGAATTGTATAATTTTAAGTTAGAAGATTTCAACTAGGAAATTTTCTATGACTGATGAACGCCACTGCTATTAAAGTCCAAGTGTTTTAAAAATTTTCAATTTTCTGAGATTTTGAAAGGATACCACTCTCGATGCAGTTGACTTTGATAGTTACTTGCTAAAATTGGACTAAAGCTGAATCATTTCAAGAATTGAGTCAGTGCACACTAGAGGAAGATATATATTCAACACTATTTCTGAAGATGAGCACAAGGAAGAAACTGATCCAAATCCTTGCACAAATATCATCATGATGCTAGTCGTAGGCCGGGTGATCCTAGAAGCTCTCCAATCATAATACTCTACTTGATACACCTCCACGACAAGCATGCACATCAAACCATGCTCAGTTTAGGCCTTGCTCTCCTCTCCTTTTCCTTCTATTAACCTGATGCTAAGAGACAGCCCAAAAAACAAAGAAGAGAGACAATCAAAGGTTTTATATCAAAGAAGAGGGTTTTTATGGTTTGAGAGCCTTTAGGGTTGAAATCATCTTTCCATAAAATCATAATTTTTCTTCATTTTTTTAGAGAAAAGGTATGGAATGGATATAGGAATAAGACAAACCTATCGATAATATTTGACAGCTCAAAACTCCTTTTAGATCATTAGATATTATGATGTTAGTGTGGAGAAAATTTAAGTGTTTGATTAAGATCAAACACCTCTAAAATGCCACATGGTGCAATTTAACCTTTTTCTAATTCATTATAAATCCAGGCCATCCAATCATGATGATCATGATCAGAAGGCATATGAATGTGCCACATGTCCTTGTAGTGTCTAAATGGAGGGAAAAAATGATATGCTATTTGACTAAAATTATTACTCTGACATAGTGAGATTGTGTTGTTGTTGAAAACACCTGTCCTCGCGTCAAAATAATTTCCATATTCACTGGAATTATGATTTAATTGTGAATTAATTAGAATGATGGTGAGTAAGAGTCGAAGCCGCTGGGAATTAATAAAATTTTTAAATATCTTCAAAAATGAATTGGGGTGAGAACTTAAGAACATCTATATTTTTTGAAAGAGGACTCTAAGATGAATCCACCGAATTAAAAATTACTCAATTTGGATTAGTATCCACGGAGAAATAAATGAGCGAAAATAAGGAGAGAAAAATTGATCGCAAAGAGAGAGAAAATAATCAAATTACGTAAAATTAAATTAATATATGCGTCATAATTAAAATCTAATGTTATAAGACCCAAGATAAGGAAGAAAAAAATATAGTATAACTTGAAACCACACTCAAAATGATCCAATCAATTGCCGGATCAAGGCTTTTTATTCCGCATTTCGAAAAACAAAAATTTGGAGTTCAAGAGACACATTATTTCTATTCTCTCCACAAAATCTTGATTTCAAACACTCTGGATGCGAAAATAAGAGGATCACAATAAGATGTTCAAGGATTATGCTGTCCAAAAATTTTGATCAATCGAAAAATCCAAGAATAATTTTTTGTCGAAAGAGAGATAGTATAAATAGAAGATGATTTCAAATAAGAGGTTCAATAATTATGCTGTCCATAAGTTTTGATCAATCAAAAATCCAAGAATACATTTTTCGTCAAAAGAGAGAATATAATAGAAGAAATTTAGGTGTGGCGGTTCAAATGTCAATTCATCTTCGATCAACAACTGAGATCAATCCAAGGGGGTGAATCATTATTTTTATATCGTGACCATTAGATTCACGATGGAGCATCATGATGAGGCCACGTTTCCGTGTGAAGTTTGATTGTTGTTGAATCACATCCGTTGGATCTTTAATGAACGCTCCGGATTGCGCCACATATCATGGGGGAGTCCATCTGGTGCACTACATCTAAAACATTATAACTCCCAGATGAATGACCAAGATTGATCAACGCTTATAAAAGTGAATTGTCATCCAATCAGAACACGCCTCGTAACCCTCATGAGTAAGTGAAAAATAAATGCTTCTTATTTATTCTTGTAATCCGAGCCTCTTGTTGTGTCATGTCACCTACATAAAAGAAAAAACATGGTCTCACATGGAAGAAATTTGAAGAATCAGCATCTATAAAAGATAAAGCATACTATGCAGTTAGCTTATGCCCTTAAAGGGCGCTTAACCACATATGATGCACCCCATATGTGCGCCACGTGGCATGTGCATATGCCATCACGTGGCATCATGCAAGTGCACATGGCACGTCATCAGTCATGTCAACTCATGCGTAAAAATATCTTTTTATTTTTATTTTTTAAATTAAAATAAATTAGAAATAAATCTAAAATATTACATCAAAATTTAAGGAAAATCCTTAAAAATTAGAAAATTCATAAATTTCAAACTATAACTCTTTTTAAATCTACTTTTTGTGTTTGATCACAAATTTAATAATCTATCATTCTATCCCTATATTTTAATTTAGGAAATAAAAAGAGAATAAATTTCTAACTCAAAAATACACTCATCTTCTTTGAAAAAAAAACTATAAAAAATAGATAAGTGTACATAAAAAAATAATTTGTCTTATTCTTTACATTTAGAACTCAAATTAAATCTCAAATGGAGATAATATATTTTAAATTTTCATCTTGATTTATGTATAATTATCTCTTAAAATAATATATTTTAAGATTTTCGATGTAAATTGTATAAAATGATAAATATACACTCAAAATATGATAACATTCATAAGAATGGAATGATTTATGACTTAAATATTAGAAATTATGTGGCTTGCTAGCCAATCATACTTTTATCTTTCGTTCATATTCATCGAAATAAATTTTTATTCATGTGTGATGTCTACAATGAAGTCTATGAGCATATGCAAAGATCAAATGATTTATGATGATATCATAATACAATGATCATTAGTCTTTAAACATATATTCGAAATATTCCTATTTGTGAGATGTTCGAGAAGGACATCAAATTATTTAGAAAGTATAGCTCTGTCTGATTCGACTCATATGATGAGTATGGTTGATCTTGTGGTGATCGATGTAGAGACATTAAGGATAGATAGTAGGAGCTTTTTGGAGAAAGAGTTTACTGAATTGATCCGTATGAATCCCTAGATGGTATCATTCCAAGTTGTCAATTAGGTTGATTCATATCACAATTATGTATGTGGTCCTTTTGTGAGAGTTGACTTGGTCAACTATCTAATCTAAAAGCTTTCAAAATGTTCTAGAATTTTTCTATAGATTTTATAGAATCTTCTAGATGCTTAGAAAGATCTTCTAGATACTTCTAGAGTCTTCTATGCTTTTTCTAGAAGCTTGTGGAGTCTTCTAAATTATCCTAAAAGATTATAGATATTTCTAAAAGCTTCTGGATCTTTCTAGTATGTTCTAGAAAGTTATGGACGTCTTTTAGAGAGAGAGAGTCTCTAGAAGCTTCTAAGGAGCTCTATAAAAGGAGGAGCTCAACCCAAGCTTGGCGCAACCTTAAGGAAGCAACCCAAGAGCATCCTAAGAGAGTGAAACCCTTGTGAAGGAAGGGTCAAGCTACTTGGATAGTTGGAGAAAAGAGAGGGGGTAACATAGTATCTTTGGAAGAAGCTTTGTGAAGAGGCGACACAAGTGTGGCTCTTCTTCTTGGTTAGTCCCTTTGGTGAAATTGTTCTCTTTCCTCCTTTGTGCTAGCTGTTTTGGACCTCTATTATGAACATCTATCATCCCATTTAAGATGGTTATTTTTCTCCATTTTTGTTGGTGGGCTTTGTCTAATCTCATACCTAGACTCGTGGTGGACACTAAAGCTTAGTTGGATACATACTTTAGACTCTTTTATTGAAAATATCCTCAACACCTTTGACTTGAGACACCATAGACATCTTGTGGATGAATGATTGCATTTTGACTATGACATATAAATTCTTAGCCACGAGATCTCTAAAATATCATAGATTTGATACGACAAGAAGTCCTCAAAGGTGATTGAGTGGTCAAGATGGGATCATCTACCCTTAGTATAAGAGGAGATCAACTCAAGAAATGAGATATGGTTAAACCCTTAGCCAAGATAGTAAAAATATCAGGGAAGTTATTCTCGATGATTTCCTACTCGCATTAGTAATAAATTGAGAAACCGATTAGGATTTGACAGTTAACCATACCCTAAGTCATTCATGAGTCTTACGTGGATGAAGGATTATACATACATGGTAACCGATGACGGCAAGGTTTCATGAAGGAGTTCTGAAATACTTGATATCTCTCAGAGCATATGATGTAGCTTGACACCCACCGGGTTGATGACTCAACTGTTGATTGGGTTAAATGGATCCTTAGATAATTAATCTATATGTTGATATAGTTAATTAATAATTAAGACCAATAAGTGTTATTGGGTCAATGAAGGCATTAACATGCAAGATATATGAACTTAGAAGGTCACACAGATAAGGTCAATTGGCGTTGGTGGATATAAATAAAGGGTTTTGTGAAAAGTGCACATTTTCAAAGTCTATAAATAAAGGGAGAATGACCATAAAAAGGGAGTCCATGCAAGCCTAGTGGAAAACTCTCCCCTCTTTTCTTCCTCTCGTGATGACGAGTGTTCTTGAGGAGATCTAATTGTCTGGCGATGGTATGGATACTGGAGGTCAGACGCTTGAATGGATTTAAGAACTCCTTTAGATGATCCCTGCAAGTATGAATTTAATTATATACTAGATGATAAGATCATATAGTATAGATGATAAGATCTTCTATTCTTATTACTTCGGCTTTGTTGAATGTTTGATTCAACATCTTCTATTGCAAATGATATTTTGATAAAAAAAATTGAGAGCTTGTCGAGCCTTTTTAAAAATCATGTAGACTTTTAGTCGACTAAATAGAGGAGAGAGGAAGGTAAGCCTCCAAAATTTTTTGTTACATCTTTGCATCCACTTATGCTTTTTATTTGGTTATGCCATGTGTCAAGCAATGATTCATAAAAAAGTAATATGCAGCCCCAATCATATTCTGCCATACATTTTCCTTTGGCTCACTTGGGAAAAGCACAAGCAACATCAAATGTCGTTACATCGTGTGCTTGTGTCTAAGTTGTTGCCCAAAAGCAAATGCAACTCCCAATATTTTCATGCCAAGTGTCCTCCTTTAACACAATACAGTTGACCCTGATTCATCTTATCCAACTACTCTAATTGCTTTTGCCCATCAATGTTTGGCATGCCATATGTCCTTGCAAGGAATTCTATAAGTCAATCTTACATGCCAACTTTAAATTTAAGACATATTCTTATTATTTGAAAATTCCTTTGGGTATACTATCTATATATTGTAGACTTGAGTACCTGTGTGGAGCCACTCGTGCACCATGCCGATGTGTACGTAAACACCATGTGGTGCCAACAAATCCTAGATGTGCCACTTAGCTTGGGCTGCCTGTCAGAATTTCTCACACATTGTCGCATGACAACACCTCCTCGTCAATGCACTAAAAACAAAAACAATTAAAAAAACATATCTAGAAAAATAGTTTAACTTGAATACATCATATCTCTCATGACATGAAACTTTCATCATTTTTCTCATTGTTGAGTCCTCTTTTTTCCCCCATGCATCTTTAAATGAAAAAAAGAACGAAATAAATTTAGCATTCATTTTAAGTCACCTAGTTTAACTTGAGAAGTTAAACCAAAGTCTTCATCTTCTCATATTTCTTCATTTTCTCCTCGTATCATGGGTGCAAGCACCAAGGCTCATGAAAATCTAGTGAATTGAAAATTATTTGACATTTAAGGTGGTTAAACTCAATCTCTGAACCAAATTAACCTTAAATGAAAATGAGCATATGAGTTAAACAACATGATGATTACAAAAATTTGGGAAAAAGATGATAAAATACATCATATTAGCAATAGTTATTTATAAAAATTAGATTATAATCATAGAAATGAACTTCTAAATGATATGTTGTGAGAGAGCACTGGAAGATGAGTACTCCCACCAACATTGCATCCAACTATCATAATCCTCCTAAAACATGGTAACATGGAGACATGGAGACATGGAGATGTTAAAAAATTCTATCATAATCCTCCATAGAAGACTAACCCTCAGGTTTTCCAATCTTTACCCAATAGTTTTTAGACAAATTATTTGTTTTACAACAATTTTCATATCAACGAAGAGGCCTTCAGCCTTCATGATCTTGACCTCCTTTGCGACGTGTTGACGAGACGTGACCGCGAGGTCGTCAATTTCACACGGTCTCGTGTCAAAAATATTTCCGAACTTACCAATTTAATGATTTCATAACAAATTGAGGGGTATAATGGTAAATAAGGGTCGAATCCACATGGAATTAAGGTATTTTCGAGAGATCTTTTAGAAACTGATCAAATTGGATGATAAATTGAGGTGAAAAATTAGGGAAAATGGTAGATTTAGAAAGATAACTCAAAGATGTATCCACGGAATAAAAAATCACTCGATTTGGATTAGTAATCGCAGCGAAATCAAAGAGCAAAGTGAGAAGAAATTTCCAAAAATCGGAAGAACATAAACCAAAATTAAAGATGAAATTAAACTAAATTACGATCCTAAATTACAAATTGATGATACATGATAATAGATTAGAGGGAAACCATGATTTCTAACCCGAAATAAAGATCGAAATGATCCAATTAATCGCCGGATCAAAGGCTATTCATTCCGCGATTTCGAACGCGAGCATAGGTGTTCAAGAGACAAATTCTCCTTAATCGATCGACGAAATCTCACTTTTAATCACTCCGTGGACGCGAAATCGAGTCTAGAAGAGATTAGAAGGAAGAGATTCAAGGATGGAGGGGGTGTAGATGGATCAATTTGATGAATACATCCAAGAATGTCTTACAAAATCGAAGAACACATCGTTTTATAGGCGATTTGGGAGTAACCGTCCGATGGATGCGTTTAATCTTCATCAACGGTCCGGATTAAACGCCTCAAGATGAACCGTTATGGTTAAATTTCGGCCTTCAGATCACGAATGGACGCTCTGGATGAAGCATGTGTTTATGCGTTATTAAACGCATCAGATTGCCTCCGTTGGATCGCGATCCGACGATCGTGATGTGTTTCCAGGCGTTAGATCTCGACCGTTATAACTTTGTATTTAAACCACGTGCTCTGATGGTGATCCAGTGGACCTCGTGTCCATTGCGTCAATGCGCGATGATGCACTCTTTTAATCCGGCGCATCTTATTAAGCCACGTGTCCTGCAAAGTTTAAAACATGAGTGAACATAGTCCCACTCGGATAAAATTAAAGAGAGGTTTCGGTTTAAAAGGTGAGGCAGATGTGAGGGTTAATAATTTGTCTTCCGATAATCGGAAGACCTATATATATTATGAAACCTATATATTACGATAAATATAAATAGCACCCACGTGTCACCTCTGCGCGAAGTAGGCGCTCGCGTGGGCCCACGTGGCTCTGCCACGTGGCCTTGCATCCCACGTCGCACCCACGTGGGACCCACACGAAAATAACCCCCTTTTTAATCTTTTTTTAACTGTTTTTAATATATTTAAATAGAAAATAAATTCAGAAAATTCTAGAAAAATCCCTAAAAATTAGAAAATTCATAACTTTCAAAATACAACTCCAAATTAATCCAGATTTTTTTCATTGGCTCTGAAATTCAATTATCTATCATTATAAAAAGTCAAATTATTTAAATAAAAAAAATTTAATTTTTATTTCAAAAATACATTCATTTCTTTAAGATTTTAACTTTAGAAAATTAAATGAATGTTTTAAGAAAAATGATTTCTCTCATTATTTAACTTTAAAAACCACTTATAATCTCAAGTAAAGATAGGTTATAAAATCTTTAATCTTTAATTAATCATAATTAACCCTAAATTAACGCATTTTGAGATTATAACATAAAATTTCATGAAATGATAGAAATGCACTCAAAGTATGATAACATGCATACAAATGGAATGTTTTATGCCTTAATTTGCATTAATAATCATGTTTTATCATGTTAAAATTGCATGTTATCACGTGTCCACAAATACTATCATGGCCATGTCCTCTTCCCCAAATATTGGTTTCAGCGAGGGAAATGTGTGTGGAGCATTGATAGAGGGAGGAAGAAGAGTAAGAGTGTTGTTACTTCTCATCAAAATCGAGATGTGACTACCACTTTTTCAATGAAATGAATGATTTTTTTCCTTCAATAGAGTGAAACAAAAGAGATCTCAATGACTAATATAGATCATGATGTTGATTAATGAAATATTTGTTCATGCAATGGCTTGTAACTTAGTAAATGTCTTATGGTGGAGGCATACAAACTACAATTAAGACAAACCAGTAAATGGTGGAAAGAACTCAAAATGAAGGTTGTAGAAAAATTTCAAAATGGACATACAAATGAGTCTTAGGAAAACACTATTGATTTTTTATCATGTGGTACTCAAGAAGACATAAATCTCAAATAGCAAGAGAGTGCCATACAAGAGAGAGGCACATAGTAAGATGAGGTCTGCACGTCTTCTCATGGTAAGAAGAGACTTGGTATACCATGCTCTTCAATTTTCTCATTATGAGCCTCATTATTCTATTTATAATAGAAATATGGTTCAGAATCACCATATCTCTTGGAATCCTAAAATTTTCTTATTCCTTTTGAATTTTCACCAACATCACTTCTATTCCACTGATATGTTCTTTTTTCTTGGCCTTCAAAGTTTTTTGATACTTTGCCTCTATTTCTTTTCCATGTCATCTTCCAAATTCTCTTGAATAATTGAAAATTTCACTTGTATCATTATATTTTTCCCCCTTATTTTTTGGGTTGATGTACTTATTCATCTCCTTTTGTTGGTTTGAATTTAACTTGAAAAAATAGTTTGATCATTTTTTATCCTCTTTAGTAGACACTTCAACATTGACCTTAAATGAGTCTTTATCCGGTTTCTTCTTTAATTTTTCGATCTGCTCTACATTAGCATTCTAAGAACCCATCAGATCATCATGGGTATAGATGTAAGAAATTTTTTATTCTTCAATGGCAGTGACAAAATGGTCATATTTTACAAGAAAGCATATGAGAGTCTTATCCACAACCTTTCTCTCAAGAAGATCTTCTCCATATCTGCTCATTTGACCCGCAATCAATAAAACTCTGGTTTTAACCTTCAATGATATCTTAAAACCTTTGTAAAAAAATAGTCAAACTGTCTCCTCAATATTTGTGACTTCACCATTTGTCACCTTATAAAGCTCATGAAGGCCTTTCTTATAATAGACAAACTCCATGCCTTGCCTTTACTTCAGAGTAATTCATTCTAGAATAATACCTTGGCATCTTTTCTACAAAGCTCTCTATATTCTATTCTCCTTGTTTCATTAGTTGTAAGATCATTTAAAAAAATTTCCCATAATAGATCTTGACTTCTAAACAAAACATACCTTAGAACTCTGCACAGTATATTTCTCTCAATTGAAAGGTGTTGCAGTGACAATAGAACTAGTCCCTGGCCCTATCCCAATCATATTTTTTTAAAAAAATCACAAAATTCACTTATTCTTCATTGTCATCAACTTCTCTCTTCAAAGGCGAGATAAAAAAGATCATGTGAACAAGAAAAAAAGAGACTTTCTTGTTGACAAAGGGAGAAGCCATGTGATGCAACTCTGCTGGATCTAGACCCTCTCTTCTCCCTACACCTTACTCAAATTATAGATACACTTAAGGAGAAAATGAAAAGGCGAGATCAAAAATTTTCATTCATCCTCCTCAAGTTGATATATGCAGAAAACTTACTCAAGACTCAAGAAAAGAAATTAATCAACTAAAACAGTTCTAGATAATTCCATCAGGTGAATAGACATTGGGCAGTAGGCCCTCACCTTCATAATTGAACATTACCAACAAAATGAGATGTCCCTCAAGTCCATAAGCCCATTATACAAGAACAGTGAGAAGAGATATAGGCCCATAAGGTTGCATCAATAGAAAAAGGAAAGACTTTGCTCATGTCAACCACCTCTTTTCTGCATGGCTCTACAGTATGCATAGATGAAAAATCAAAAGCGCATAAACTGCAGATTTTGCGCCTTAAATTCTTTAAGCCATTTAAAGAAATGAAGATCCCACCGTATATCATTTAGAGATACTAATCGTGATCTTATAAACCAAAAATCCGCAGATTAAATCCCCAAAATTCACCGGAATTAGCAAATTAGGGCACGACAGAGTACATGAACTTAAGAGAAGACCAAATTTTCCCACTTTTTTTTTCTTTCTTTCAGTAAGACGGAAGCGCAGCGAAGGAGGATCCCTGTATCCGTCTCTTTCGGTGACCTCTGCACTTCTTCCACTTGCTCTTCCGACAAAACGCGCGTCCATTGCGGATATCTCAGACTGCCTCTTCTGCTTATTCCTTCTTCTCTCTCCTTCTCTCTCCCTGTGCCTCGCTTTCTCGTCTCTCGATTTCTGGTCTGATCCGTCAACCAGTAAGCGGGGGAGGAGATTACAATCCATCTTCTCCTTTCCTGCGACATGAATCCCGACTTTTTTCAGAGGTATGTATGATGACAGGTGTTCAACCGTCTGGTTAAATGAAATAACCGCGCATGATCACTCTTTGCAGCGAATGGAGATCGCAGTCGACGAATCAAGTCCTGGTGGATGTTCGCGATCTAATTGACGTGAGAAATATAGCCCACCTTCTGCCCTATGTTTTTGCTTTACAGTGCACCAGTTCATTCAATGGTGTTCTCGGATTTCTTCACAGGAATCGCTGGTATTGAACGGATCCCCTCTCCGCCGAAACAACACCCATCCCCTAGTTTCGAGGACATTTTTTAGCGTAAGAAGAAATCTAACATTCATGCAATGAAGATCAAGATGTTTCACTTTTTCGTCTACTCTCACGTACAGAACGGGATGACACTCGAAGAAACGTCGGTGCCTCGATCGTCAAGGATCGCCAGTCGGCGCCGCTACCTGCTGCGCGACGGGGTTTCTCCAGAATTTCGAGTACAAAGAAATCTACCATTCAGATTGACTTTTTCTTCAACACATGTGCAGAACGTGACCAGCGCGGCGCCTCCATCGTCAAGGATCGTCGGTCAGCGCCGCTACCTGCCGCGCCACGAGGTTTGTCCGGAATTTCGAGTGGAAAAAAAAAATCTAGCATTGAGGTTGACTTTTTCTTCAACTCAGGTGCAGAACGTGACCAGGTCGGCGCCTCCATATCCGAGGAGCGACCTTCTGCGCGGCGACCAGCAGAATGACGAAGTTTGCACAGAATTTCTCGACTAGGCTTTGGGTTTTAGGTGTTGATAATTTAAGCATTTTTACGCCAGGTTGAGGTTGAGGCTGTCGTTAAGCTCCTTCAAACAAACAGCTATGAAAAAGTTGGCGATGTGGAAGTCTGCTGCTCCATCTGCCTGGAGGATTTCGAGGAGGGCGAACAGGTGGCAGTGTTGCCCTGCGATCATCGCTTCCACTCCGACTGCGTTGCAAGATGGCTGGCGCGCAGAAACTTCTGTCCTATTTGCAAGAGGGCGGCGCTGTCCTGAGGAAGAAGGCGATCCCAAGAACCTCGAAAAGCTAGAATGCTGAGATTATCTGTTGAGATTATTTCAATTCCTAAGCCCTTAGAAGATTTTCTGTTGAGATTTTGATAATCCAAAAAACCTAAGTGCGTAATCAATTTTGATTTTCATAAATCCTAAACCCTAGGAAGATAATCGCTTGAGACTTTTGATACAAGCTGAACCCTAAAGTCATTTTATAAATCCTGTGCATTCTCTCGCTCCGAGATCGCCTTCTTCAGCGTGTTGATGATGATCGATCGTTTAAATTTTTGGTTGACGTTCTTCACGGTGGACCTAGGGCGTTATTGATGACGTGGCGTTGATCTCAAATGTGATTGGCTCCATTCATGGGTTCCAGAGGTGGCGAATAAGTCTTTTCTTAATTGGCTGAGATGTCTGCTGGACTTGCTTTACCTCCAGACGGTGGAGGAAAGAGTAGATCCGATTTTGCCGGGGAAATTTTTCTCTCTCCTCTTATCCTCCGCAACTTTTGTAACGGCTCTGGCCCTCCTCCCTTTTTCTAACCGCATGCCCGAGTAAGAACCCGACGATCGAGCCCTAATCTGGAAACCCAGAATTCCGAGAAGAAGACAGGCGAAGAGATTCCGAGAAGGCGAGAAAGATGCTGGGCGGCTTCTTACATCGGTGAGCGCTTTTTTCAATGTCAATCCCTCTCTCTCTCTCTCTCTCTCTCTCTCTCTCTCGCTCTCTATCTCAATATCGGAAATCCTTGCTCAGCGCTCGCAGAGTCCATCCCGTGAGGGAGGATAACACAACGATAGAAATTCGCAAGGCGTCCGCTCTCCCTGAAAATAATAATCTCCGGCAAGTAACCCAGTTGAAGCTCCTCAATAGGCTCAAGGCCGCCGGTGCAAACGTCAACGTAAGATCTCCTTTTTCACAATCCTTAACCGGAAAAAACGAAATGCAATTTGATGGTCGTCTATTGCAAACAGGACGTCATGACGGTTTTCAATAGATCGACGGCTCGGGAGGCGGCAGGAAATTCAGATGAGGTTCGATCGTCGGTTTTCTTTCCTTTTTTGGAAAACACGGTTGACCTTTTTGTTTGATGATGACAGAGGCAGGGAGGAGAGATGAAGTATGATTCGACGAAGGAAGCTCTTATTTTCAAGCTTTTAAGGCCAAAGAAGTACACCGAGTCCTCAACCTCCTGCTCTGAGAGATGCTGTGTCTGCCAGGTAAAGAACACGAAGAGGGAGAACATGTATTCAATTGCATTCGTATTCAACTGCATTCATCCTTGTTGCAGGAGGAATATAAAGAGGACGAAAAGGTGGCTGTGCTGAAATGCAGGCACAAGTTTCATGCTGGTTGCATTGCGAGATGGGTGACGCAGAGAAACCTCTGTCCTATTTGCAAGAGAAATGCCTTCTCCCTTGTTTGACTTGACGAGAAACGCCATTAGCTAGATAATCACAGATGGTCATTTCAACAACTCGTGTAAATTTTGTGAATTTTTCTTCAATTCAATGATCGTTTTCAGGATAACGCCCCAATTTCTATCTCTCAAGCTAATATCCTCGCGCCTCTAGATGGGCTTGTGTGTGCTCGATTAAGTCCATTAAAAAGTCACAATAAAAGCGAGAATAAAGTTCACACGTTAATGTGTCGAATATTTTGGTCATAGTCAATGATAAAATTTTGTGTTTCACAAAAAAAAGACTTGTCTTTTCATGCATTGACTTGTAGAACCCAGAAATAATTTAAAATTTATAAAATTTTACTTAAATTGAGAAAGAAATAATGAAGCTCTAAAGTGGAGTATCTAAAAAAAAGAAAAAAATTGAAGTATCTAATAAAATGGTTAATTACCAACCAAATGCAAATTTCAGGTTGCCCAACCCTAGATTAGTCAAATTCAATAAAATACATATCTAAAAATTAAGATAGATGACATGTTTTGTTTCACCCATTTTATCTCATAAATATATGTCAATAATCATGTAAAAAGAAAATAAGTGTGCTAGCACATGAATTGGGAAAAATTCAAATAAATATTAAGGTGTTGACATAAATATTAAAAACTTAAATATTACGTTTGACCACATGCATCACTTCTGTGCTAATAATTATTGTATCCATGCTCAACCTTTTTAAGGTCAAACAAATTGAGAATAATCATACTATTTGAGTTTTATTGTTTCTGAAAATTGACGAATTGAATGAACATGGAAGAGAGATAGGTGAATAAGCTTGAAGGTTGATCACAATGGGAGTTGATATAGTTGAATCACATGAAAAATTCTTTGTTAATGAGGGAGAGGTGTCAAAATGGCCTATTATTTCCTATTAGAGTATAACCAATTAGGGTGTTAACCCTCAAGGTCTTAATACCATATGGGACATATCTCTGCCTAAATTTGACCTTTTCTATATGTAGAGGCTTGTAATACACTATTCGATCCTCTATTATGAATGGCTATACCAAAAAATTTTAAGTTCTATTGCCACCATTTTTTCTTGCCTCTGCTTAGAAAGACAAGGGATATGTTGCTCCTTGTCCTTGGTTGCTATTCCCCACTAGGAGGGTATCTGCTCCACTAGGAGAGCCGTCCTTTTTGGAGGGTTTCCCCCTTTGACCTTGAGGGCCATCATGTTCCTTTGCCAAGAGGATGGCTGCCCCGCAATAAGGGTTACATCTCGCCTATTGAGTCCTAGCTCCCATAGCCAACTTGAAGTAGTTGAGCTAGCCATAGATCATTGAGTCAAAATTGAGTTTGTCTAGTCATTTGTGGTCACTGCACCATGGGTTTTCCCTAATCATTACTGATACTTAAAATGGCTGATGATCATTTCTCCTCACTCTCTAACACTTGTCAATGCGGGCTCCCATCAAAGTTCTACCTCCTAGTCAATATTCAATTATGAAATAACTTATTTGCTTGGCATATGCCTTTGATGACCAAAATTATGATGAGATCTTCTACTTGAAAAGAGAGAAAGTGTGACCGTACAGTCATTGAAAACACAAGTCCACATGTCAAAATAAATACCAAACTCACTCAATTAAGTATTATATTGAAAATTATATTTTTAGAAAGAAGACTCAAAGAACTATCGACATAATAAAAATTCATGCGATTTGGACTTTTATCCGTAAATAAATAGAATAGCAAATTCATGTGAAGAAATTTTTTTGAAAAGAGAGAGAAAAACATTGAAAATTATCAAAATTAAGCTAATTGACATATCGAAATGAAAATTCTAATAGTATAAGACAAAAGATTAGGAGGAAAACATGTAATCTAACCCAAAATCATGCTTGAAATGATCCAATTAATCACCCAATCATTACATTTCATTCCACATTTTGAAAAATGAATCTTTAGAGTTCAAGCGGTGAATTCTCTCTATTTCATATCTTGATTTCAAGCACTCCTTGGACACAAAAATGAGTTAAGGAGAAAATTAAAATAAGAGATTCCAGGATTGAGATGTTTAAAAGATTTAATTGATCAAAATATCCAAGAATGCATACATCGTTTAGGAGAGAGAGTATAAATAGAAGAAAATTGGGCGTGGCCATTGGATTGGATGATTAATCTTTGATCAACGGCTTAGATGAAATGTCAATATGTGAATCAACCCTACTAAGTCACGTCCCTACTAAGTTAGGATTTTGCCACATGGTGGGTGAAGAGGAAACATCACTTTATTGTGTTTGTCTTTTTGTGATCCAATGCTTCAAATCTCGTAGAGGTGCTTTAAATCCTGGTTGTTGCATCTCTCATGATGAACGGCCAGGATTCATCGCAATATGTAAGTCAAATTTCCACCCAATAAGAGATGACCATGTACCTCCTCTATTTAAGTTAAAATGGAGGATCACAATTAAATCGTGAAATCACACCCTGTAAATTTCCACATCACCTATGATAAAATAAAATGCACATGGTCCCACATTGGAAAAATAAAGCAAAATGCACAAGTATAAATAAGCTGGCAAGGCAATTATATGAAAATAAGGCCATTAAGGGCACTTCACACTTGGTGCTCTCTAAACATGTGTCGTGTGTGCACCATGCACGTGCCACGTGGCATGCGCATACGCTGGTGCATGGCGACACACGAGCGTGCATGCCATGTCATCAGCTACAATAGCCCACACTTATAAAATGATTTTTCAATCATTTATAATTAAAATTAATTCAAAAAAAAATTAAAAAATTTGACAAAAATCTAGAAAAATCCCTAAAAATTAAAAATTGATATATTTCAAAAGACAAATTTTTTATCCAAAATTATTTTGTCACAAATTAAATAATTTATCATTCAATGCATTTCAATTTAGGAAATAAAAAGGGGAATAAATTTTTAACTAAAATATATAGTCATCTTCTTTGAAAAATAAAACTAAAAAAATAGATGAGTGTTCATAAAAATATTTTCTCTTATTCTTTGGATTGAAAACTCAAATAAAATCAATTGATAACATACGACTTATACTTGAGAATACCTGATTATCTTTGCATTTTAAGGCATAAATCATTCCATTTTTATTCATGTTATCATACTTTGAGTGCATATTCATCATTATATACATAGTTTGTATCAAAAATCTCAAAATATAAATGGGGATAATCTATTTAAGATTCAACTTTGATTTCTGCATGATTAACCCTTAAAATAGTACATTTTGAGATTTTTGATGTAAAATGCATCAAATGATGAATATGCACTCAAAGTATGATAACATGCATAAGAATGGAATGATTTATGTCTTAAAATGCACTAATAATAATATATTCTCAAGTATAAGTTGCATGTTATCAATAGGGTCTAATAATTTTGATCAAAACATCAAACGCAAAGGAAGACATTGGATCAAACATTCAAAATATCAAGGCTCAAAGAATTGATGATCTTATTATGTAGTATAGATTTAAATCCATGATAGTGGGGTTTATTAACATAGTAGTAAGCTGTTCAAGTATTTATCTTCTAGGGATATCCACACAATTGAGAAATGATTATCACCTTTTCAATGCTCTCTACCAAAAGAGAAAGATAAAACATGAGAAATTTTTTTACCACAAATTTTGCATAGACACAATTGAGAAATGATTGGATCACTTTTTCAATGCTCTCTACCAAAGAGAAAGAAAAGAAGGAGAATTTATTTTACCAGAAAGTTTGCATGGACACCTTTAGATGCGCTCATTCTCTTATTATTTATAGATATTGGGTATATGAACTTTTCAAAAAACTGCTAGAATTATGTGTATATCTACTAACATCCATAGACTTTATGTGTGACACTTTAGGTCTATATATCTTGCTACTTAACTCAGGCTTACTAACATTTTTGGTCAACCTTATTAATTATCTATATCAAAATATTTATTAATTAATCAAGGATTGATTTAACCCAATTGATACCTCGAGTTATGAGCTTGTTCAGTGCTAAGCTACGTCATATGTTGTAGGAGATATTGACTGTATAAGAACTCTTGAATGAGACCTTGTCATTGTTAACACAAGACTCATGAATGAAATAGGGTATAGTTAATTGTTAAACCTGAATTGGTCACTCAAGTTAGTAGTGATGTATACAGGAAACCATTGGGAACCTTCTATGATATTTATATTTCCTTGGCAAAGGATTTCATTGCATGAGTTAATCTCCTCAGATTATCGAGGGCAAATGATTTCATCTTGACCAGTGAGGACTTCATGTCATATCCAATCTATGATGCTTTATAGATCTCATAGCAACAGATTTGTAAATCAGAGTTTAAGCATTGGCGTCCATTCACAAGATGTCTTTGTTGTCTCTAGTTTAAAGATCACTTACACAATCGTGACATGAATCAACCAAATCCACCATTAGATATAACATCATTCATGGATTAATATAGATCAATTCAGTGAACTCTTTCTCCGAAGAGCACCCATTATCTATCCTTGGTGTCTCCACCTGGATGGCCACAAGATCATTCATACTCATCATATGAGTCGTATTACATAATGTTATTTTTTTCCAGATAATTCGATGTCTTCGAATATTTGACGAATAGGAATCTTTAGAAAATATCTTTAAAGACTACTGATTACTATTTAACATCTCATCATAATTCACTTAGTCATTCCATATGCTTATGGACTTCATTGTGAATATCACATAACAATAAAAATAAATAAATAAATTTTAATAAATATAAATGAGACATGGAAGTGTGATTGGCTTGTAGGCCTCAGAATATCTATCACAATCTTATATCATTAGTGCAATTAACTATGCCCTACATTGGGTTCCCATATTTTAACCATTTCATTTTATATTCCACGACTTGGCCATTGATTACAGGATTGGTTTGGGGCATGAGTCTTGGGATCTAAGATTGATAAACCTTCCAAAACATTGATCAAAACATATAACACACGAAATACATTGAATCAGATATTCAAAATCTGATGATCCTATCATCTAATATAGAATCTATACTTGTAAGGTTCTCTTAAAGAAGTTCTTGAAGCTGCTCAAGTGTCCACCCTCTAGCTTCTCTTCAATGCTCTTCACCAAGAGAGAAATAGATGAAAGGAGAGAATTCTCATAATAGTTTGCACCACCACCTAACGAAGCGTGATCATGCAATCCCCAAAAACACACTTCCACACATCAAAATAAAAAACCAAGCCCACTCAATTTAAAGATTAATTAAGATTCAATTAGTATAAAGGTGAGTAAGGGTTGAATCTGTGGAGAATTAAGATAATTTTTGGAGATGTATTCAAATTCAATCAATTTGGATAATGAATTGGATAAAAAATTAGGAGAAAATATATTTTTTGAAAGAAGACTCAAGGATCTATTTATGAAATAAAAAAAACACTCAATGTGAACTTGTATCCATGGAGAACTCGAAAGAGGAAATTAAGAGGAGGAAAATCCTTCAGTAAGGTAGAGAAAATGATAAAATTTACAGAAATTAAACTATTATAAGATTTGAAATTAAATCTAATCATAAATGGCAAGAGATACGGAGGAAAACACAAAATCTAACCCAAAATCACGCTCAAAATAATCTAATTATTTGTCAAATTACGGATTTTCATTCTGCGTTTTTGAACATAAAAACTTAAAGTTCAAGAGGTGATTTCTCCCCATTCTCTCGAAAAAATCTTAACTTTAAACACTCCTCGCACATGGAAATGAGTCTAGAACACGAATGCAATAAGAGATTTAAGGATTGTGATGTCCAAAAGGTTTGATTACTTAAAACATCCAAGAATGTATACACCATTGAAGTGAGATTTATAATAGTTTGAAATTGGACATGATTGTCAAATCTTCTCCTTTTGATGAGATCAATGGACGCGATGGAATTGGAAGAGACAAATCATGATGGTTAAGTTGTTACCATCATATCTTCATCGGATCACTGATAACATGCTATATTTACATCATAAAACATGATTTTTCATGTTTATTAAAGCATAGATGATCTCATTTACATGCATGTTATCATATTTATATGTAATTTTCTATTATTCTCTTAAAAAGTCATTATAATCTCAAAATACTTTAAATTAGGGTTAATTTTTATAAATTAGAGTTTCATAATTTGATACCCATATTTTTCTTGAGATTATAACTGTTTTTAAAGATTAAATAATAAGAGAAATAACTTTTATAAACATTCATTTTATTTTCTAAAGATTAAAATCTTAATAA
This sequence comes from Lemna minuta, assembly GCA_024174645.1. Classification (NCBI taxonomy): domain Eukaryota; kingdom Viridiplantae; phylum Streptophyta; class Magnoliopsida; order Alismatales; family Araceae; genus Lemna; species Lemna minuta. The sequence continues at coordinate 17,974,948 of CM044102.1, read as the reverse complement.
ATGAATGTATTTTTGAAATAATGATTTTAACTCTTATTATTTAATTAATTTGACCTTTTAGAATAATAGATAATTAAATTTTGGATCAAATGAAAGAAATTTGGATTAATTTGGAGTTATATATTAAAAGTTATGAATTTTCTATTTTTAAGGATTTTTTCGGATTTTTTTTAACTGTTGTTCTTATTATATTCGATTTTTAAAACGGTTTTCATAAATAAAAAAAAATATTGGGCGCGGGGCCCGCGTGGATGCGACGTGGCACGCACGGCCACGTGGCAGCGCCACGCGGACCCGCGCAGCGCCTACGTGGCGCGGATATTTTGTATATTATTATCTATGTTATAATTAATATAGATTAGGGGGTCCCCCGTGTCTAAGGGGACGGTATTTCGAAGAGGAAGAATCGGCGCGCCTTATATAGAGGTAAGTCCCTGGTTTTTCTTCCGTGTGGGACTAAAAACCTGTCTCACTTACCTTGCAAGCGACGTGGCGCGACGACGGCCATCGGATCCAGCGGATGGGTGATCGACGAGCGTCGATCGGGTGAGCGCGGACCATTGATCGGGGATCAAAGCATGTGCGTCAAATCGGGGCGTTATAACGGCTACGATTCGATCGCGCGGATCGCATCTCAGCCGTCCGATCGCGATCCAAAGGGCGAAAATCAAGCGTTTTTATAACGCCTATTGGAGAGATGATCTGGGCCCTCCATCCGCGATCCAACGATCGCGACATTTTCTAAAAACGGTCCATCATGGACCGTTATCGTAACCGTCGATCGTTTCGATCGGACGGTTACGATTTTTCGCCCTATAAAAGGGCATGTTCTTCGTCGTTCTTAGACATCCAAGCAAGAATCAATCAAATTGACTGTCCAGACACCTTCCATGCCTGTTTCTCTCGAGTTCTTCTTCTTCCTCTTCAATTTCCGCGTCCAAGGAGTGGTAGAAATCGAGATTTGGTGGAGAAGTGAAGGAGAAATCGCAGCTTGAATCCACCGATCGCGTTCTTCGTGTTCTTCGTGATTAAGAGGCTTAATCGGCGCGATTTGATCGCAATCGGGGATTAGTGGGAGCGGTTTTTGCTTCCTAATCTTCCAATCTAGTTTAATTTCAGTTTAGATTAGTTTTTAGTCTTCAATTTCATCGAATTTCACTTAAAATCACGATTTTTTACGCTCGAAATTTTCTCTCCACTTTGATTCATGATTTCTCCGCGAAATCAAGTCCGATTTTGACGATTTTTGATTCCGTGGAATCGATTTGAAGTCTACTTTCATAAAATACCATTTTCCCCAATTTCTTCCATCAATTTCTCGTCCGATTTGACCAAATTCTAAAAGATCTTCTGAAAATTCCTAAATTCCCTGTGGATTCGACCCTTATTTACCATTATACCCTTGAATTCGTGATTAATTCTCAAAATTGGTAAGTTTGGAATTATTTTTGACGCGATACCGCTTGAAATTGACGACCTCGCGGTTTCGTCTCGTCAATCACCATAATTGTGCCATTTCTCCACAATTATGGAGCACCATAAACGTGAAGAAGAATCATTGGGAGATTGTATTTTTTTTTGGATCATAATCTGACGCCTCTGAGTGCGCCTCATGTTGAGGTGAGTCCATTGGGTGCTTTAAATCTTAACCATTAGAACTCCTTGATTAGATAGTCTAGATTCGTCAAGTTTAATAAAATAGATTTTCATCAAATAGGATTGCGCCACATACCCACCCCTTTAAGTAAAACTTAATAGTTCTAATTAAATTGAGAGATCAGAAGCCTCATCACCTGAAACATAAAGTACCCCTTATTACACGTCACTTGACTTTCTTTTACGATTGTCATGCCACGTCACCTGAAACATAAAATACCCCTTATTACAGTCCCACATTGAAAATATTTATGTGACTTTTGACTATAAATAAGGCTTGGCATTATTGAAGTAATTTAACACATTAAGGGAGGGCACTTATCTATACTCTTCCTAAAACTGATGTGCCACATGTGCGCCACATGGCTTCCTCAAATGTTACCGTGTGACGACACACATGCAAATGTGTCATCTTGGATGCCACATCATCTTGCTCTTTAGAATTAATAATTTTTTTTATTTTTTAAACTAAAACAAATCTATGAAAATTAAGAATAAATTAAAAAACTCAAAAAATTTCAAAAAAATCTCTTAAAATTAGAAAATTCATATCTTTTAAAATGCAACTCCTTTTCATTAAAATGTTTTTGTCACAAATTAATTAATCTATCATTCTATCACAAATTATTATTTTAAGAAAAAGTTATCGAATAAAATTTTAACTAAAAAACACACTAATTTTTTTGAAAAATAAAACTAAAAAATAGATGAGTGTATATGAAAATATTTTTCTCTTTTTATTTGACTTTAATACTCAAATAAAATCTCAAATATAAATGGGGGTAATATATTTAAAACTTAACTTTGATTTATACATGATTTTTTATTTGATTTAACTTTAAATTTAAACATTAAAAGATATATTTTGAGATTTTTGATGTAAATTGCATAGAATGATGAATATCCACTCAAAGTATGATAACATGAATATGAAAAAAATACTGATCTTGTAACCTCAAGTATAAATTGGATGTTATCAATACCTTGAGTTGTGGTCTTTGATAACATGCAATCTTACCATGTAATTATATGATTATTAACAAAAATTAACGCATAACACATTCCATTTTTATGCATTTTATCATACTTTGAGTGCATATCTATCATTTCATGTAATTTTAAGTTATAATATCAAAATGCACTATTTTAGGGGAAAATTATGCATTCTTAAGAATATATTTTAGATTAGATTATTCACATTTATATTTGAGATTATAATTGGGTTTTAATACTAAATAATAAGAGAAAATACTTTTTTATATACTCACTTAAGAGAAATGAGTTTCTTTTTAAAATAAAAATTTATTCACTTGTTATTTAAATAATTTGACTTTTTAGAATGATAGAAAATTTAATTTCTGATCCAATGAAATAAATTTGGATTAATTTGGAGTTATATTTTGAAAGTTATGAATTTTCTAATTTTTAAGGATTTTTCTAGAACTTTTTTTGAATTTTTCTAAATTTAAAATTGGATTTATTTGAATTAAATTCATTAAAAAATATATTTATATCACATGCTAACATGACAAATTGATGTGGCACGAGCGGCAAAAGCAGTGCCACTGTGGCAACATATGAGACCACCACTTGTCACACACCGTGTAGTTTATGAGCGTGTGTGTGAGTGCGTATGTGCGCATGTGCGCACGTGTGTGTGCGTGTGTGTATGTGATTAACGAGAAAGCACCCTGTTAAGGATTTTTGCTAACTCCTTAATCACACATTCCTTATATACACGTGCTATCGCTTTGATTTTTCTCATGTGGGACTTTGTTTCTGTTTTAAGTGTGTAGGCGACGTTGCATCATGTGGAGCGTCTGATTTGAGCATTAAAAGAAGACCTTTCGATCTTCACTTAAACCGGGGGGTAGGTGGCACATTTCTAGTCGTTGGCAAATCATTTCAGAAAATGATTTAATCTCAGCTGTTCATCAAAAGAGTTATAACAATTAAGATTAAAACTGACAAAAAATGCATCAAGATCAAGATCAAATGGATGGCGTTTCAGGCGTTATTTCTTTGCGCGTGACATGACAAGATCTTGGCAATCCATCTCCGATCCAATGGACATAACTTAGCTATAAAGATTCATACTCTTGCATTTCATCAGAGCCGTTGATAGAAGATTAAATGTTCCATCGGACGGTTACCCCCAAATTTGTAATAAATTGAAATATTCTTCGACATTGTAAATCATTCTTGGGTTATTCGAGTTATCGAAACTGTCTTGACACCAAATCTCTTGAAATCTCTTGCTTTCAATCACTTCTAGATCAATTTTCGCATCCATAGAGTGCTTGAAAGTGAGATTTTGTTGAGAGAATAGGAAGAAATCGGCTCATGAACATCGATGATTATTTTTTCAGATCCGTGAATGAAAAGCCTTTAATCCGGAGAGTTATTGGGTCAATTCAAGCACAATCTTGGGTTAGAAATCAAGTTTTACTCTAATCTTCCTTCATATAGCTTTAGATTTCAATTTTGAATCGTAATTTTAGTCAATTTTAATTTCAATTTTGCAAATTTGTATCTCATTTCACTTGATGATTTCTCCGCGAATCTTAATTCAAATTTCATGAGTTTTGATTTCGTGGATTCGTTTTTGAGTCTTCTTTCTAAAAGTATCAATTTCTCTAATTTCTCAACACATTTCATTATCTAATTTGATGTAATTTCAAAAGATCTCTCAAAATTCTCTTATTTCTCCGTTGATTCGACCCTTATTCACCACGATACTTATTAATTCGTGTTAATTTCATAAAATTGGTGAGTTTGGTATTAGTTTTGACATGATTTTGTGTGAATTCAACAACCAGATGAAATCGTTTCGTCAGTCTTCCTTCTCTTATTTATAGATATTGAGTGTCTAAACTTTTATAAATATCCTGATAATTATTTCTATTTCCTCCAAATGTCATTTTGACCTTTTCACACGAAGAATCCATGAGATCATTAAATAGACGTCGAGACATGTCACTATACCAAAACTCACCAATTTTGAAAAATAATTATGAATTAAGGAGTATAGTGGTCAAATAGGGGTCGAATCTGCGGAGAATTAAGGTATTTTTGAGGTATTTTTTCAAATTTGATCAACTCAAACGAAGAATAGAGGTAAGAAATTAGGGAAATTTGATAGATTTATAATGATAACTCAAAGAAGAATCCACAGAATAAAAAATCACTCGATTTGGATCAAGATTTGTGGAGAAATTAAAGAGCCAAAATTAACTAGATTTTTTTCATGCAAAGAGAGAAAAACCAAAATTAAATATTAAATTAACCTAATCTATGATTCGAAAATGAAATCTGATATTAGAGAAAGAAATATTAGGAGGAAAACACAAATTCTAACTTGAGATAGTGCTCAAAATGATCCAATTGATCACCAAATCAAAAGGCTTTTTCTTTCCGTGATTTCGAAGACGATCCGTCGGCATTCAAGAAGCAATTTATCCCTATTCTCTCTACGATATCTCACTTTCAAACACTCCTTGAACACAAAAATTGATGTAGAAGATGAAAAATAGTAAGAGGTTCAAGGATTGAGATGTCTAAACAATCTGATTACTCGAAACACCCCCGAATGTTTACATCGTTGAAGAAGATGTGTGTTTATAGGCAGATTTGGGCGTGGCCATTGGATTTGGCTCTTCATATTCAATCAACAGTTCAGATGAAACGCTTGGACATGAATCGTTGCTATTAAGTTGTGTCCATTTGATCGAAAGATCGAGGGCTTAGATTTTGCCACGTTGCACATCAAATAGAAGCGTTGCGCAATCGCATCCGTTCGATTGGGAATTGATGCCTGAGATGTCGCCACGCATCCATCGAAGTCCATCGGGTGTATTTAATCTCAACTGTTATAACTCTTCACATGAACGGCTGAGATTAAAATGTTTTAAAGTGAATTGTCACCCAATTAGACTGCACTGTGTACCCTCCTCACTTAAGTGAAGATCGACGATCGTGACTAAAATCGCGTGATCAGACGCTTCTCATTGCACCACGCCACCTAGTGAATAAAAACAAAAAGAAATAGTCCCACATGAGAAAAATGAACGTGATTTGATGAGTATATAATGAGTGCGAATTAATGGATTTAACTTATATCCTGAAAAGGATGCTTAACCCACAAATTACACGCGTGCGTGCGCACACGTACACACGAGCACACATGTGCATGCAGATATGTACACCTACGTTGCCACCTGGCATGTACACACGTGGCCACGTGACAACGCTCTACCATGTCAGCTGCCACATCAGTGCGTGATATAAAAATCATTTTTTTACTTTTTAAAAAAATTAAATAAGTCTAAATAAATTTAGAAAAATTCTAGAAAAATCTCTAAAAATTAGAAAATTCATATCTTTCAAAATATAACTCTAATTAATCCAAATTTATCTTGTTTTAATCAGAAATTAAATAGTTTATCATTCTAAAAATTTAAATTTAAGATATAATAAGAGAATAAATTTTTATTTCAATAATACATTAATAAATTTAGAAAAATAAATGAGTGTATAAAAAGTATTTATTTGATTATTTAATATTAAAACCTAATTATAATCCCAAATCTAGATGGAAATAATCTTATCTTAAAATAATTCTCTTAATTATCCATGATTATTCCTAAAAATAGTGCATTTGAAGATTATAACTTAAATTCATAAAATGATAGATATACACTCAAAATATGATAACATGCATAAGAATGGAATATTTTATACCTTAATTTGCATTTATAAACATATAATTTCATGTGTAAATTGCATGTTATCACCTTTTGTGTGTGATTCTCTAGGTCTATATATCTCAATGGTTAATAGTTTAATATACCCAATAACATCTTATCAGTCAACCTTATTGATATACGTAAAATTATAGTTGTTCATCGGTTAAAAGCGCAACTTTATATATCAAAAACTATACTTAACTCTTCGAATTTAATTTTGAAATTTAAAATAGTGGCAAGTCAACGTCGAAATCTACAAGGAGGAAGGTTAAAAGGCTTAAATAAATGAAGATTTTTCAGTATTTTTTTGGATCAAGAAAGTAGAAATGATCAATGAAAAGAAAAAGATGTACATGGAAAATGTAATGAACCAATCAAATGATTTAAAACTTCTTTTAAAGATTGAAAACCTTTGATAGATGGTGGAATTCTGATTCAGGGTTTAAAAATATGAAAATGAGGTTGAAAAGGTTGGGAAAATGGAAAAGATCAATGAAAAATGGTTCTAATTTAAAGATTCGTGATGGAAACACACTTTAGGAATTCTTTCCAATCAAACACACATTAAAGAGCCCATATATTTTACCAAGAATCGGCATCTAGCATCCAACACAAATAATAGATAGAAAATACAAGAAACTCACTAGAAATGATATTCCATACAGAAAGAATGATTGATCGATGCCCTCTTTCCTCATAGCTAGCCATTTCTAGAAGAACACAATGAAAAAATTTTAAAAAACCTAATTTTTCTACCCCAAAATTTAAATTAGCCTCAATGGATTTGTAGAGCTTGAAAGGAGGATCGTGCCCAAAAAATCATGATATATCATAATTTTGATTTAAGCATTTCTTGTCATTGAACCTTCACTTCATCAACTATCATGTACGTATAATCATTCATCCACAAAAGACTCATGAATGGTTTAGGATACAGTCAATCGTTAAACCTTAATTAATCACTTAAGTTTGTTATGATGTACGAAGGAAATCATCAATAGCTCTGCATATATTTCCACTATATTATCCATGGATTTCATTGTATCTCTTTTCTTAAGTCACACTATCCCATCTTAACCACATGATCATCTTTTAGGATTTTATGTTGTATCTAGTATATGGTATTTTGGAGATCTCATGACCATATATTTATAAGTCATAAGCAAAACATGGTCATCCATATATAATGATGGAGAATTATTTCAAAACATGAACACAAGGGTTCCAAGTGAACCTATTCTCCTCCTTACTCATGAGTTTGAGATATTATCCATTCATTAAATGGATGAATAAGACCTCTCTAAATAATTGAAAGAGAGTGTAGATCTTAAGGGAATTATCTTCCCTCCTCCTCTCATTTTACATTGATATAAAGATTGACTTGGTCAAAATATTTAATCCTTACCCTTAGATACCTAGAATTCCTTGAATGGACCAAGTCAACCACCTTCTACCTTGATATAGGTTCCTAATTTCCAAACCATATCCACTATATTGTAGGTACCTTGTAGAGTTATGAATAATGATCTCAAGAAGTCATGGTTCTCACAACTGCCCAACAAACACGACTACGGAATTTCAACGGACGTGAACGGTTCCGAAAAGATGCCAACATGGATCAACCGGTCAATTGAAGTGGAAACTAACTTCTACGACGCAACGCTCCACCCTAACTCCTCGTCGTTTATTCCTATAAAACGGAACTTGTAAGAATGGAAACGGCAGATGATTTTGATAAAATTTGTTTCTCTGGAAACTCTTGTGTTCATGTGTTATAGTGCTTCTCCCGTAAACCTCCTCTCCAATTCTACCTCCCTCTCTGTTCTCCCTCCCGTTCTGTCGCCTTACACCCATCTCAAGCCTGAAGCGAATCGAGGTCAATTCGGATCATTACGAGTAATCCAATGGCATCTCTCTCGTCTTCCTCAGGTAAATCATCCTTCCTATTCCCGTGAAATAGTTCGGTTCTCATGTATAAGTCCAACATTGACTTCCGAACCCTCCTATTTTCCGTCTCGAGACCGTTATCCGAGACTTCTATTAATTATTCCCATCTCTTATATTTATGATAGCCGTATATTATAAATAACAATCTCAATCCTTCTGCTCCACCTTTCTCATCTCTAGTCGCCTCCGCATTCTTCTCTCACCTATTCTGTTTTCTATTCTCATCACCATCGACTCTCTCACTTCTCTTCATATCCGTCCTCTTATTTTTTTCCAATCTCTCGTATTCTTTCCCGTATAATATCTACATTTCTCCTTCTTTATCTACGCTATCTTCCGCTTAGTCTCCTATCTAATTCATCTCTCTTTCTATTTTCTATCTCATCCGAAAATACTGTTAACTATTCCCCTTATCTTAACATTATAATAATTAAATATTAGACGTATTTGTCTTCTATTCCCTGCATCTTATTATAGTCTATCCACGTCTTTTCTATTATATCTTCTCTACTCCATATTTTATATCTTATATGATCTATCTTATATGATCTATCTTATATGATCTATCAATCCTAAATCCCCTCCCATTACAGATATATCAAAATAATTATTCTTACTCATTAAATAATACCCATCATTCTCTCCATTCCACTATCCTACTACCTTTGGAATTATCATACATTAATTTCGCATTCATATAGATTAATTTCCCCCTTATGATATCATTCATAGGTCCTCCATTCATTTGTAGGATTATTTCTTTATTATATCACTAACTTCATACATATCATCGTATTTTTTGAAATATCCTACATCATATAATATGTCTTTAGTATCTCATGTCAAAGGACCACATACACAACTTTGACATGAATAAACCTGATTGATTGTTAGGTATAACACCATTCAAGGATCAATACGGATGAATTGGTGAACTCTTTCTCCAAAGAGCATCCAATATCTATTCTTGGTGTCTCCACATCAATGGCCACAAGATCAGTCATACTAATCAGATCAATCAAATTAGATAGTAATGTTCTTTCTAGATAATTTGATATCCTTGAATATCTCTCTAAGAGTAATGTTTAGAACATATGTTTAAGAATAGTCATCATTATTTTATGATCTCATCATAATTCACTTAAGCATTGCGTAAGCTCATGGACTTCATTACAAACATCACATAAGAATGAAAATAAATAAATTTCATTTCAATGAATATAAATGAGATACAATGAAGTGTGATTTGGCTTATAAGCCATGTAATATCCATCAATGAGAACAACTATGAAATCTATGAACTCGTGTCCAAAAATCCTTGCTCATGAATTGTATATCTTTTTGCTATTTCCACATGAAATCTTCTTATTCTCTTTTGTGGCATGAAAATCTTGGCCATCCATGTTTTTCAAATTATAAAAATCTTTTCCATGGTTTTCTTTATCTGAGTTTGTGTCTGAACGATTCCAAATGAGCAAATATTGCTTCTTCACTTATATGCTTGAGATTCTATTACCTCATTCCATGCCTTTGACTTGTTTTTTATGTTTTAGGCCCTCTTGAATTACCACTACATCAAGTCCGGTTTGCACTATTATCTTTTTTTAAGATTATACTCATGTCAATAGGGTATTCCTCATAATAGAAGTTCTCAATATTTTCTACCAGTTTGTCCAAGAGGTCATAACCCACACTACACCCAAAATCCATTGGAAAAAAAATTATCTAGAATTTACCCAAGTGGCTGATAACATGCAATCTTAACATGATAAAACATGATTATTAATGCAAAATAAGGCATAAAACATTCCATTTATATGCATGTTATCATACTTTGAGTGCATTTCTATCATTTCATGCAAATTTATGTTATAATCTCAAAATACACTAAATTAGGGTTAATTGTGATCAATTAAGGATAAATGATTTTATAACCTATCTCTACTTGAGATTATAAGTGGTTTTTAAAGTTAAATAATAAGAGAAATTATTTTTCTAAACATTCATTTAATTTTCTAAAGTTAAAATCTTAAAGAAATGGATGTATTTTTTAAATAAGAATTAAATCTCTTGTTATTTAAATAATTTGAATTTTTAGAATGATAGATAATTAAATTTCAGATCAAATGAAAGAAATTTGGATTAATTTGGAGTTGTATTTTAAAAGATATGATTTTTACAATTTTAGGGATTTTTCTGGATTTTTCCGGATTTTTATGATTTTATTTTCTATTTAAAAAATGTTTAAAATAAATAAATAAAATGCAAAAAGCGCGCGGGTCCCACGCGGGTGCGACGTGGCACGCAAGGCCATGTGGCAGAGCCACGCGGACCCGCGTAGCGCCTACGTGGCGTTGTATACATATATATTTATTTATTTATACTATATATAAAAGGGGTCTTTAGCCTACCCTATATGGGGAGGGTTATTAACCCTATAAACCGTCGGGTCTTATAAACCCGACGGTTTCCTAAATCGTTTTCCATGTGGGACTAAACGGAAAGCTATTTTATAATGCAGGTGACGTGGCGCGACGAGGAGCGATGGATCGCGATCGGAGGACGCCGATCGGGTGGACACGTGGACCACCTGATTTGATCAAAATACGTGCCAAATAAAGCTATTATAACAGTTGGATCTTATGCGACGTGGCGGCATCACACGCGTCGATCACGTGAAGGCGTGGACCATCAAACCTTGATCAAACACGTGCTTAAATGGAGGCATTATAACGGCCACAATTTAATCTTGGGGGGAGCATCTGACGCATCGGATCAAGATCCAACGGCGTGGATTTAAGGCGTTTTATAACGCCTGATTTGAAAGCTTCATCAAGACCGCCGGATCACAATCTAACGGCTACGAATCGATGCGTTTTTAAATGCATACGATCCAAGCCCATCTCACGCGTCAGATCGCGATCGGACGACTGGGATTTAATTATAACAGTTCGTGATGAACCGTTTCATCACGACCGTTAATCAAGGAGATCGGACGGTTCTCCTCATTTCGCCCTATAAATAGACGAGTTCTTCGTCGTTCTATGTATTCTTGAGGAATTTGATCTAATCGACGCATCTAAACCCATTCTCTCTTGAATCTCTCTCTTGTAATCTCTTCTAGACTCGAAATCGTGTCCACGGAGTGTTTATAAGAGAGATTTCGACGATCGTGCGAGGAGAATTTGTCTCTTGAACATTGATGTTCATGATTGAATTCGCGGAATGAATAGTTGTTGATCCGGCGATCAATTGGATCGATTTGATCGTTATCTCGGGTTAGAAAACAAGTTTATCCTCTTATCTATCGTCATGTATCATCAATTTTAGGTTTAGGATTTCAATTTAAGTTTAATTTCATTTTAATTTCAATTGGTGTTCTTCGTGATTCCAAAAATTTCATCCCACTTCCATCTTTGATTTCTCCGTGATTAATAATCCAAATCGAGCGATTTTTTATTCCACGGATAGATCTTTGAGTTATCTTTATAAAAACACTATTTTCCCTAATTTCTCACCCCAATTCATCGTCCAATTTTACCAAATTCCAAAAGATATCTCGAAAATACTTAAATTCCCTGTGGATTCGACCCTTATTTACCATTATACCCCTCAATTCTCTCTTAATTCCCCAAATTGGTAAGTTCGGATTAATTTTTGACACGAGACCGTGTGAAATCGACAACCTCGTGGTCTCGTCTTGTCAGTGGCTGTAGAGACGTTTTGTGCTAACCAAGGTATTGTTCACCAAACCACATTCCCTTAAACTTAACCACAAAGTGATGTTGTGGAAAGAAAACACTGATTACTTGACATCACTCATACACTACTCATTATCTAAGATGGATGTCCCTCATTATATGTGGCCACTTATCTTTGTAATCACCTTCTATTCTCTCCTTTGAGTGGTGTGATCCTCCCTCCCAACCCCCCCCCCCCCCCACCCCCTCGACACACACAGGAAAACAATGTCTCTTTCATGATTTCACCTTATTCGCCTTACCACCATGTGTTTTAGATACATGATGTTTTTTCAACACTCCATCTCTCTAGGCTTGCTCTAAAAGTGATAAAGCGGGTGTTTGGCAGTTATTCTCACAAATAAAAGGGGTATCATATTTATATCCCTTGTACCTAGAAATATATCACTTCTACTATTGTCATCTTCCATGAAGACATTGTGTACTTTCACGATTTATTGCTCCTCTTCATAATCTACCTCTCCACTATTAGGGTTTCCTTTTACTCCCCCATCATCTCTTTCTCCTCCTCTAGGGTTCTTTTACCGTTGCACCCTCTATTGTGCCACATCCTTTGTTAATCTTTAAGAAGTGTTAAACTCTATCTACACCACTAGTGATGCTACATGATTCATCGACATGCATATCCCTAACCAACTCCTATCCTTTGATTCTCTGTGAATGTCCATTGAGCTAGACTATCTAGCTCCTCCACGTAGTGACCTACACTATAATGTCCTGCACCTTGTCATTGCCTTACGCATTTTTGTACTAATAACATGTATTTATAACTTAAATTCGTATCCTAATTAACTCATATTCATGCTTATTTTATGTGAATATGATGCATGTTTATCATACTTTTTAGGAATTTTCTCCATTGGTATGTCATTTCACTAAAGTCGATATTTATGCATAAATATCAGATAATTTCATGCTTAATAGATGATTAATCTTTTGTTAAGTTTAAATTAATAGAAGTTAATCTCTTTTATTGAATGATTTTTGACTTTAGTGCATGTTTTGAAGGATAATTTCAAGATGAATTTATGATTTAGAATATTTATTGAGAAATGAGTTAAGTAAATTCTAATTCATCTTGATTTCTTCTTTGAAAATATATTTTATATGACATGATATTAAAAAGAAAAGAATTTGTGATCCAATGGAGAAAATTTGGATTAAAAAGGAGTTGTATATTTAAAGTTATGAATTTCTGAAATTTCTATCCTTTTTCAGATTTTAATTTGGATTTATACTGAATTTCTAATGAGTTTTGTTAATTAAAAAATCAGAAAAAAGGGGGTGAACTTACCGCAGGACCGGAGAGCTGACGTGGCGCGCAGGCTGGCTGACGTGGCGCGTGGGACCACCGAGCGGATGCGGCGTGTCGCTGAGGCCACGTGGCAGGGCCGCGGGTGGCCCGCGCAAGGCACAGGTGGCGCTCAGGGCGCGGACACGTGGCAGGAGGCCACACGGTTCACGCGGATGCCCGTGTGGGGTGCCACGTGGCGAGAGGGGGTCGGCAGGTGAAGGGCCCACAAGATAGTGGGCCTTGGTAAGATATTGGGGGCGGTAACGCGAAAGCGTTACACTGCCCCTGATTTTAAGCTTAACTTTCTTTATTATTTCTTCTGTGTGGGACTATGTCCCACACGTTTCTTACCTGTGCAGGACGCGTGGCGGCTCAACGGACGTCGGATCCAAGGAGCATCGCGTGAAACAGAGACGCATGGAGCGTTAGATTGCCATCGAACGGCGGGGAATATTTGCAAAAGAACTCCACGATCGCGGTCCGATCGAGCCGCGATCACGGCAAGATCGAGCCGCGATCGTGGATCTTTCGTCGTGGAATCACCTCCACGATCATTAGACGGCATTCACTGGAGGATCGAGATCACGATCAACTCACGATCGTGGCCCGATCGCGGCGCGATCGTGGATCTTTTGACGCAAAAATTGTGGCTCATTCCATGCCAATCCGAAAGCCATGACGCCACTAAGGGGGATCACTCCCACGACCCATCAAAGCCGCGCCCACGACCGCGTCAATTGTCCACGATCTTCGGGCTAATTTTTCCTTTAAAAACCGATGTATTTCTCTCTTGTTCTTCAACTTTTGATCGATTCGTGAAGTAAATTAAGCGAGTTTCGAGGAAGATCTCTAGTTCATCGTGATCTCCCCGCATTTAGACTCGATTGCGAAGCAATTGGAGCGGGATTGATCACGAATTTCTCCTTGATTTCATCGAAATTTTCCCCTTCAATTCCGAACGTCCACGAGGAAGAATTTGTGCAAATTCGCTTCAATCCACGAGAATTGAAGCCCCATTCTTGCGAAAATCAGGTTAGTAGTGAGATTCGATCGATTATCAGGAGGTAATTTGAGTTTTTATTAGATTTAGAAGTTTAATTTTGCAAATTAGTTCTTAGTGTTCTTCATTTTCCCCAAATTCGAGTCCAAAAAATTACTGATTTTGAAAATAGGATATCTCTCTGATTATGATTCCAAATCACTTGATTCTTGTTTCAGTGGATTCCTCTTTTCCTCAACTTTACGTGGATAGAAAATTCATCGAATTCCCAAGTTCATTTGACCCTCCAATTTAACTTTTGGCAGAAGACTGTTCATCTTTCATCAGAAGTCAAACGTTGACTTTCGGGGTCAATTACTTTTAATTTAAAAATCAGAATTCAATAATTTTGGTCTTTTTAGATTCCTCTAGTTCTTAGCATTCCATTGATATATAAATTTCAAGATTTGGATTTTATTTGACCAGTCAATTTGAAGATTTCCTCTGAGGTATTCATTTCGGGGATTTGCTGATATTTGATTTTTAATAATTTATAGTAAATCCATTTCTTATCCAAAAATCACGAGTTATATATCAATAAATTCCATTTTCTCTCTAGTTTCCAAATATATAATTTTCGTAATCTTCTAACACTGTTTGATTCTCTGATTTTGCACAACACCTACTGTTGGTCAAAGTCAACGCTTTGACTTTGACTTTTGACTTTTCCCTGTGAAACCCGAGAATTAAATTCTTAAAACTTCTTATTTAGTCTATTTATATCATTTTCGCTCATTACTTCTTATTTTTACTTCTTTAAAACCTCTTTTAAACCTAAGTTTGACGAAGTCAACTCTGCGATTAAAGTCAACCCTGCTCTCTGTGGATCGACCCGATACTTACACATTACTTGATTTTAGATCTTATCTTTGTGAGTTCGGTTTTTATAAATTTTGTTTGACCGGCGTTTTTGTGATTTAACGACGCACGAAAACGCTTCGTCATATACCCTACATCTCATTGCCCACTGTGTCACCTATGATTGCCTTCAAACTACATATGATATCTTTTCTTGTATTACGTCATCTGAGTCCTTATGATACCACCATTGTTATGTGCAAAGTGGGTTTTCACCCTAAAATATCATCTTGATGGCACAATTGCTTGTCTAAAGGCTTGGTCAATGGCCAAAGGATTCACTTAAGCTTATGGCATTGGCTACATAAAGGCCTTCCCTATGGTTGTTTGAATGAATTCTATTGGGGTCTTTTGCATCTAGAAATCAACCAAAATTTGGGCTCTCCATCAATTGGATGATTTTTTTATGCCTTTCTTTGTGGTGACTTGAATGAGGTCGTTATGAAGCAAACTCTAGGTATGTTGCTTACAAGGAGGCTACCTAGGTTTGCCTCCTTAAATGTGATATTTATAGGCTTAAATAGAGTCCACATAATTGGTTTATGAAGTTTAGAGGGGTTCTCCCTTCATATGGCTTTGCCTCATGTGACATTGATACAATTGTGATGCAAAAGACCAATTTAGGGGCTTTTATAGTACTTGTGGTATAAGTAGATGACATTCATAGATCTACTTATATCTACCAATTTAGGGGCTTTAGATGCATTTTGCGACACATTAATTTTAGATATTTTGCTATTTCTTTTGCTTACCAATCATATAAATTTATTCCATCTCAAAGGCAATATGCCCTAGATCTTTAAGGTTACTTGGTTATAAACCAATTATATCACCCTTGGAGGCACGAGCAAAGTTCTTGGACACTAACTCACATATGATGATAGATGACAACTACTATTAATTTCTATTAGGGAAGCTGATCTATTTGACCTTCACTCACCTTGATATTACTTGTATTGTCAATGTCCTTAGTCAGCTCATACATGAACTTCACATGATGCATTAATACTTCGTATCAATCCCTCATGTTGTGCTAGATTTTCTAGAGGCAAAGGAGATCATAAATTGACTATGAGATTTTGCCCATATATTAGAGGTAATGTGGTCACTTGGCACTATAAAAAAAAGGTTGCCTCTTATTCTATTGTAGAAGTTGAGTATCAAGATACGACTACTGGTACTCATGAGATGTTATGGCTACAATATTTTCTATTGGATTTGGTATCATGATTCTAACACCTATGCTAATGTGATGTGATAACCAAATAGCCATGTTCATTATTAGAACTCTTGCCTTTCATGAGCAAACCAAGCACATCAAGATCAATTGTCATTTCATCTTTGATGCAGGACCAGGGTGGAAAGCCCGGTCGCGCACCGAGTTATTAAGGGGGAGTCTAGGGAAGGGATTTCCTAGGGTGAACTACTATGATGTAATGACCTATTGATGTCGACGAGCAGTTACCTACCCGCACGTCGTCTCCGAAGCTCCTAGAGGGCGCCGACTAGTGTCAATCTGAGAGGCCTCTCGGCCCTCATCCACGCAAAGCGGGGAGCCTCGGGTCGTCGACGGGAAGCTTGACAATCAACCCGACGGATTGGACCACGGTCTCAATCCACTCGAGTCGCCTAAGGACTATACCTAATCTATGTCCCGACGGTGGTGGTAGCAAGTGCAGGAAATACTGAAAGCGATAAACAACTCCGAGGTAAGGAGGAGGGGGGGATAGTTGCCTAACCTGTGGGGGCGCGAGCCCAGTCGGTCGCGATGATGTAGGCCGTTCATACGCAGCACGGACGGTCGGCAAAGCGGGCCAGATGGGCGGCGATGCGAGCACGAGGGAATCGCCGGTGCATAGAGGAGTTATCCGTCGATCGGTAGTAATCCAGTGAAGGAGAACGGCGGGCCACAGATCGGGGCGTCGAGCCTGTGGGCGGGGAGGGCCGAAGCCGGCCGAAACGGAGCAGACCGGGGTAGAACGGGCGATCGCGGGCCGAAACCAACTGGATCTCCCGGGGAAGAAGGCGAATCCGACAGGGTGAGGAGGGGAAATTTAGGTGTGGATGGAGGTAAGGTTGGGCACGGGGAGGGGGATTTCGAGCATCGGGGAGAGGGGAAGGATTCCGGGAATTTCAGATGCAGGAATGGATTACCGGACGGGGAGGGATTCCGAGGCCAGTAGAGAGACGGGGTGTTGGTTCGAGACGGAGCCCAAATGGGAGGAGGTATCAAGGAAGGGGTGACGAAAGGCTAAGACGGGGTGATGAGGGGAGGATGGTCGGCGTTAGAGAGGGAAGGGCGGGGTGAATTCAGAGGGTTGTGAGGTGCCGAATTTGGTCGTGTTTCCGTGTGGGGGAATTGGGTTGAGGGGGGGGTAGAGATCGGAATTGACGGGAAGGGAATGACAGGTGGAAAATCAGGGGAATTTGTGGGCGTTGGAGGGGAGGGGGAAGAGGGGCGGGTGCGACGGAAGGAGGTTGAGAGGGAGATAGGGGTGGTGCGTGGGAAAATCCGGATGGAGAGGAAATTCAGGGTAACCAGGGGTGGTGTGGTCGTCTAGACGTTGAATTGGAATGGCCAGTGGGTGTGAGCGTCGATGGAAAGTCAGATTCGGGGAGAGTGTGGTTGGCACGCGGGGGAGGAGAAACGGAATTGCGTGAGAGTGTTGAGGAGGACGAAGAGGTCGTGAGGAGAGAAATAAAGGGAGGATCCCAAGCGGAAGGGTGCGAGAAGGGTTTGGGGATGGGGAGGGTGTGCAGAAACGGGGAAGAATCGGGAGGGATTCAGGGGAAGTTGCGGGAGCAGGACGTTGTGGGGAAAAATCGGGACGGAGGGGAAAGGGACGATGGGGGGAGATCGGGAAGGGTGGAGATGGGGAAGCTAGGAAGGTTCGAATTGCAATGGGGAGAGGAGGAGAGTTTGGTACGGTGATGGTGGCGCTAGGCAGCGTCGGCGGCGGCGCAAAGGCGGCGGCGGCGGCTCAAAGGCAGCGGCGACGCTAGGGCGGAGGCAACAATGGACCAACGGCAGGGGGGATAGTGGAATCTGGGCAAGGAGAGGCGGCGGCATCAGCGGCAGGCGCAGCCACTGCCGCGGCGGCAGCGGAGGCGGTGGTAGGTCTCCTTCCCCTATCTTTGTTGAGCAGCCACTTGAGAGGGAGTTCACTCATTTCTTTTTTTTAAATGACGGCTAGGGTTTGTGGGGGGGTCCCATCTTATAGAGCCCA
This sequence comes from Lemna minuta, assembly GCA_024174645.1. NCBI lineage: Eukaryota > Viridiplantae > Streptophyta > Magnoliopsida > Alismatales > Araceae > Lemna > Lemna minuta. The sequence continues at coordinate 17,956,421 of CM044102.1, read as the reverse complement.
TATTGGGCCGAGAGGGGAAAGGGGCCACTTGAGGCCCACAACCCAAAAGCGCTAACATGCTCATAGAAAATAAGGTTCACAAAGAAGAAGGGCTTCTCGAGTAGGATCCCGAAAAGGGAAGAACCCACCTGGAAACCCAAAAGGGGAAAGAGGAAAATAAACAAAGGCCCGCTTAAACACGTGCGGGCTAAGGAAGTTCATAATAACAAAATAAGGCAGATAGATCCATGCGCTCGAGCTCGAGGTGTGATGTGTCGTGGCGAGAGGAGGTCCTTACGCAATGTAGCGGAAGTCAGCATCCTTCGTCTTTGCCTGCTGAGGGGGCTCGACGCGCGTGTGTCGGCTCCTCCGGCGCCATGGTGTCATGCCTTGGTGGTGACGGGGTCATACGCCACTAATCTTGCCATAAGGTGTTAAAGGGTTTACCTCAACACCATATGTGTTTACATCGGACCAGCTTACTAACATCATTACTAAGAGCCCTAGTAGTGTGTCATATGACTCCTTGGGCCCATCTACTCTCTCTCCTTATATTCTCTTTAGTTAAACTCAGTTATTCCTCCATTGATAATAATGCAATTTAGGGTGTCTCCCCTCCTAATAATCTCTCCTACCATCATCTAGGTCACCCTCTACAGTCTTTAATGCATCAAAAAATCATCAAGATAAAGGGAAGACATCTTGATTTGTGAACCTTTCATTTATGTATTATTTCTTCTAATGGATTGCACAATACCTATACTTGCCACTTGAGTATACTTGGCCCATAAAAGGCTAAGTTAAAGATCATTGAAGGTCAAAGAGAGACCAAGTTTTAGGGAGAAAAATCCACACTCAAGAGCAACTAGAGGGTCAAGTTAAACTCAAGTCAATAAAAGATCTAGTCAAGCATTTATTGAACATAATGTCAACACAAGACCAATTCAAGGGTCAAAGTTAAGTCAAGGGTTGAGTCAAAATCAACTCAAGGTCCAACTCAATGAATGCTCAATCAAGGGTCATGTACCAACCCATGCCAAGTGATGCATATTTTAAAGCATTTATTTAAGATTACATCCATCTACATTTACCTCACTTTATTGATGTTTATTCACACTCATTAGAATAAATCTTGCATGCACTTGGATTAGCGTAGAAGGTCTCTTTGTGACTTCTACCCACCTATGAGGGTAAGAGAGGGTCTTTGTGTCTTGGAAAGACTCGTGGTAAGCTTGAAGGACACTTGGTGAGTTGAGTTGACTATGTATACTCTTGGGGACATGCTCTTATCTACCTTTCAAGATCCCACAACATCAAGTTCAAAGGACTTGGAGTGAGCATGGATCGATTAAAGGGTTGTGACTATAGAGAGGTGAGCTAAAATGAAGGGAGTAGGGATTAGTAAGGGGAGATTTAGGAGCCAACATATGTGTGGCAGAAGGAGTAGTCACATACTATAGAGACACCAAAGAAGTCTAGTTACATCATAATTTGAATGAACACCAAAGATTGTAGCCCTGCATTGTCAATAGTTTCTAGTTAGGAGGTGAAAAGTGATGGAAAGTATGCAGCCTACAAGCCAATCATGTTTTCATCTTTAGTTTTATAATCATTGAAATGAACTTTTAATCAATGTCATTATTGTGTGATGTTTGTAATGAAGTCCATAAGCATACTGATAACATGCAAATTATAAATGAAAATATATGATTATTAATGCAAATTAAGACATAAAATATTACATTCTAATGCATTTTATCATATTTTTAGTGTTTATCTATTATTCTATGAAAATTAAGTTATAATCTCAAAATGCACTAATTTAGGGATAATTATGATAAATTAAAACAAATATTTTAAGATTATACTATCCCCATTTTTTATTTGAGATTATAATCAGGTTTTACTGTAAAATAATAAAAGAAAATACTTTTTATACATAGTCATTTTTATAAGTTTTATTTTCTAAAAGAAATGAGTATATTTTTGAAATAAACAGTTATTCTCTTGTTATTTATTGACTTTGACTTTTTAGAATGATATATATTTATAACTTCTGATCTACTCAAATAATTTTAGATTAATTTGAAGTTATATTTTAAAATTTATGAATTTTCTAATTGTTAGGGATTTTTCTAGAATTTTTATCTGATTTTTGATGAATTTATTTGGATTTATTTTGAATTAAAAAGAATAAAAAATCAGATTTTATCACGTGCTAACATGGCAGTTGCTATGGCGCGGGCGAAAAAGGCATCGCCACATGGCGGCGTATGAACATGTGCGCGTTCACGTGCACACACGTGATTAATAAAAAATAAATCAAAATAAATTCACACGTGTCACACACATGCACATATGCCCGTGTGTGTGTGATTAATGAGAAAGCACCCTTTTCAGGATTTTTGCTATCTCCTTAATTAAAAAACACTTATATACCCGTCAAATCGCCAAAATTTTCCTCATGTGGGACTATTTGCTAATGTTTTTATGCGCAAGTGACGTGGTGGCATGTGGAGTGTCCCATCGAGCGAGTCAAATCACGATCGTCGATTGTCACTTAAGTGAGGGGGTATGTGGTGCACTCCTATTGGGTGACGATTCATTTTATAAAGTTTTAATCTCAGCCGTTAATCTGAGTTATAACGGCTGAGATTAAATGAGATTAAACCGCTCGATGGACACATATATGCATTCAGATCACCAAATCAAGATCAAACGGCGAGCGTTTAATGTGTTTCTTCTTCACGCACGACGTGGCGAAATCTCAGTGGTTCATCTTCGATCCAACGGACACAATTTAAGCATAACAATTTGCATATATGTGTTTCATCAGAGCCATTGATCAATGATTAAATGTCGATCTGACGGCTACGCCCAAATCTCCCTATAAATTGAGATGTTCTTTGACAATGTAAAACATTCTTAGATGTTTTTGAGTAATCAAACTATTTAGACACTACAATCCTTGAATCTCTTGCTTCCCTTCGCTTCTAGGTCAATTTTCGCATTTGAGAAGTGTTTTAAAGTGAGATTTTATTAAGAGAATAGGGAGAAATTGCTTCTTGAATGTCAACAATCATCTTTGAAATCGTGGAATGAAAAGCCTTTGATCCGGTGAGCAATTGGATCAATTCGAGTGCTATCTCGGGTTAGAATGTGTGTTTTCCTCCTATTCTCTCTTCATATGACTTTATATTTCAATTTCGAATCGTAGATTAGTTGAATTTTGATTTTAATTTTGGTTTTTCCCTCTCTTCGCGTTCAGAAATTTCTGCCTAATTCGCTCATCGATTTCTCCAGTAATCTTGATCCAAATTATATGATTTTTGATTCTGTGGATTCGCCTTTGAGTTATCTTTCTAAAAATATTGAATCCCTAATTTCTTATCTCAATTCATCGTCCAATTTGATCAAATTTTAAAGAGTTCATAAAAAATACCTTAATTCTCTGTGGATTCGACCCTCATTCACCACTATACTCTGTAATTCGTGATTAATGTTTAGAATTTGTGAGTTTAGAACTTATTTTGATGCGAGTCCTCATGTATTCAACGATCGCAAGGATTCGCTTCATCACATATATAATGACCAAGTGAATTATGATGAAATCATAATACAGTGAACACTAGTCTTTAAACATATGTTCTAAATATTCTTATTCGTAGAATATTAAAAAAGGATATTGAATTATAAAAAAAACACTATTTGATCCCACTCATATGATGAGTATGGCTAAGCCTATGGACATAAGTGTAGATATGCTAAGGATAGATAGTGGGTGCTCTTTGGAGAAAGAGTTCGTTGAGTTGATCCGTATGAATCCTTGAATAGTATTATGCCAAAGTATAAACCAATTTGATTCATGTCACGGTTATGTACATGGTGCTTTGACATGAGACACATAAGACATCTTGTGGATGGATGATCATATTTTGACTATGACTTATGAATCCTTAGCCACGTGATCTCCAAAATGTCATAGATTTAATACAACATGAAGTCCTCGAAGGTGATAGGGTGGTCAAGATAGGATTGTTTGCCCTCAGTATAAGAGGAGATCAACTCAAGGAATGAGATATGATTAAATCCTTGGCTAAAGTAGTAGAAATATTAGAGAAGTTGTTCTCGATAATTTCATTACTAAATTGAGTGACAGATAAAGATTTGACAATTAACCAAACCCTAAGTCATTCTTGAGTCTAGCGCGGAAGAAGGATTACACGTACAAGGTAACTGATGATGGCATGGTTCAATAAAAGAGTTATGATATACTCTATATCGCTCAGGGCACGTGGTGTAGCTTGGCACCCACCAAGCTGACGACTCAAGATGTCGATTGGGTTAAATCAATTCTTAGTCAGTTAATTTATATGTTGATATAGTTAATTGATAAGGAAGAGCAATAAGTGTTATTGGGTCAGTGGAGTCATTAACTACTGAGATATATGAACCTAAGGGGTCACACACATCAGGTCAATGGGTGTTGATTGACATAAATATAAATGTAAGGGTTTTTATTAAAATTTCACATTCCCAAAGTCCATAAATAGATGGAGAACAACCATAATAAAGTTCCCATGAGAACCTCATAGAAAACTCTCCCCTCTCTTCTTTTTTATCTCGTGGTGATGAGTGTTCTAAAAGAGATCTAATCATCTTGTGATTGTGTGGATACCACTAGGCTAGACATTTAAAAAAATTGAAGAACTCATTCAAATGATTCATGTAATTATAAATTTTATTTTATACTAAATGATAGGATCATCTAGAATAGATGATAAGATCATTCATTCTTAGTGCTTCAACTTTGTTGAATATTTTGATTCAAAATTTGGAGAGCTTGTTAAGCTTATGTCATTCTTATACATGTGCCAAGTATAAGAATATATGGCACACAAAAGAATTATGAGAAAAGAGAGTGAAAAATAAGGAATCTTTCAACTTGGTAGAAAACATTAAAAGTGCCAAATAACTAGTTCACCTTTCCATTTTTGTTACTTCTTTTGTCCTATCAGGATATTCAATTGAGTGATGAAACCTATGGGAGAGGGAGAATGGGATGAGAGGGTTGAGAGAGGGCTTGTGCAAAGAAAAGGTTATACTTACCGGTCCCTATTCCCTTGATATCAACAACTATCAAGACAGGGATGGAGAAGGAGAGTTCACAAAATTTGAATCAACAACTAACAATAGCGATACATTTGACCACCTTTTATCAGGTCAGTGGTTACAAACTAGAGAGAGAGAGAGAGAGAGAGAGAGAGAGAGAGAGAGAGAGAGAGAGAGAGACACACACACACACACACACACAGATTTCTTGATTTATGAGAAAGGAAGAAAGAGAGAAAAAACAGGGGAATATCGTTTATGGGCATTCCTTAAATAGAGGACGTGACCAGCTTCGAGGTGCTATCATGTGGTTGGTTCATGGGCTTCAGATGATCCCTTTCTCATGATATCTTATCCAAAATTCATCTTCTACGTTAATTCTTCATCATCATCTAGATTTAACCTTTGAGGATTAATTTCTTTCACTTGGCAACTCCTTTCTATCTTTACTCCATGTCATTAACATATGAAATGATATATTTTCCTCATATTTAAAAATGGAACTGTTCAATCTCCTGCTGAAATCATTCGACAAACACACCCTTCCTCTCACTCTAATTCAAAAGAAATCAAGAGACCTTGACTAAATGAACCAAATCCTTGTGCTGATGATCCAAATCATAAATCGAAATCAAGACATTAATCCAGAAAATCCTTGTGCTGATGCAATCATTGGTCAGTGGCAGAAGATCCTCTCTACGAATCCCAAGGCCGTATCTAGCATTACTGCTCGCCGTAGAGCGCCCTTTTCTAGCCTCGCAGGTTGCAGTGGCCCAGAAGAAATGTCATCCAAAACGCTCGATCACCTTTCAACTCATTATCTGGATCATCCAAAACATCGCATCGGTTCCGATTTATTTTTATCGGTTTGGATTCGAGGAGGCACCACGGTCTTTTCGGTCAAGCATCGGCTGTTGCTTCAAATCGCGTTACAAGGACAGTGCGCCAGAAAAAGGGGCAGCCTTTTTGGTCAAGCATTAGGGTAACAGCAGTATCCTTTTGAGCAAGTATTGGGAAATTAGAGGGCGGCAGATTTGGGTTGCAACGATCGTTGCAGGCAATGACAGAGTGAAAGCCTACGATTGCAATTAAAATTATCGAGGTTCAACACAGCCTAGAAATTAGTTCTAAAAATTAAATCGGAAAAGAGCTATGAATAATCGGAACGAGCAAAATAATTGTCAAATGTTTTCAAAAAGCAATTCGATGGATTTTGCCGTGCCGATTCTACTGAAAAAATGTTTCACTCGGCTTTATTTTAAGACAATGACAAGCAGACGCCTAACCATTGGACGTGGCGAGAGGGGGAGCATTACGCAATTCTGCGGAAAAGCCCCCGCCGCAATGGAGAAATGGCGGCGGCGCACGTCGCTCGTCCTTCCTCTTTATTAAATGTGAAGGAAAGCGCTTTTCCCAACGTCCTCTCCGCAAGGGGGACGGAGTCAGCTATTACCACCCTTCTTTCGCATTCATCTGCCTAGTCCTGAATTTTCCGGGCCTCGAATGCTCCCTAAAAATGATTGTGGAGCGTAGAGCGGGGAAGAAAGGGGAAGAAAGGGGTGAGAGTAACTCGAGTTGGCGGATGAAATGACCACGGACGGACAGAATGACGGGACCGCCGTAAAATGAACAAAGGAAAGAATTGCAAGGCGAGAGGAAAATACCAGAGTTTCTCAGGGGTAATATTGAGATTAATTTTTTTCTGACTGAAATGGGTCGTCTTTTGTCAGAAAAGTGCTTTGTTTTAGCAAGCCTACGGATTATAGAGAGAGTGAGAGTGGATTGTAGAGAATTTTGAGGAGGGATTAGCGTGTTTTGTCAGAAACAGAGAATTGAAACGGATTTTTTTAGTAGCAGTAGCTGGGCTTGACTTTAATGGCGGGGCAGTGAGAGAGAGAGAGAGAGGGAGTTAGTGAGGGATGATTTCATTCGTGCCTGACAAACGGGACAGATGATCGCGTCGGCACTAAAATAATGTCTCCTGGGTATGGAGAAGAAGAGATGACGAGACTGCCTGTTGCTTCACCCGCTCAGTTTTTCCAGAAGCAGAGAGAGGGAACATGAGACGCTTTGACTGGGTTCGCTAAGAGTCGCGCTTCCTGTCCAGATTCTCTCGCTCTGCGATTCGTCAGAGACTTAAAAAGTCGTGGGCAAGGACGGTAGAGGGGAATCAACACTCTCTGGACTGAGTTCAGAAGAAGAAGAGTAGATCGAAGAAGAAGACGAAGAAGAAGAGAGAGAATCAGTTTATTCGAATGATGGAAGATATCAATATTTCCAGAGTAACCAGCACAAGCCAGATCTCGTCTCTACCACAGGATCTTAATAATCATCATCATCGTCGTCGTCATCTCTCATCATCATCTCCATCATCTTCTTTTCGTGGGGTCCAAGATGATCATTGGGCGAGGCAGTTGATCTTCCCTCCTTTTCCCGGCCACCGGCCAGCGGCGATCTCTCACCCAAATATTCAATCCCTCGGAGGGAGACGGCGGCGGCGGCGGCGTCTCTGGGATTCGATCCCGCGTCGCTTCTCCACGGCGGCGCGAAGATTATGACGGATTTCGAGCACTATGACTGCGAAAGCGAGGTCTTTTGTGGCGCAAAATTGGAATTCCGTCGATGGGGTTCCATCATTAAACAGTGCGCTCTTTTGCAGGAAGGCGGAGAGCTCTCGGAGGAGCAGAAAAGGCCCCCTCCGAGATCTGGGTCCAAGCGTAGCCGTGCGGCTGAGGTTCATAATCTCTCCGAGAAGGTGCTAAAATAGAAGATTCTTCGTTTTTCTATCTTCATTCTTTTTCTCATCGGTCGCCATGAGATCTGATGTAACAGAGGCGGAGAAGCAGAATCAACGAGAAGATGAAGGCGCTTCAGAATCTGATTCCCAACTCTAATAAGGTATCTACGATCTTATTTCTTCGGATCTCTTAGTATTCGGTTGATTTTTTTTCTATCTTTCCTGACAGACGGATAAGGCTTCCATGCTCGATGAAGCTATTGAGTATCTGAAGCAGCTCCAACTCCAAGTCCAGGTGGATCTTTGCAAAATCTAATTTTTTTTAATAATATTCCGCAGTGGCAAGAACCCATTTTCGAACATAATTATTTTTTAATCTTTCACATCAGAAACCCACGTCCCCATCATCTTTTTCTTCTAACTGATATCAATGTCCTCTTTAAAGCATGATGTAGAAACATGTATTTTTCATTGAGAATAGTCCCAATAATCAATTGCTTTGTCGTGTGCAGGCTTCTATTTCTTTTTTTAGTTCGCTTACTTGTAGCGTTTCTTCCACGGCATATTGGTCTTATATTTTAGTTGCTTTCTAGTTTCTTTCAAGTCTTTTAATTTTTCTCACCAGAAATAGATTTACAGTCTCGACATTTTAATCAAAATTCCATAAAGCAAGTGTAACCGTTTCTGTTTTTGTCATTGCTTTTTAGTTTTTCGTATTTAATCCTATTTAGAACTTGAAAAGTAATTTCAAGTTTGAATTACAGATTTGAGTGAAATGCCTTTGCTACTCCTTGTGAATTCCAATTTTTCCCCTGCGTTTTTATGTGTTCTTCATTCTTTGTTACGATTTTAGAAATCATTGAAGTTCTTTGGCCTCTGTTTTCGAGATCAGATGTTGTCGATGCGAAATGGGCTTAATCTGCAGACCATGTATCTTCCTGGCTCCCTGCCAGCTCTTCAATCTTCACACGCGCGCATGAGCCTCAATCTGAATGATGCTTCGCTTATTAACATGGCAGTTGGCATGATGCCATCATCCCATGATTCATCTGTCCAACATTCATCATTTGAGATATCAAAACAAATGATTCCCGATCTGCCGGTCACTCATCCGACAACTTCTCTAGGAATTGAGAGCTCGCAATTTTCTTCCTTCCCATTTCCAGTGCCCGCAGAAGTATGTATCATGCCTTTACCCTTTTCGATCTGTAAAAAACTTAGTAACGGGAAACAGGAATACCGAAATCTTCTAATACTTGTGCTGTGTAGGCGATGCTGGAGGCACGACGATTACTAGATGGTGAGCATGATGTCGGGGGTACATCTGGTGGTTCTTTCTTCCCTGAAAATAAGTTCTATCCGTCAGTTGGATTATGTCTAATGAGGTAAATTAAGATAAATTTATTTCTCTAATTTCAGGGGCAGGAGAGTTTCCGGGAGGGAGCCATGGAAGGTCTGAAAAGATCGTCCCCGAGTTTTAGATCATCTTGAATTCAGACCTTTCTAAGGTATTTTGGCGTAACCTTTCGTGTTCTTTAGTATCTTGATTCTGATTATTATCCACGCTCTGCCCACTTTCTCAAATCTCACTCACTCCTCTTTTGCGCTCGTCTCTCTCTCGCTCTCTAGCCCACCAACCCCCCTCCCCTTCCTCCCTGGGGGGCATTGTGCTATGCTCTTGTGCGTGTATCTCTGTCTCTCCTCCTCTGTGCTCTCCTCTGTCTCCTCTCTCGGTATCTCCTCTCTCTCTGTTTTTTCGTCCCCCGGTATCTTCATTCACTCTTTTAAAATGATGCGTACCTTTGTTCGTCAACTCTGTTTTGTTCGAGGCCTAATTCTGTTTTGCGAGGACTCATTTCTTGGCTCTTTTTCTTCTTTCAGGACCGGAGATCAGTAGAGACAATCTTCCCGGGAGTCTTTCCGTTGACTCAAGTGGCTTTCCTCTGTGGCTTTCCGTTGACCCAAGGCTGGTGATAGGGACGACACTAGATTAGCAGCATTCACACATATTTTTATTGACGAGGGGTGTTCTGACTGTCAGTTCAATGTAACAAATGAAAAGGAAGAAAACTAAAAAGTCAACTGTTGACTTTGTAAAATGCACTTCTGCCCTTTTACATGGGACTGACCCGTTACCATGGCACGACGTCTGACGCATGTTGACTTCCCCGGAATCTCTCAGTGACATGGAAAGAGTCAAAAGCAACCAAGTAGATCTCAGAGGGAAGACAAAGCAGTTCTCTTGCACATCGGACATAAATTTCTCAGAGTCAACCATCGTGCAAGGCAGCCGACATGGAACTTGTGATTGCACGTCAACGCAGCCACCTGCTCACCCTCCTTGAAATCTTCCTGCGCGACCAAGAATTGATCCATCAAATAGGAGAATACAGGATGATGCCCGAACACCATCGGCAAATATTTTCTTTTCTTCACCTGGCAGATGCAGCACATCTCCGATTCGCTGGTTCGCCCGTACTTCGTCGTTCCAAGGCGCCCGAGATCGGCCGTGAGCCTACAACTCTGAAATGACGGATATGTCAACGCGATGAAATAATGAAAACAGGGATAGGTCAACCGCTAGGAGCAGGCTACTGGCGAGACCTCCTCTTCCGTAACGCTGCGGGTAAATCGTCCTGAAAGCGTATCGCGTCTGTGGAATCGCCGGCGTTTCTCGCCGCTTCCTCAAATATCATCACGTTCTGCAGAGATAGAACCAAAAGAGAGAGTCAACGGAAGCCGGCGTTCATTATTTGAGAGCGTGTTCTTGCTCACGTCCAAAGTCGTGCTCATCTCGGAGAGCGCGATCCTCTGAGGGTTTAATGCAGCAGCAGGGGGCGAAGGTTGCTGCTCCTGCGGTGAGCGGATTCGTTCGACACCAGCGATCCCTGTTAAGAACAAGAGAAGAAAAATGGATAAACGGAGTATAAAGACGAGGAGAGAAGGTTTAACGGGATCTCTCTCACATCGATTATCTCGACTCCACACAGCATCGAGCGGATCCTCCATTGCGATACGCTAGTGCTGCAAAGAGAGATCAGATCTTCAGAACAAGAAACCCAAAGGCGCCGCTTTATACGTACCGCAGCGAGAAGTTGTTCTGCATGTCGCCGTCTTCGTCTTCCCGACGATCTAATAAACAAGGGTAGAGAGTGGAAGAGAGGGAGAGAGAGGTAGAAGGTGGAAGGAAGAAAGAAAGAGACAGAAGAGGGCGATGGTGGATAGTCGCAGCGGACGCGCGATTTATTGAAAACGTTGCCAGTAACAAAGTGGGCAGCAAAACGGAAGGACAGCCAATCTTTCTTACCGCGCTTCCGGCGAGTTGAAACAAAAAGGCGGGAGTCTTCCGGAGGATTTCCTTCCGGCCGTTCGGACACCCGCAGGAACTAGTTTACCTGCTTTCTTCAGTAAACTTAAACGGTCAACTTAGTGCAACCTGCCCTCCACACTAGCGACCTATTGGGCCTTACTGTAGCGGCTTTGACGTCATCCACACTCGCAACTCTCTCTCCTTATCGCTGTGCGTCGATTCGTTGATCCATGGCTACCCCTGACCACTCTTCTCGCCTTGCCATCATCTCATCCCCATTACAGTTCTTTTTACATTGTTTTTCCCTTTTAATTCAGATTTCTTTTTTAATTAAAAAAGAAACCTAAAAATTATCATTCATATTCATCTCAACATGCCCCATTTACGCTCTTACTTCTTATAGCCCTCTCACCATTCATTTGAACGTCTAATCTCATTACCTCAGCTCCCAGTGGATTAGACCCTTGCTTATACTATACTAAGTAAGGAAATCTAAATTTTACTGCATGAAATCGATACACAACAACGACGGAAAACGTGTGTAATCGAGTTCATCAATTGGCGCCGTTACCGGGGAGCTAGGTGTCATTGAGGTTAGTAGTTTCTTTCTTTATATTTTATTTTGATTTTTTTAGTTTCTGATTTTTACATCAAAAAGAGATATTCTCACTTTTATTTCATTTTCATTAGTACATTTATCTCATCAGCATTCCACTTTTTAGTTCATGAACGGGGCATAGATCTAAACAACCCGATTTAGTTGAAGCATTCCACTTCTAAATTTGATGAAATGGATGAAAATTTTCCTAGATGGAATAGAAATGTTGTTCAAGATCAAAATCTAGGAGCGGGTAGAACAAGAATGGGATACCATTATAACTTAAAACTGCATGAAATGATAGAAATGCACTCAAAGTATGATAACATGCATACAAATGAAATGTTTTATGCCTTAATTTGCATTAATAATCATTTTTTTGCTTGTTAAGATTGCATGTTATCAATTAGCCTTTCAAAATTAGGGGTTATTAGTATGTGTGTGATAACATAAATTGCACATAATGATGAAACTGAACTCAAAGTATGATAACGTCTATCAAGAATCAATGCATGGTGCCCTAACATGGACTAATAATGATGTAATTATAAGTGATCACACATGCACATGTGTGGTGCCCTTAATGTCCCAGTACATCATCCGTGTCACATCCTTTGAAACTAAAAACCCCTAATTTTAACAATATTAGACCTTCAATAAATAAAAACTAATCATAAAATTGATTATAACTCATACAAACTTAGAAATCCACAAGAGTGACAAGTGAGAATTGAAACGTGCCAACGTTGATTGAGTAGCCATAGGGAGGATTTTTTTATTTTGTTTTGAACAGCCCACCAAGCCCAAGAGAATGTTGATATATAAGAATATCAATATTCATTTTATGGCTGGTAAGATTTATAATTCTGCCATTTATAGTTTCTTTAAGATATTAAATTCCTTGTCGGATAATACTATATTTCCTGTTATATTTTATAACTTGAAAGTTCATGTGGTAATTTTTTTGGTGTCCACAAAGCTAATTTTAAAAAATCCCTATCCACATCTTCTTCTATTATGTTTTAGTTGTAAATGAAATTTACGTCCGAGACTTAAATTGATGAATTAATTTTATATTTCCAATTTATACCACAAATAAGAGTATGTCATAATAGAAAATAAAACACAAGTGACCTTTGAAATCCATAAGTTGAGCATTGACATAACTAAAAGATAGTTTCCACATCCCACTGGCCATTGATGGGCCAATGCACTTTCCGCACTCAAACCATCAGCTTGTGAACCTTGAGATCTACTTCAGCCCACCACCAATACTAGAAGCACCTTACCTTACATACTAATATCTACTTAGTTGGTAGGTGCGTGAATGTGTTAAATTCACTTGTATAAAAAACATTTAGGAATTTTCTTGCATAATTTAGTAATCTACTAAATGCATAGAATTCTATTAGTAGACTGTGTGAGTTGATGTTAAACTTTTTTTGTGTGTGAGTGGTGTAGTGACTCACATGATTGCTCTATTTGTTTGAGCAAATAGATAAAGGTTTTCTAACTTATTAGGCGTAGTGACTCACATGTCTCCTACCTTATTAGGTTTTCCCATAGATAAAGGTTTCTTATAAGGTGTGTCTGGAATAGATGACTGATACGCCTTGTAAAAGACATCATAATATGTCTCATTTTCTTAACTATACAATTAAATCATTCAACCAAAACTATTAAGATTTGTGATAACATGCTAATTATACATGATAATACATGATTGTTGATGCATATTTAACCATAAAAAGCTTCCATTCCTATGCATCTTATCATATTTATGAGCATTTATCTATCATTCTATGAAAAAGTCATTATAATATCAAAATACTTTAAATTAGGGTTAATTAGGATGAATTAAAAATAATTAATTTTATAACCTATCTTTACTTGAGATTATAAATAGTTTTTAAAGTTAAATAATGAGAGTAATCATTTTTATAAACATTTACTTAATTTTTTAAAGTTAAAATCTTAAAGAAGTAAATTGTATTTTTGAAAAATAAATTAAAACTCTTATTATTTATTAATTTTGACTTTTCAGAATGATAGATAATTAAATTTCAGATCAAATGAAAGAGATTTCAATTAATTTAGAGTTATATTTTGAAATTTATGAATTTTCTAATTTTTAGGGATTTTTTTAGAATTTTTCTGAATTTTTAATGAATTTCTAAGGATTTTTCGGAATTAAAAATCGAATTTTCTAATTAAATATCGATTTTTCAAATATATTATAATGCGCAGGTGACGTGGCATAATTAGAGCCGTCCGATCGCGTCGCGATCGAACGGTTGATGCGAGCGATGATGTGGCTGCGTAAGGGACGTCCGATCGCACGTGAAATCGTGGCCCTTGATCTTCACTTAAATCAGATGGACACGTGGCTTAATTGGGGTTCACCGGATCGCGTTTAATCCACACTGTTGATCTCACAAGTTATAACGGTCGAGATTAAACGCACGGGAAACGCATCGGAGGCGTCAAATCGCGATCCAACGGCGATCGTTTCAAGCGTTTTAAAACACGTGGCGACGTGGCTTCATCTCGCGCGTCCATCGGCGATCCAACGGATGCAACTTAATTGTAACGGTTCGCGATGGACCGTTTCATCAGAGTCGTTGATTAAATCGATTGGACGGTTACGCCCAAAATCTCTATAAATTGAGATGTTCTTCCAATTTGTAAAGCATTCGAGAGCAAATCAATAAAATTGATCTGTTTAGACACCAAATCTCTTGAATCTCTTGATCCTAACCTCTTCTAGACTCAATTTTGCCTCCACGGAGTGCTTAAGATCAAGATTTGAATGAAAGACAAGGAATAAATTGACGCTTGAACTCCACAATCGCGATTTTTGGATTTTTGATGAAAAGCCTTGATTCTGGCGATTAATTGGGTTAATCCAATCGCAATCTTGGGTTAGTGAAAGTGGTTTTTACTAATCTTTCGTCTATTCATGTTTAATTTTCATTTAGATTAGGAAATTAGATTAATTTCAAGTCAATTTTTGTTAATTTCGTGATTTACGATTTCGGAAATTTCATCTCACTTTGATCTTCAATTTCTCCGCGAAGTCAAAGTCAAATTCAATAATTTTTTATTCAGTGGAATCGTCTTGAAGTTCTCTTTCATAATCTACCATTTCCCCAATTTCGGCCATCAATTCATCATCCGATTTGATCAAATTCGAAGAGATCATCAGAAATTTCCCTAATTCCCTGTGGATTCGACCCTTATTTACCATTATACCCCTCAATTCGAGATATTTTCATCAAATTGGTAAGTTTGGACTTTGTTTTGACTCTTGACCGTGTGCAATTGACAACCACTCGGTCTTGATCCGTCAATATGAATCAATATTGTTCTTAGTGTCTTACTATTTGGTAGATAACCATGAATCTAAGGTCTTTCCACCACCAATAAACCACCCCTAATCGTGAAATTATTCTAATAAAAAATCAATTCACCATGTCTAGAACTCACTAACTTAAATCACCAAGTCAAGAAATCAACTCTGTGATCAAGGTCGTATAGATGTTGGAATATACATACCTATATTCGTTCTATGGATGTTGGTGGATATAAAAATATAATTATAGGATTTTGTGAAAAATCCACATACTAAATGTTGATAAATAAAGGAAAACGACCACAACTCAAGGTGCCCATACAAGCCTTGTAAGACTTCTCTCATTTCTTCTCTTTCTCTTATGATGAAGAACATTGAAGAGGAGATCTAACCATCCAATGATCATGTAGATACTGCTAGAGGCTAGAAAGTTTAATAGCTTCAAACACTCCTTCAAGTAAACCCTATAAGTATATTTTTCTCATATATACTAGATGATAGGATCATCCATCGTTGGTGCCTAAAAGTTTTGAATATCCAATTTAATATATTCCATTACATTCAATATATTGATTGAAATTTTGAAAGGCTTTTTGACCTAAGATTCTAACAAAATCAATCCACCTATATATATATTCCTCCATGGATTTAGGTTGGATTAATTTAAATGACTATAGCCCCATGACGCAAAATAGAAGTAAGAAATTTGAATAAGAGAAACTTATAATCATAAATCACAACTAACATAGTCATCCAAGGATATTAACCTTGCTTCCAACACAATACACACATAGATATCATAGGCCTAAAAGTCAGGGTACCAATGTGGCATTACCTTGCTCGAAGCCTAATTAACCAAATTTTCTACCCAAAATCCCAAAAGGATAATATTTGAAATTTTAGTTACAAACATATACAAAAGGAAAAGACATCTAAATTAAATCTGAACTCTCAAAATCACGAGACATGTGAAATTTTTCAATCATCAAAGTCGAATGTTTTAATACCTCAACAACAATGCCAATTGGATGTGAGTCTTCATTGGGAGATTGATAACATGCAATTTATACTTGAAATTACATGATTATTAGTACATTTTAAGATATAAATTATTACATTCTTAAGCAATTTATCATATTTTCAGTGCATATTTATCATTCTATGTAATTTACATCAAAAATCTCAAAACGTATTATTTTAAGAGATAATCATGCATAAATGAAAATGAATTTTGCAATAGATTATCACCATTTACATTTGAGATTTGATTTGAGTTTTAAATACAAATAATAAGAGAAAATATTTTTTCTGTAAACTTATCTATTTTTCTAGTTTTACTTTTCAAAGAATATGAGCATATTTTCTAGTCTAAAATTTATTCTCTTGTTATTTCTTAAATAAAAATGCATATAATGATAACTTGTAAATTTTTCGTCAAAAAAAAACTTTAAATTAAAGAGGAGTTCTATTTTGAGAAAGTTATTAATTTTTTAATTTTAAGGGATTTTTCTAGAATTTTTTTGAATTTATGTTGTATTTTTTCAATTAAAAACATTAAAACTTCATTTTAAAGTGTGCACTGATGTGGCATGCATGCTTGCATGTCGTCACATGGTGGCGTATATGTGTGCCACATGGCGTATGTGTGATATGTGATAAGCACGTCATTAGTGATTAAGCACCCTCAATGGGCTAGAGCTAATGTGGGACTATGTTTATTTTTAGTAGATGTAGGTGACATGACACGATGTGAAGCATTCAATTTTAGGACTTAATCGCAACTATTGATGCTCACTTAAGAGGAGGAGTACATGGCATAGTGCGATTGGACGTCAATTCAACTTATAACTCGCTATGAATCATGGGCATTCTTCGTGAAAGTTATAACGGTCATGATTAAACTCGACCGTGGACTCATCATGATGCGGGACGTGTTCAGAAGCATCAGATCAAGATCTGACAAATGTGATCACTCGATGCTCCCTCTTCATAAGGCAATGTGGCAAAAACTTAGCGCGTCATCATGAATTTAATGGCCACAATGTAAAGGCATCAATTCAACTTCATGATGCTTCATCTGGGCTGTTGATTGAAGATGAAGCATTGATCGAATGGCCACACTCAATTTTTGTCTATTTATATACTCTCTCTCTCTTTGACAAAAAAATATATTATTAGTTTATTTTGATCGATTGAACCTTTTGGACAACACAATCCTTGAATCTCTTGCTTCAATCGTCTTTTAGATTCATTTTCACATCTAAAGAGTGATTGAAGTCAAGATTTAGATGAAAGAATAGGGAGAATTTACCCCTTGAACCCCAAATATTTATTTTCAAAAAGGTGGAATGAAAAGCGTTGATTTGGCAATTAATTCAATCGTTTTGAGCATAATTTTGAGTTAGATTATGTGTTTTCCTCCTAATATTTTATCATTTATCATTATATTTTAATTTTGAAGCTTATATTAGGTTAATTTTATAAAATTTTATTATTTTCTCTCTCTTCATGATCAATTTTTCTCTCCTTACTTTGCTCTTTGATTTCTATGCATATACAAGTCCAAATTGCATGATTTTTTATTTCATATATTTGTCTTTGATTTATCTTTTCAAAAAATATAGTTTCTTAATTTCTCACCTCGATTTATCATCTAATTTGGTCAAAATTAGAAGAGATCTAAAAAATTCTCCTAATTCTTTGTGGATTTAACCCTTACTTACTATTATTCTAATTAATTCTTAATTAAATAATTAATTGAGTGATTTTAGATTTTTTTTTATACGTAGAAGTGTGTTTCCAAAAACTTCACAATCTCAATCCGTTAGAGCTATTGAATTATTCATGTTTATTCATAAAGGAAGCCCGCATGAATCTCATGTAAGATCAATGAGGGTATCTAATACACTTGGATGTTGACGATTCCCCTTTGATTGAATTTGGCCACCCAATTCTCCTTAATATCATCAAGGGAGAGGGTTTTGATAACATGCTAAATAAACATTATAAAACATGACTATTAATGCATATTAAAGCATAAATGATTTCATTTCCATGCATGTTATCATATTGATGTGTATTTTTCTATCATTCCATGAAAAAGTCATTATAATCTCAAAAAATACTTTAAATTAGGGTTAAATATGACGATTTAAAGATAAATAATTTAAATAACTCATCTTTAATTGAGATTATAGATGTTTTTAGAGTTAAAATAATGAGAGAAATCATTTTATAAACATTTATTTATATTTTCTTAAGAGAAAACATTTAAAGAATAAATATATTTTTGAAATAAAATTTAAAACTCTCATTATTTATCAATTTTTATCTTTTAGAATGATAGATAATTAAATTTTGGATCAAATGAAAGAAATTTGAATTAATTTGGAGTTATATTTTAAAAGTTATGAATTTTCTAATTTTAAGGGATTTTTCTGGATTTTTCTGAATTAATTTTACGATTTTTAATGATTAAAACAATAAAAATAAAAGCAAAACGGGTTTTATTTTCGCGCGGGACCCATGTGGATGCGACGTGGCACTCTGGGCCACGTGGCAGTGCCACACGGGCTCACACGGCGCCTACGTGGCGCGGATGTGACGTGCATATTTATATTTATCGTCAGTATAAGGGTTATAGTACATATAAGCATTTCATATTCGGAATTTAAGCTAACCCGTTTATTCAATGCACATTATAAACCCGATAAGTTCCCTTAATTTTCTCCGTGTGGGACTAAGTTCCACACGGTTTTTAGTATGCATGACATGTGGCCAACCGCGGTGCGTCAGATTGGATGGAGCGCGGATCATCGCGCGTTGTTGAAGTGGACTCGCGGACCACCTATCACCATCAGCGCACGTGTCGAAAATCAGGAGTTATAACGATCCTGATGAAACGCGACCGTCAGATCGCGATTCAAGGGGCGCGATCTAAAGCATTTTTATAACGCTTATCACACGGCTTCATCCGGACCCTCCATCAAGATCCGATGGCTGCGACATAATCGAAACGGTTCACGATGGACCATTTCATCGTAACCGTCAATCGTTTCGATCGGACGGTTACACCCAAAAATTGTATGAAATAGAGATGTTCTTCGATTTTCTAAGCATTCGAGATAGAAATCAATCCAATTGATTTGTTTAGACACCTCCCTTCTCGAGTCTCTCGATTCCATCCTCTTCTACACTCATTTCCGCATCCACGGAGGGTTTGAAATCGAGATTTGGTTGAGAGACGAAGGAGAAATCGAAGCTTGAACTCCACGATCGCGTTCTTCATATTTTCGACGATTTAGGTGATTAATCGTGTTAATCTGATCGCAATCTTGGGTTAGTGAAGTCGGTTTTTGCTAATCTATCATCCATTCATGTTTAATTTTGATTAAGATTAGGAATTGAAGTTTAATTTTTGTTTAATTTTTGTTAAATTCGCGATTTACAATTTTAGAAAATTCTCTCTACTTCGATCTTCAATTTCTCTGCGAAATCAAGATCAATTTCGATGATTTTTGATTCCGTGGAAACGATTTGAAGTTCTCTTTCATAATCTACCATTTTCCCCAATTTTTATCATCAATTCATCGTCCGATTTGATCAATTTCGAAGAGATCATCATAAATTTCCTTATTTCCCTGTGGATTCAACCCTTATTTACCATTATACCCTCAATTCGACATATTTTCATCAAATTGGTAAGTTTGGAATTATTTTTGACACGAGACCATGTGAAATTCGACAACCTCGCGGTCTCCACTTGTCAGGTTTAACCTTGAGAGGTTGACACAATGAGACTTGTTATTCCACTCGAGAGTTCTACAATGGTTTATTCAATATCCTTGGCGGCTGAATTGGGCATTGACTTGGATGGATTTAGCCTTTGACTTCATCCAAGTGATTCTCATCATTTCGTTTTTTTAAGAATATAAGGGATGGCGATACTCTGCTGCATTTTTTGTCTGAAGATTATACTTAAACTAAGATGAGTGTCACATTATGCCATGAAATGAAAAGAATTACTCTAAATTTCATATATGCTCTCAGAGAATCATTAATAATTCATAAAAAAAAATCAGAAATATAGATGTATTTTTGTCACTTCATAAATAAAAAATCCAGTTAAGTGCTTGGATTCCAAGGCGGGAAAACTACTTTTCTTAAAAGAAAAGATGTATGGGTTTTATATTTTACGGTATCGGAGGAACCCAACAGCATGATAAAAGTTGTCAAATCGCCGTCTCCTTGCAAACCGGACACACATTTTTCTGCGTCAGCCATCTCGTAATGCAACTTGCGTGGAACTCATGCCTGCATCTCAGTACTGCCACCTCATCCCCCCCTTCATAATCCTCCTGCACCAACGAGAAACTGGGAGGTCTACTCTTTTTCCTTAATTTCCTTTTCTTTCTTTCGTTCTTTACCTGGCAGATGCAGCAGCTCTCTGCGCCAGACCCTGAAGACTTTGTGTACATCTTGCGGCTCAAGAGCTTGAAAACCAGAGGACCCCTGATCGTCTCAGAGCTCGTCTCTACGATGTAACTCTGTCGGAAGAAACAACGGTAAACTAGGTCGCAAGAACAGGGAAGCTAACGGAGTCCAACCTCTTCACTCTGAGGCTCATCCTCAGATCTCCCCTGTGCATCAGCCACCGACGGTAAATCGAGCATCGCGATCACATCCTGTTTCCTCCGGAGAACAAAAACAGTAATTTTCACCATAATAATCAACATTGGACAGAGGAGATCTTACTTACTCTGATGGTCACCCCAGAGAAGCTGAGTCTGCGAAGTAATCTTAACTCGCCAGCTTCGCTTTCCGGATGGAGAGAATATTCGTCTTCAATAATTGCGTCCTGTTCGTTGCTCCCGACAAGAACAAACAAAAATAAGCAAGAAAGAGCTTTCAGAATAATTTCCTCCTCCAGAGCTCTCACGTTTGTTGTTCTTCTCTCCTCCGTCATTGGGTGTATCCTCCGACGAGTGCCAAGAGCGCTGCGCAGGGATACTAGGTATCAGTATATAAAGAGAGTCAGATAGGTGACAATCAGCACGACATTTTTGGCTTTCACAGCTGCCCTCACCGACGAAATAGGCGGCCCAACATGATCTTCATCTTCTTCGTCTTCGTCTTCCTCGTCGTCGTCGGCCGGGTCTAGTAGGATAGTCGGATCCTATACGATCGAGGAGAGAAGAGTTGGGGTAGAGATAATCGGAGAAGCGATATATGATCGCAACCGTGCATGTTACAAATTTAAATATTGATTAAACAAGCGGAGGAGAGTAGGAGAGAAGGAAAGAGCCTTGAATCTTGGAAAGTTCTCCGCACAGGTAGGATCTCCGTCTGGAATTGCTAGCACTTTAACTACCGAGTACAGGACAGCTGCGTTGAGTTCGGGGAGCAGTAGGGCATGAGAGGCATGGCGGAAAAGGGTGACTTGATGCGCAAAGAACGCGCAGAGCCTCTCATTTCTTTTATTCAACAGGAACGATCATGAAAATTTATCAATCATGCACGGGTATATGTTGGAGTCCTGGAAGAGTGAAGAAGAGAGCGAGGGCTTTTCCACAAGAGAGATGGAGGAATATGGGGGCTTACAGTCGGGTCGAATAAAAGCCCCACGCAAGCAAAAACGAGCGGCCGCCCACCCCAAAAACATTGTGGCTGTGGAAGTTGTCAAGTTATTTTGCTCAGAAAGTCACCAAAATGCTTGTATCGCTCATGCAGTAGGAAAAAGCTCTGAGGATATAATCAGCATGCGAGAAAGAAAGATTTTACTAGGCATATTGGAGGATTTAATAAAAGATCAATGATCATGCCAAGAGAAACCTTCATGAAGGAAATTATGCTCCATCCAAGGTCTAATCCAATCCTCATTGTATCCTTAGACAATGCCCCAATGCAACCCGAATTTCAAGTTGGCCTTCTTCAGCTACATTATTCAAAGATCAATAATAAATCTGTTTTATACTTATACATTGAAGAAAATAATTTTTAGGCATACCTCTTTTGAGTCACTTTGATTTGAAGTCTTACTATTGACTTTTGAGCTAAATGTTGAATCTTGGACTCCCTATGAATTTTGGATTGGTCATTGATTTGGTTTGAAAATTGACTTCTAGTTTGTTTTTTTCTTTGGTTCATGTTTTCTAGGATTTTTACCTAAATTCTTTGTACTTGAATGACTTTAACTTGAAAAAACTCTCCAAATTTCACCTCAAATGAGCATATGAAATATGTTGTGATTTAATTCATTTATTAATCTTTCCAAGTATGTCAATACTCTTTATTGTCTCATCACATTAGAATGAGAAAGCTATGAAATCACTTGCCCCTTGGTCAAGCATATCATGAACTTTATCATTATGACACGGAAAAACCATAAGAAAAATTTATGAGAACCTCTGAAAAACCAAGATATTGAGGAATACAAAATACCATGAAATACATTCCCTTGAATATACCTTAGTCCATGTAACCCATCATGCCTCAAAAGAAGAGAAATGATGAAACACAATTTAGCTTGAAGAACTAAGAGAGTTGAAGGGGAGAGGACAATTAAAACATTAAAAGAATCTAACATGAACTTACTTTAAAAAGCGTAACGATTGAGCTAATTTGTTGTTTTGTGTGCCTAATACGAACTTTTAATTATTTTCTTCCAAGGAGTTTTTGAATGTTTGGATATTAGATTTACAATATTTTAAAAAAATTTTAACCCTAACCCTATAAGATTTGATAAAAAATGCAATTCTCTTGAGATGTTACCCATGACATCAAAATTTTTTTGAGATTATTTCATTGATTAAGAAGTTATGATATAATGTGACAAGAGCATTAGTGCCAAGATCTGATGCTTGATAGGCTTTCAAGATTTTGATCAAAACATCGAACACAATGGAATACATTGAAGCACCAAGAACCAATGATCCTATCATCTAGTATATATTAGAATTTACACTTATAGGGTTCACTTGAAGGAGTTCTTAAAGCTTTTCAAATTTCCAACCTTTAGTGATATCCACACGATTGCTAGACAATTGGATCTCCTTTTCAATACTCTTTACCGGGAGAGAAAGAGAAGAAATGAAAAAATTCTAATAAGTCTTGCATGGGCACCTTGAATTGTGGTTTTTTTTCTTATTTATCAATATTGGGTATATAAAATTTTCACAAAAACCTACCTCATATTTATGCTTATATCCACCAATGTACATAGACTTTATAAGTGGGATCCTTTGAGTCTATATATCTCCCTAGTTGATAACTTCGTAGACCTAATAATACCTCATTAGTTAACCTTATTAACTATCTACATCAACATAGAAATTTATTAATTCATGATTGATTCAAATCAATTGACAAGGAGAGTTGTCAGCCCATTGGGTGTAAGCTATACCACATGCCCTAAGAGATATGGAGTGTATAAGAAATTCCGTATGGAACCTTGCCATGAAAAGTTACCATGCACATATTGATGCGTCAAGGTTACCATAGAATCATTTGTCCACGCAAGACTCATACAACCCTTATCAATCGTTCAAGTTAACATTGATATGTCAAGGAAATCATCGAGAACTCCTCTGACATTTCCACTACCATGGCCAAGAATTTTATCTCATCTTATTCCTTTAGCCACTCTCTTAAAATACTGAGAGTAGACGGTCTCATCTTGACCACAAAATCATCTTCGATGAATTTATATTATATATAATATATGACATTTTAGAGATCCCATGACTAGGGATTTATAAGTCATTATCAAAACGCAGTCATAGATCCATAAGATATCTTTGGTGTCTCAAGTAAAATGATCACGTACAGAACTATGACATGAATTAACCTGATTGAAAGTTAGGTATGATACCATTATGAATTATTATGGATCAATTCGATGAACTCTTTCTCTAAAGAGAACCCACTATCTATCATTGGTATCTCCACACCAACGGCCAAAAGAGCAGGTATACTCACCGTATGAGTTGGATTAAAAAATGTTATTCTTTTCAAATAATTTGATATCCTTCACAAATATCCCACTAATAGGAATGTTTAGAATATTTATTTAAAGACTATTATTATATAGTGATCTCATCATAATTCACGTAGTCAGTACATATGCTCAAAGAATTTAGCACAAGAATGACAACGAATGAGTTTCATTTCTATTCATGTAAATGATATACATAAAAGTATGATTAAGATTATAGGCCATATAATATCCATTAGTTAAAGTATAGCCACTAAGGGTCCATATAAACACATATATGATCCAGCTATCTCTACATAAACACATATAATCCTCTCCTTCTCAATATAAAATTTTAAAGTTTTGCCTCTCTACATGATATTAGAGATGACGACTCTACCCTAGTACCAATGCCAACATCATCCCCGCTCTGCCACTACCTTTGCTTGGACATTGCTGTCATTGTTTCCAACTAGCCATTGCTGCTTCCAATTGAAGAGGCTGCCACCCAATCTTACAAGAGGCCAATAACTATCTTACAAGACTACTGCTTGGCCAATTCCATGTGCCCTATCCCAAACCAATCTTTGCCCTACACCCTAAGCCCAACCAACCATAGTCTAGGTAGCTGTCTTGGCACCCATGCGGTCATCACTTGCCTTACTGCCCAAGTCACCACTGCTAGTCTATTCTACTCCCTTGCTGCAATGACGTACATGTTGCTTAGTCTTGCTGGTTGTTTTGCCTTATCTGACGCCCTCTTCCAATGGCATACACTAACCTAATCGCTGACTATCATCATCTACTCTATGGGCTCCATCTCTTGTCCCCATTGCTTGGCCATCAAAGTCACCTATTGATGTTGTGATGCCATAGAAGTAGACACATCATTTGAATTATGGCCCATCTCTCTCAATCATTGTACACCATGGATGATTCTAGTTATGACTCATGGACATCTTAGGTTTCCACTTTGGCAACATTCATGCCTCCACTTTAGGCATATGCATGTTTTTTACTTTTAAATTATCTTGAATGATTGAATTGGGGACGTCTACCCATAAGACTAAAATCCCTTCCACACTATCCTCCCTCACTCCTACCATTGATTACCCACTTGTCTATGTTTTTAATGTTCATACTTGGTATATTCAAGGGTATGGATTGACCAAACCCATCTCTTCATTTACCTCCTTCATGTTGTTCTTTGTGTTCCCAATTTCTGCGCTAATCTTCTCCCCATCAACTCTATTAACCATACCCTTACTTGTGTAGCTATTTTCTTCCCTTTTTACTTATGTCTTCGAAGACATTTGTATTGGTCGAAGGATTATTTTAGGGCATTAGAACATTTTTGGCATCTATGAACTCATGTGAGACACTCCTTCCTTGTGACTTTTAGCTTTGTTTCTAGTTCATCTTCTACTAGTTCTATCTTGTGTCACCCGTTGACTTGGCTATCCCTATTTTTACCAAATGGGTTTAACATGGTAATATTTGTTTTTGGGTGTGTGAAAGTCGTGCCAAATGGGAAAATACCACAAATCTACCATTTGGGATGCGATGTCCTCACGACTACGAGTTCTAGTCTTAGTCATCTCCCCCCTCCCCTTGTGATGGCGCAAATCCTTTTCATAATTTTTTCCCTGATGCCTTATCACCCCTTGTTTTTGGGTGCACTGCATCTGTTCAAGAACATACCCGATCTCTCTTCAAGTTTGCTCATCTGGCCTTAAAAGGTGTATTGATTGGTTATTCTCGCTCTTTGATCTCTACATAGAAATTTCCCAAGTGGGTCCTGTTCCCCTGTCATTACATTGACCAAGACACCCCTATCCATCCCCCTTGTTAGACATCATCTACGTTGGCAAATGGGTCAATCAGTACTTAACTGGCCTTACTGGGCCTTCTCTCCATTTAACACACAATGGAGAGAAGCCCATAATGGGACACCCCAGGCCCAATACCAGCTGAGCCACGTGTTTTCCCGCTGAAAGACCAGCGACCTCGCGTTTAACGTGATTTCGAAACGCCGCGCTTCCGGCGGGGCCTGCTATTGGATGAACACCTAACCGTTAAACACTTTGGCCGGGAATTTCGAAATTTTAAACCGCCCGCCAACCACAGCGCATCTCTTCCGACAGTAATTATTCCCTGCACTTCAATCCTCCCCGACAGATCTATGCAAGAAAGATGGAAGCGCGGAACTACAGCCGTAAAGACAAATCTCTCGGCCTGCTCTGCCTCAAGTAAAACTTCTCCTCTAATCTTTTCCCTTTTTCATCTCTCTTTCTTACGTTAGTGGATTTGCAGCTTCACCAAGTTATATGATCGAGAAGGCGTGGATTGTGTCGGTCTGGATGATGCTGCCGCTCGCTTGGGAGTGGAGAGGCGCCGTATTTACGATATTGTTAATGTTCTTGAGAGCATCGGAGTGAGTCGATCTTTTTATTCGCCGATTTCTTTTTCTTGCTTGAGGTTTGAAGTGATTTTGCTTGTCTAGGTTTTGGCCAGAAAGGCTAAAAATTGCTACGCATGGATCGGTTTATCTGGGATTCCGACAGCCCTGGAAAATCTTCAGGTAGTTTAATTGCTACGCATGAATAAATCTAAGTCCCAGATTAATTAATTAATTGATTAATTAATTACCAAAATGTGTTTTCTATGAATGTTGTTAGAGAGAGGCGCATGGAGAGATTGCCGCCGGGGTCTTTTCTCCCACGCTGAACAGTTCCTCTTTACACAATGAGGTTTAGGGATTTAAAATGCATGTTAAATGTGAACCCCAATTTATAAGATCGGGATGATAAATTGGGGGGAAATGTACAGATATCTGAGGATGAAGAAGACAGCAAACCTTTATCGCAGACTACTCTTGACAGTCTTCCTCCCTGCAAAATAAAATCTGGTGACTCATTGATCCATTCTTCTTCATTCAAGGCTCAATTATTAGGTCTAAGCTTCTTTATGATATCTTCTTTGAAATTCATTGCAGTGGAGAACAGAAGGGAAAAATCTTTGGGGCTGCTAACGCAGAGTTTCGTTAAGCTCTTCCTTACGACCAATGTAAACCATTTTCTGCACCCAAAAAAAGTTTTCTAGAAAAATTGCTGAAATTCTTCGTTTCTCATTGAGCAGGTGGAAACGATCTCGCTCGATGAAGCAGCCAGATTGTTGCTGGGAGATGGTGACTCCACAATGAAAAGTAATCCATCGACACTGGTTAATTCCCTTGTTCTGAACCTGTTTGTCTGAGGAAATAATGTTCCGCTTTTTTCTCCACTGAAGACAACGGAGCAAAAGTCCGAAGACTCTACGACATTGCAAACGTACTGTCGTCCATGAAATTGATCGAGAAGGTAATTCTCATGAATCTTTCAGATAAAAATCAAACCTTTATGGTCCTCTCGGTGCAGACCCAGAGTTCAGAAAGCAGGAAACCGGCGTTCAGATGGATAGGATTGAGCATGAAGTCGATGCCAGCAGAAGTGATCCCGGCAGATAAGCATTGTAAGAGAGCTTTTGGCACAGATATGACCAACAAGGAACTTAAGAAATGCAGGTTCGAGTCTTTACCACTGGAAGGAAAACAGAAAAAAACAGCAGCAGTGGTGAAGAAAAAAAGCGAGGATTTGAAGGAATGCAATTTGACGGCAAGAAGGCAGCTACTTGGCAGATCGACAGGTTATGCCTTTGGGCCCTTCTGCCCAAACAATCAGCGCAGTATGGCTAGCCAGGAGGATGATGAAGTGAAGACTGATTTGGATTGGGAAGCCATGGCAGCTTCCTTCAACCCTCGATATCATAACCAGGGTAAGCAGAAACCTCAATTTAACAATATGATTAAATTGATCATGTATAACTTCATTTATACATAATTAAACACCGGAATGGGTTTGTGCATTGTTGCAGCCTTGAGTGAGATTTTCTCTCACTACATGGAAGCCTGGAAGACATGGTACTTGGAGCTTGCCCGGCCAGCAGATCAGGCACTCTGCAGCCAAATCCAAGGTGTATAAAAATCAGGATGAAATTCACTTAAAATTGTGCGGAGATCAAGAGCAGAGCTTGTGCTCAAGGTTTCTTCGGAGGAAAAATCATCCCACTAGCTCGCTTATTGGGGCCCGGTCCATCACACTGGACGCAGTGACAGCATTCTTCTGCAACTGTGGGTCAATGTTTGGCAGCTTGGGTATCTGCAAAGATGCCCAGGATCAAGAAAACAAATAAATTGTGCTATTTGTGAAATTATCTATGGGTGTTTGTGTAACATGAAATGAAGGCAGATATTTCTAATGTTCAATTTTTTAAGAATAACTCTCTGTGCAAGATATTTGTTTTAAGTACCTGAGCAAGAAGATCGATGGTTCGACGAAGAAGGCGAGCAAAATCTCCGTCATCCAAGGCGCAATCCATCATTATCTCTCTCCAGGTTAACCCTGATGCCCAGGCTTCCACCATTCCAGAAAATTGCTCATCCAACATGCAAGGTATCTAGAAGAAAGAGGCAAAATTATGTTACTTATTGAATTTGCCATAGCCTAGTCAATGGGTTTGACCTGCACGCCATGCTTCTCTTGGAGTTGTAGCAGAGAGATCCTTTGCTCCTCCAGATACTGCATCACTCCCATCACAACCGAGGATGGTTCATAAATATAACTGTGCCAAGAATAAGAAAATGGTGATCATGATAATTTTCAAGCATGGGATAGTCATTTTGGGATGTCTCTACCAGTTATTTTTCCAGGGACGGATCTTGATTCCTTCGGAGACTAGAGTAGAACAGACAGCAGCAAGTTGCGGCGGCTTCAAATCAGAGAGCAATTTATTTCTGAGGACCATTGCAAACCAGAGCTCATTTTCTCCTCGGATTGCAGCTGCGGTTTCTCCTAGAGGGTATATGAGGTGAGAGTTAATGTCCAGGGCTCTGGCTTCCTGTACCACATTGCTGATCTGACACCACAAGAAATTATCATAAATAGATGTTAAAAGAGACCTAAGAAATTATTTTAATTCCACAATAAGCAAATAATCATAGGAGGAAAGAATCTTATGTGCTACAGATATATATACCCAATAAAAGAGGAATTTTGAACTTCATCTTTGTTAAGCCAACAATGACCCTCAGTCTAGCGTTAGAGAACAAGAAACAAGGAGTGACATTGATGATGGGGATGCTTCGAGGGGTCCCAGGTCTTCTGATCTGGGAGACCTGGGTTTTTTCCCCTTCTCACATTTTGTCCTCCTTTCCATTACCCTGGGGCGATAACTAAACGCTCTGGCTCCTTCTTTGGTTAGCCATTTGGCCCTCCAGGTTTGGGCCCCATCAATGTCATTTAGGCTTCAGGGAGTATGTTGGATCATGAAGATCTAATGATGACTGTGGTATTCACCAGCCTCCCAGGTTGTGGCCTATCCATCTGGTAGTTGGTTGATTCGGGTGATCTTGCAATAACAAAAGGTTCCTTAAATAACTTTTGAAAACAAAGTGGCGGCGTTCTCCATCTCTAATTTCCCTCAGGAAGTGTACAGTGGAGGCATTCTAGACAGGATTATATTTCTCTTTAAATCGTAAAGTCAAAGGAGGTCCTATCTCACTCTACTCTATCCAATTATCACCTCTCTCTCATCCTTTTTTCACACCCCCAAAACTGGTGCTTTTTTTTTTCTGCATTGACCCTGATTAGATACCCTAGATCATACTCGATCCTGATTGACTGGTAGAATCCTTAATATTGATTGTTCTCGGAAGCCTTAACTCATGTACTTGCGCTGAGACATTTTCTCCATGATATTTGAATAAGGGTCGTGTTCAAAATTAGCTTCAAAAGGCAAAAAAGTTTCATTTTTTGCATTATTAGACGTTGTGAGGAGAAAACCTTGACTCTTGATAAACTCAAAACAGAAACAAAAAAAAGATGGATACCTGGAGAAACTCCTTCCAGCCAGAAGGTTCAATTTGTTCGATTCTTTTGATCAAGCGCTTAGATCTAGAATCCAATCTCTCGATTTTCTCCTTGGTAAAATTTGCATGATCTATGATCTTCTTAAAGTCTTTGAAGCCTTTGGCAGTTGTGATCCTTTTCTTCAAGCGTGTTACCTTCTTCTTCTGTTCTCTGTAACTCTCCACAGCCAACTGAAATGCTTCTGTCCATGGTTTTATCTAAACAAAGTAAACAACGCTGATATTCAAACTTCAAACATTGACTTTGTCCCTAAGTCAAAATGAGACATCAAATGGAAAGTTCTTTTAAAAAGACAAATGCTATTCATTCAAATTTTTTGTCATTAAAAATGACAAAAGATGAATGCAAGTAAAAATGAGCCCTCATATTTTTCAAAAAAGGATAAAAATAATCATAGTAAACTATGACTGCGATTTCTAACTAGACAAAAATTTAATTCTAGTAAGATAGAGGCTACCTATTAAATAAAAAGTTAAGGACAAAAACTAGTGCTAGTCAGATTGAGGTTTCCTATAATATAAACTTTGAGAAAAAACCGTATTACTAAGATTGAGGCAATCCTAGAAAAGAAAATATTGAAAAAGCCACACAAATGAAAAGAAGGGCTCCTATCTTCCATTATGAAAATAATTGGAAAAAAAAACTCAAGCTGGTAAGAAAAGATTGAGACTCCTACTAAACAAAATCGGAACAAAATGGTTATAGTAAGATTAAGCTTTCCAAGGAAGACTGATGTTTGTAAAATTGAGATTTTCTGTTAAAAAAAATTGAAAAAAAAAATAATTTTAGTAATACCGGTCCTGTCCACTACAGAAAACTAAAAAAACTGTTGCCAGTGAGATTGAAGCCTTCTTTTAAGTAAGAAACTAATGTGGTAAGAGCCCATTAATAACCTACAAGGAAGAAGAAACAAGGGACAGCTGTCCCCCCCAAACTGGCTACTCAATAAAGCCAATAGGAGAAGGCTACATCATTCCTTCTTCAAGAAGATTCAGGGAGAAATCCTACGAATAAAAGAAGGCCAATCCAGAGGAAAGGCAAGAAAACAGTTGAGAAATTGAGAGAGAGTTGAGGAAAGGGGCTCTCGAATCACTACCTTCCAATTCGGGCGAGAGAGAGCGAGGAGATACTCTTGTCTTTACTCATTTCTTGTACTTCTTGAAATTTCTTGATATTCTTTTAATCAAGATTCTGTCCTCAGTTGAGAGAGGGTAAGTCCAGGTAAGATCTAGGATCTTACGATAATGCTAGTAAGATAGAAGCTTGACATATAAACTGAAATAACCTAATTCTATTAAGATTGATCCTAGATATTAAGAAAATTGAATAAAAAATTAATGCTGATAAAAAGGAGGCTTCCCAGATACGGATTTTGAAGAAACTTAATTTTAATAAGATTGAGGATTTGTAGTATATTTTTTCAATAGATATTCACAAATCTATGAAAATTGAGGCTTCCTACAAAAGAAAACTGGAAAAAATAGAGCCTTCTTATCATGGAAAATTTAAAAGAAAATCTAATTCCAGAACGATCAAGTTGATTTAAAAAAACAAACAGGCTATATTCCGGTTCAAGTATCCATGGCAATACCTCATTATCCTCTGATAGGCTACTGAGAACCGGAACATTGAGACTCCATGACCATGTGTCAAGAGATCCAACCATGGAATAGAGAGGCCCAAATTCGGAATTGGCCAGTTTCTCCCACTGCATGGGTTCCTTGACGAAGAGCTCCTTCAAAGAGTTGAGAGGCAGGGCATCCCCATGAGACAAGGAGACATTAGGAAATCCAGTCTTGTACAAAGCCTTGATCCATTTTTCTGTAAAAAGGTACCACGTGTTGTCTGAACCTAATGCCACATAACAGCATGGGTTTGTGTTTTCTTCTTTGCCCAAGATCTCTTCGTCCAAATACACCTGCTGAATCACGTTTGACAAAATGATAATCACGTTTTACTTCAAAGATACAGCTGAAAATAATGATCATTTTCTGACAGGTTGGACATCAAAAGTATGGAGAGGGCGCATTTTCTGATAGAAGGAAGTACTGCATATGACATGAACGAATGAAATGTTATTGGCACCAACACTTCCATTAAGTTCACCAAATTTGTCAAAAAAGTGATCTTAATAACTACTACTCAAGAGAAAATTAGGAAACAATAAATGATAAATAATAACTGATAGTAAAGTCCTTGAATGAAAATTTGTACCCAGGGGAAATCTAATAATTTCAGAATGAATGGATCATAATGTAATTTGATGTTAAAAACCGCATTATTGTTTTGTTCAAAGAAAATTTACACAAATCTTAGTTCACCAGGACAGAAGAACCAGAAAATAAAATTAATGTGACATGAGGCACATATGCTGATATAAAAAAGATCTAAGGTCTGTCCAGAAGCAACAAATCCCCTTATCTCGGTGGGGATTTACTTTTACTTTATGTTTCAGACCAATTTCCTTCGTAATTTATTAATGGGTTATGCATACTCCAGACTGATCTGATAAGGTTCCCGTTATCAATAGGCACTCGAGAGAGACTGAGCAATCTTCTTAAGTAGGACTAGAGAGAAATGTTTACAAGAGAGAATGCAGTTGAAGAACAATGACAGGGAAACAAGAGAGAGGACAGATCTGACAGTCGCATCAACTAGCCAGCCAAGAAGCTGAGGGGAATCTCCAGGCAGCTGCTCAATGCTCAACTGTTTCTTGGCAATCCTCCGATTACTCTCCTGGTCTTTATTTATTGATGTTCCATACAAAGTGTCTCTATGGGGGAAGTTATAACCGCTGTCGGTCGAGAGTTTTCTTCTAAGTCTCTGAAAGGTATAAAGAGGCTTAACATAATCTTAGGTAAGAGGTACTTAGCCTCAATGAAGAGAGAAATCATCATGGTTTTCTTCTTCTTTTTCTTCGGGTACCGTCATACTCATTATTTTCTGACAAGATTTTCGCCTGGCTTCTGCTACGACGACGATTGATGACGAGGTCCTTGAGGCAGCGCATGATCCCGGACTCTCCCGTGGAATGTCCTCTATGCGCTAGGGCGGTAGAGGATTGCCAACACCTGTTCTTTGCCTGCTCCTTGGCCCAAGAAGTGTGGCGGGCGGCGGATGTCGGTCGGCTCGTGACGACCTCGGAGGAGGCATTCTGGCGGTCTCTTGGCGGCGGAGCTTTCCGTCGTGAAGCTGAGTGGCAATCTATTTTTGCCACACTTTGGTCCATTTGGACCCATAGGAATGAGGTCATATTTAGGGGTTGTCCCCCTTCCGCTGATGCTATCAAGCACAACGCGAGGGGGTTTGCGTCTTTTTGGCACCGAGGCGGTCTAGGCCCCTCGACTTCTGTACCCCTGTAGTACATGATCTGTACATTTCGTCATTATTTTAATGACATCGGGGGGGCACTGTTCCGGGGTGCCCTTCCCCCTCAATTCAAAAAAAAAAATTATTTTCTGACAAACCCAGGTTGGAAGCAACAAACTTGAGCAATACACACTCACAGTGACCCATTTATTAGAGCAATTCAAAGTACTAATTATATGACTTTTCTTTTAAGAAGAATACTCATTATATTACTAAGTTTGCCATAGTAACAGGTAAAATTACGCTTTAATTTAAAGATGAAGGCGGACAATATAGGTTGAAGACAGGCAGGAGATCATGATTTTACCGTGTTCAGAGTGTCAGAAACAGGAAATGAGTCAACTTTCCCAATATAGACACCAGAAACAAGCTGTTGAACTCCTTCATTATCCTTGTACTGCAAGCAAATAAATGGCAGGTTGTTATTATCCAAGCTTTCAAGCACAGGTCTCCATCCAGTCATCCTCTCTAGCTCCATATTTCTCCTCAATTCTGCGCGAACTTTCTTTTCTACCTGAGAACCAAAAAACAGTGTTGCAGTTAACACCATCACATTATACAAAAAATACTCTCAAATTTAAAAATCATAGAGAGAAAAGATAACGATGAGAAAATTTTTGCAGGTAAATCATTATTCAAACAACCATCTAAGTTGCAAGGTGTATCTGAGCTTAAATGAATCTTCAGCTTCAAAAGAAACAACCATAAAAAACTGAAGACAAATTAGATCAAAAAAATTTATGGGTTTAGAAAGCAAAGAAGCAAGGCTTTACTCTTAGATCTTCCTGAAGTTGTGAGATCTCGCTATACTCTGTATCTGATAGCTGTTCTCTACATTTTCTATCAATAGAAGCATCGCTGGACTCTGATGACAGATACTCAATTTCCTCTTGAATCCTTTTAAGTTCCTCCTTTGCAGCGAGCATCACGTTACTTCCAACATAGTTGCCAAAACTCTGTTCTATCAGTTTACGGGCTTCATCAAGTGTTCTTCCTGAAGAAAGACTTTTCGCATCTGACTCCTTTGTTCGCACCGTTGTAACTTTTTCACCCTGCACCGCAATCTCAAAACTATTAAACCTTGCAAGAATAATATGCACACGTGTCAGGAGAAGCAGGATACGTACTGCGAGTAAATTAAGAACCATTCCATACGAAGCAGTGAATTGCGAAACAAGCGGCTCAAGTCCCGCAGCATGAAGCTCAAAACATTCTTCAGCCCCTTCATAAGGAGTCTGTACAAGAACCACATGACCCTCTTCATCAATACCTCGTCGGCCAGCTCTCCCAGCCATCTGATGGAGTTCATTAGGGCTTAAGAGTGAGCGACCATTCTCTTTCCTCTTACTGAGGGACCCAATAACAGCAGTCCTTGCTGGCATATTCATGCCGGCTGCAAGTGTTTCGGTGGCAAAAACAACCTTCAGAAGCCCTTGCTGGAAAAGTTCCTCAATAAAAGACTTCCAGATAGGCAAACAGCCAGCATGATGAGATGCAACCCCATTTAAAAGACCCCTTATTGCGTTTTCTTTTACAGCATCAGGGTATTTGAGTTTTGAATGTTTTTAATGCCAGCTCAACTTTTAACCGCTCAAATTCATTTAATAGATTGGAGTCTTCCACATACTGAACTGCTGCATCACATCCTTTTCTGCTAAAGATGAACCAAACCGCTGGGAGCATGTTCTTTGCCTGAAGTTGCCTCAGTGTATCCCTAATAAGGGGAGTCTGGAGAAAATAAGAACTTTTTATTTGACCTAAAAAGAAACCAAAAACACAAATAAAGAGGTTTCTTGATAAAGGACCAACCTGTGAACGACGTAAGACATTTATGTCATTCTTTGATAGCATTGACTGTCTAGAAATATTTCCAATTCTGTTGTTCATTTGCTCACTTCTGTCCTTCCTGGAATTCCTTTTCCTCGGTGAATCCTCCCAGTATGGTTCTACTTGTGAGGAAGAAAGTTGTAAATAATCGAGAGACAATTTTCTGCACAGCATACAATGTAACTATAAAAGCAATATTGCATCATTCTTTCAGACTTAAGAAAAGGTGCAAAATAGTAATACCGACAGCAAATTTCGGAAAAATAATTGGGGATTGACTGTACTCTTTTGAATTTCTTAGGCTCACTTCCCAGCTAAGATAATCCATTTTCTAAATAGTAAGTGAAAACCACCTGGTTGGGCTCGACATTGGGGACCTCAGAATCCAACTTAGTGTTTATGGAAGGGAGAAAGCTGGGAAACAGTAGAGAGACTGTCATAAGAACCAGAAACATGTCACCTTCATTCACTAGGATGTCCCGTTAAAATAAAGGTTACATGGGATTATAAAGTGAAAAGAGGAATACTACACAAGTAAAAATGGAAAAAAATACATAAGGGCCTACATGCAAATAGGCTGACCAACAGCAAGAAACCTAGACACTGTAAATTTATGAGAAAAAAAATTAAGGGATTCGACGCTATACTTTTGAATAACTATCTTAGGCTCACTTTCCCCCTACAATCACATTTTTAAAAAAATATGCGATTCTATGTAAGTATTATGAATTCGATACTGTTCGGAACCATCATGCAAAATAAATAGACAAAAACTAGAGACTGAGTTAAAACAATGTAAAAGGCATGAACAGAATCTTCATACCTGTTCAGTTTTTGTCCCTTTGCATCTACGAGTGGAAACAGAGAGTTTTTCAATGAAAAGTGCCATGTCAATGGAACTGGTCTTTTGCCAGATGATACCAGGTCGGTTTTACCATGAATCTAGGAAAAAAGACAGTAAAACGACTGAAAACTCTTTTATGCCAAAAAGTGCAAAGCAAATAAATATTTTGACCCATTATGCTGCAAAGATCAAAGTCTGATTAGTTAAATGGTTGTCATGAACAGGAGGGTCCCTAAATTATATGCAAAACAAGGAAGCTACCTATCATCTAAGAAAACCAACAAGCAAGTAGATGAAGCAATAATATAAAACCAATCTCGGTTACACATTCCTCCTGAGCAAGATTTAAGTTGAAATGGAAGAATATGTGCAATGACAGTTAACCCATTTTCTTTCAACTAGAAAAATATAGTTGTCACTAATTTTTCTCGAAAAATATAGTCATCACTAATGGTTCTCTAAGAATGGTGCCAAAAAGTTTTGCTTTTTTCACAAAAAATATTAGGTGTTTCCTACCTCCCCAATCCAACCAGCAAGCTCATCAGGATTCGCAACTGTTGCTGAAAGGCATAGAAGTTGAACCTCCTTGGGACAGTAGATGACCTATTGTCAAAGGAACGGATACTATTCATATAATAGAAATGAAAGGTCAGATCAAGCATAAGAAAGAGTCTATTGGTTGCATACTATTTCCTCCCACACAGTACCACGAGATATGTCACTTAGATAGTGAACTTCATCCAGCACAATCACATCAACTTCAAATAATCTACCCCCTGAAGAAATCATTCCAATGCTGTACAATGAAAACAGCAACAACATCACAAGAGGCTAAGCTTGAGAGACAATTTTTAATTAAAATCAGAATCTAAAATGCTATAATGTTGACAGTACTAAAGAAATCAATATTGCAAAAACAGAACCAATCATCAAACTGATGGAACAGTTACATATTTAAAAAACCTATTCAACTTTATTTTTTTAACATGGAGACAACGCTGCAACATGCTTTAAACCAAAACACTCGTCCATCTTTCTCATTCCACAGAACCCGCATCTATCTTAGCAGGGAGCATCAAAGAGTCAATAAATATAGATCATGCGCTGCAATGAATATCCAACAATCATATGAAATTATGAAAAAAACTAGGTTGTTGTCGAGTAACCTCTGGTGAAAGAAACTTCCAGGTTTGTAGAAAAAGAGCATACTTCATTTCTCAAAAATCACCCTTAAATAGGGTGAAAATTATGAGGTAAGACCCATTTGTCTGTTAATGGATTTCTAAATCTTATTGGGTCCACTTAAGGGCATGCTTACAATAAAAAGAGTTAATGAAGGCATAGAGATAAACACAAGGAAAAAGTACAGAGCAAAAATACCAGCTGATATTTAAACATCCCCTCCCTTCAAACTGGAGCGTGGACGTTTTCCATGTGCAGCTTGGACAGCTTCCATTAAATTAAATTAGCGGATAGTCCTTTAGAGAAGATATTAGCCACTTGCTCCCCTTACCATACATACAAGCTTTATGATTCAACCTACAATTTTCTCCCTGATGAAATGCTGATTTATCTCTAAGTGCTGGGTACGCTCATGTTGTAAAAGATTGTCAGCAACCTCAACGGCTGGCTTGTTGTCACAGTAGAGCATAATTGCTCCTTACACAGGAATTCTGATATTTTTCAAGTAATCTTTTTTTCCACACTGTTTCTTTAATTCCCAGATCCACAGCACTGAATTCTACCTCACATTGGATGTCAATGCAAATGGTTGTTTCTATCATCACCATATAACAAGGCTCCAACTAATGAAGGAGCAATAGGCCTGAGGTTGATATTTGAGTGGTCATTGATCATGCATGCATAACCGGCAAAGGTGTATATCTCAACATACAAACTACATCATCTTTTGAACAGAAATCCTTGGCCAATTGAGTCCTTCAGGTATGACAATATCCAATAGGTTGCCAAGACCCGGCTATCAGGGATTACGGATATGCTATGTAAACCCACTATGAAGGCAGCATCCCATCTTATATAACTCAGAACAGATTCAGAAAGATATTCCCCATCAAATTGAGTGATTCTCCATTCCAAATTTATAGCAAGTTCAGAAGGCATCCTTATGGTATTCAATTTTGCCATTGATGCAAAACTTTAAAATTATTAATACCATAGGAATATGTAAATCCTTTACTAACCAATTGAGCCCCATAAGTCTCTGGAGACCCATCATCCATTTATTTGGTAGAATTCAATCATTTGCATTCAACTGTTTTCCAACTCAGAGGAAACCTACAAGTTCCCAAATTCCCTGGGATAGGTGGAAGTAGTTCACACATTTCCCTTTCTCTAAAGTGGAACCTGAAGAGACGATTCTAATCAATGTTCATCTTGATGACAAGACATCATCTCGCTCCAAGAACCTTAGATTTTACGGCACTTGTACTTTCACCCCTAGTCATCTCTCCAGGTGCCCTAACTCCCTCAAGACAGATATCTTCAGATTATGCTCTTCAGATCTTACCCAGAGCCTGCTCTGAAAACATATTGAGTGGCCTTAGTAGAGTGGAACTTCCAGGCCTCCACTAGGTTTTGTGAAAAAAGAGCACATTTCAAGGCACAGAAGCCACCTGTGAATAGGATTGCAAGTTAAGAGGTAGGACCTGCTTGTATCCATTAAATAGATCCATGAATTTTATTGGATCCACTTGAGATATATCTACAATGCAAAGAGATATTGAGTGTACTGATGCAACCTTAGCAGGAACAATGCAGAATATGGATA
Organism: Lemna minuta; assembly: GCA_024174645.1. Classification (NCBI taxonomy): domain Eukaryota; kingdom Viridiplantae; phylum Streptophyta; class Magnoliopsida; order Alismatales; family Araceae; genus Lemna; species Lemna minuta. Next base: position 17,917,568 of record CM044102.1, on the reverse strand, counting down.
TGAATCCACAACCCACGCTCAACAAGAAGAAACTATGTCTTGTATCCACAGAACTAACCTCTTCAACCCTTGAATTCACATGTTAATTGTACTTGAGTCCACAAGGCACTAACACACTCAGATGAGAAAAAGCTAACCTCTAAAAAATGGATAGCTAGAATTCTGTCCTCAAAGGATATAGGGGGCCTCATCTAGGCCTCAAATTGTAAGGGATCATCCAAAATGACAGGACACATGAAAAGACATTATAAAGATAGGACGATGACTGTTATTTGTCAGCAGGGATATCAAAGGACAGAATCAGAGGAGAAAACATGAGATTCTAGACTCCGACAAAAAATTTCTACAGCTTCTGAATCTGATACAAGTAATTCCAAGTTCCGATGTGATCTACATTAGATCTTGTCAGCTTCTAGAAGATTCTTTCCCCAGTCCACTAAGATTTTAATGGGGCTCATGAAAGGGGATCCTGGGCTACATCATGTACAGACATAAACACAAGGGAATATACAAAGAAAACAGTACGTAATGATATCCAATAGTAATGATCAGATTGCCAAGATAAGCACCAAAGTTAGGTTTGACAGCTAAAGAGTTTACTCTTTGAAGATTTGAACAGCATGGTCCATGGTATAATATTTTAGATATTTTTCTTACAACCTTAATGAATACAAATTTTTTGATTGACTGTCCACAGAAAGGAAGGACAGCTCTGACATCAAGCATGATTTTGAACAGTTCAGAAACTGGTCTTCGGTTGGCTCTTCAACAGAAGGCCAAAGATCATCTGGAAGTTTAAGAGTACGAAATAGTCAGGGCTATTACACTGGATTGTGATCAGAGTAAACCAGTATGTTTCAGAATTGACCAATTATTCAAGGAATTAACCTTTTTATAGATTAAAAGTGTAAAGAACACCTCGCGTGATCTTCGGATCTTCTAACAGGGTTCTAGGGTTTCGGAAGTAAGAACAGAAGAGAATACAGAAAGAGGGAATAAGTAGAACAAGGAAAATCGATATCTTTATCATTAGCCTTAAGGTGAAGCTTATGGTGCCACCCTGGACTGGGGCGAATGGACCACACCTCGGCGTGGAGATTCCCCCGTTATGACGGGTCTCCGGGGGATCTTCCTGATGGTCCAGTCTTTCTTCCGGCCCCAGTTGGGGGACAGGGCTGACTTCAGATTTTGGGAGGACAACTGGTTGGGGCAGGGGCAGCTGGCTGGCGCCTTCCCCCATCTCTACAGCCTTGCCCCGGCCCCGAACACCACAGTTCGGTCTGCATGGACTGGCGACTGGACCCCGATGCTACCACTGGCACTCTCGGACCAGCGATTGGCTGATCTCCAGGGCCTGCAGTCCCAGCTGACGGACATTAGGCCCCAGGAGGCGACAAAGGGATGCGTGGGTCTGGAGGCAACCTCTCTTCTCGGCCAAGGCGACATATCACCTACTCTATGGGCAGATGCCCCCCGAGGACCCTCAAATTATCTAGAGGTGCAGGTTGGTTTGGAAGCAACGCATTCCGCTGAAGATTCGTATATTTGGATGGCTTCTCTTACGGCAGCGGCTCATAACCCGGGTCATGCGCTAGCGCATGCTTCCGGCCACTTCTGTGAGCTGCCCTCTTTGCGATGGGGGCCCAAAGGACTGCTCTCACCTCTTCTTCCTATGCCCGTGGGCTCAGGCGGCATGGAGGGCGGCTGCGGTGGCCCGTCTCTCCATGACATCTAAGGAGACATGCTGGAGATCCCTATCGGGGAGTTTCTTCAGGAGGGAGGCGGATTTTCACCACTCTGTGGGCAATATGGATCCACCGGAACGAGGATGTCTTCAGGGGAATCACCCCGTCCGGCGATGTCATTATATACATTGCCGAGGGGTTTTATTTTTCTTGGCACCTAGGCGACGCATGCCCCTCGAACTATGTGCCCCTGCTACGATAGATCTCGTTGTCTCTTTTCATTAAGTCAATGGAAATTGGGGGCACCGTTCGGGGTGCTTCCCTCCCTTAAGAGAGTTTTATACGAGGAGTTTTTATACGACCGTTATGCCTGTAACGGTTATTTAGTCTAACGGTACATTGTAAGGGTAGAAAAGACAAGTTATAATAAACTAGCGATTAGGACAAAAATGCCCTAATCACTGACACTCCCCCTTCAAGCGCAAGAGTGGATTTTCTTCATTCCAAGCTTGGAGAAGAGCTTGGAGAAAGTCTTGATAGGTAGCCCTCTAGAGAAGATATCCGCACACCGTTCAGTGGAGTTGACATGACTAGTCTCCAAGATTTTTCCATCGAGCTTTTCTTTAATGTAGAAGCAATCAATATTGACGCATTTAATCCAATCATGGTAGACAAGATCATGTGCAATGTGAATAGCTGATCGGTTATCACACAATACCCGGATAGGCTCTTCATAAGATATCCTTAGCTCTTGGAGAATGCCTTGAATCCAAAGGACTTCATCAATCCCACTAGACATTGCACGAAATTTAGCACCAGTACTCGATTTAGACACGACATGTTGCTTTTTACTTCTCCATGTCACTCAATTTCCCTGAGCATGGTACAGTACCCTGTTGTGGATCTACAGTCAATCAAAGAACCAGCATAGTTAGATTCAGAGTAGAGAATTAGATCTAGCTTACCTGTCTTCATGAAGGAGATCCCGAGCCCAGTAGTGCCTTTGAGATATCTCACCACTCTGTGAGCCGCTTGGAAGCGAGATCGTTGAGGACTATGCATAAATTGACTTAGAACATTCATCGAATAGGATATATCAGGCCGGGTATGAGATAGGTACAGTAGTCTTCCAATCAATTTCTGATATGAAGTTTTTTTCAATGCTGGGGTCATCTTCTTTTAGTGTGAGTTTATGATTAACCTCAATAGGAGTATTGTTAGCGTGACAATTTAATAGTTTGGTATCTTCTAAGATATATAGGATATTTTTTTGCTGAGTCATGAGCAGTCCTCGGCTGGCCTTAGCAATCTCTATACCTAAAAAATATTTCAAAGGTCCAAAATTTTTTACTTCAAAGTGTTTAAATAGATTATCCTCTAAGTGTTTTGCTTCAGCTGTATTATTTCCGGTAATAATGATATCGTTCACATATACAACTAGAATTGATACTCCCCCTGCACGAGAGTGTCGGAAAAACAGAGTATGATCACCATTACATTGCCTATATTCCATAATTTCATGATCTTAGTAAACTTCCCAAACCAAGCTCTAGGGGACTGTTTCAGTCCATACAGAGCACGTTTCAATCTATACACCTTGCCTTTATTCGTATGGTTTTTATATCTTGGAGGAATTTGCATGTAGATTTCCTCTTCTAGTTCCCCATTTAAAAAGGCATTTTTAATGTCATATTGATGTAGTTCCCAGTCTAGATTGACAGCTAAGGATATTAGTATCCTTACTATGTTTAATTTTGCTACAAGGACAAAAGTGTTTGTATAATCAATCCCATAACTTTGGGTGTAGCCTTTTGCTACTAACCTTGCTTTACATCTTTCCAAACTGCCATCTGCATTATATTTTATGTTGAAAACCCATCGACATCCTATTGGTTTTATGTCTGGCTTGTTTTCCACTTCTTCCTAGGTGTGATTTGTGAGTAGGGCCCGCATCTCCTCCTGCATAGCATTGCGCCAATGTATAGTTTTTAGAGCTTCATCCACTATTTTTGGAATGGAACTCCGATTGAGTGTAACGAGAAAGGTTTTGTATGCAGGAGAGACATGAGCAAATGTCAAAAACTTGAAATAGTATATGGATGGGCTTGACACATGTACAACTAGGTTTGCAAAGGGCAAGTGGGAGATTTTCTAGCCTAGAGTGTTCAGATAAATGGTGATTGACTGGTTCAGGAGGGCTGTTCTCGGTAGAAGAGGGGATAGTTGGTTCCATAGTTTTCTGTCTAACATAATATTTAGGAAAGTAGGTGAAAGAGGTAGGTTGAGGAGCTGAAGTTTCACCTTCGTGATTAGGTGTCATCTGATCAAGTATGGGTGCCTCAAATAGGTGTAATGAGGGGTATTGTAGTGGTAGAGAGTTTTCTATCCTCTTAGTTGCAGACTCATCTTGAGTAGGAAGTGAGGGATAACTGTCTTCAGTAGAGGGAGATATAGTCAGAAGGAAGAAAGTATTCTCGTCAAAAACTATATCTTTAGTGATAAAAATACGTTTAGAAGTTGGGTCATAGCAACAATATCCTTTTTGAGTAGTGTAGAACCCTACAAAGATGCCTCGTATTGCCCGAGCAAATAATTTACCAAAGGGCATTTTATGGGTATGAATAAATACTACATATCCAAATACTCGCAGTTTATGTCCATTCCGTAATTTAACCTTTGGGAACTGTTTTTCTATCAATTCTATAGGACTGCGTAATCCGATAACCTTAGATGGGAGTCTATTGATAAGATGAACTGCAGTCATAAGAAGGAAATTTTAAAAATTCTTAGGTAGAGAAGCTTGTATCATTAGGGTCCTTGCTTTGTCCATAATATCACCAATTTTCCTTTCAGCAATACCATTCTGTTGTGGTGTATATGAACATGAGGTCTCATGTTGTATTCCTTCACCCTCAAAGAATTTTTTTAGTTCATAATAACAGAAGTCTTTGGTATTATCGATCCAAAAACCTTTAATGTGGACATCGAATTGCCGTTTTATCATATGACAAATGTTTTGTCGAATTTTTTCCATCTCATACTTCTATTTGAGGAGGTATAGCCAACTAAATCTGCTGTAGTCGTCAATGCAAACTAAAAACCATCTATGACCTTCTAAATCAGTAGTAGAAGAAGGTCCTCATATATCACAATGAATGATTTGGAATGGCTCGCGACATCGGTTTTGTTCTAATGGATAGGTATTTCGCTTCAATTTGGCCAATTGACAGGCATTACAAATCAGATCATCAATAGAACAGTTTTTAGACAAGGATGGATACATCATTTTAAGAAGGGTAAGAGACGGATGGCCTAATCTTCTATGTATGAGTGTGGCCTCCTTCTTGGCAGGAACACTCGTTACTGCTGACACCATGAATTTCTCTTTCTGTCTAAGAGTCCCTGGAGTTATCAGTAGATGATAAAGTACATGGCAAATCCTAGCAAGTCGAATCCTCCATCTGTGAACCTTGTTATACAAAAACGCATCAAAGTTATCAAAAACTATTCTATACTCCCTCATCTTAGCTAGTTTTTGGATTGAGACCAAGCTAATAAATAATTTGGGAACATGTAATACTTGAGTGAGAAGTCCTATGGGTTCTAATTTAATCCTTCCTATTCCGGCCACTTGGAGGAGTGTAACATCGGCAGTTTGAACCTTTTTATCTGAGACACAAGGTTCATATGACAGGACATGGGTATATGTGGGAGTCATATGATCAGTAGCTCCTGAATCCAAAATCCAGGAGGATTGCAGTGTTTTTTTAGGAGAAGGAAACAAATTGAACAACAAATAAGGCGTACCTGTCTTAGCCAAAGATGTCGAGCCGATAATCGATCTAGAGGAGCCAGACGAGGTAGAGGATGCCATTAGATTTTGTACATGTTGTTGTAGGAGGTCTATCTTCTGTTGTAGATCTTGAGAAGCACGAGGTTGTATTAAAATAGTTGGTGGATGGGTAGGAGGTGGTAGTAAAGGAGGTTGAAAATTATATGAAAGCCGTATAGGTTGTGGGTTCCACGGTATAGATTGGATTCCATCAGGGAATCCTCCTTGAGCATATGAAGGGTATGCAACCATATGTGCATGTGAAAATTTCCCATTCATATCTTGAGGAGGTCTGCCATTTAATTTCCAGCACTTCTCCTTGGTGTGTCCCTTCCTTTTGCAGTAGTTATACCATTGATTTTCTCGATTTCTAGGCTGACCCTTCTTAATCTCATTCACTGGCGATGCTGATTGTCCATTCTGAGTAGGTCAACTAGATCTCTAATCGGTGATTGCAAAAACAGAACATTCACTCACCCCCTTTTGTTCTTGAAGACGGCTCTCTTCATTCAGCAGTTGAGTGATAGTATCGCCGAACAACAGTGGTGCTTCTCTGCTAAGTAGCTGGCCTCTAATGCCTTCGAATTCAGACCTAAGACCTTGGAGGAGACGATAAACTCGATCCATCAAGATGTACTCCCGTTCCACCAAATTGTGGGACGATAGTGATCTATCTCTCTATAAATGTCACTTAACTCGTTGTCATACGTGAGAACCGATCTCTCACCTTGTTGAAGTGCACAACTTGGACTAACTAATTGGGCAAACTTCGATCGATCATTTATCTTGGAGTGGTATTTGTGTACAGCGTCTCAAATGTCTTTTACAGTTTCATACTCTATGAACCGATTCACCAATTTGGTTGTCATGGAGTCAAGGATCCATATATATAAAATTTCCTCTTCTGCTGTCTAACATTTGAAATTTAGGGTCTGTTTGAGGAGGAGTCGATTCTGTTAGGTGATTATTCAGCTTTCGTGGCCGGAGTATAGCCTGAATGTAGCGAGTCTATAGAAAAAGATTGTGGCCAATAAACAGGCTCTGGACGGTTACCACAAGAAGTTGAGTGAACCAGCGATCTCCCCCGATGATAGATAGGCTTGGGGAAGGAGTAGGTATCTTGGTGTCACCACCGGACACCTCTTTTGCTGGGCTAGATTGAGAAATAGGAGTTTCTCCCTTGATAGTAGCATCCATTTTCCAATGTATACCCAAAGAAATCCTTTTGAAGAAAAAACTTTCGCAAGTCCAAAAATTTCGAAGGTCTGTTCAAAGGTGTTGACAAACACAGATCAAGAGGGAAGGACTTCTACAGAATAGATGAGGTCCTACCACTGAAATCTGATCTCCTTCCCACTGAAGTTGCAAAAAAAAAAATTGTCGATTGTGTTCGTATCACAACGATGTCGACAGAACGAATGAAGAGTGGATTTGAAAAGAAGTGGCGTCGACAGAGTAGATGAAGAAAAACCTACCACTGAAGTTGCGAAAAAGAACACTTGGCTGATTGTCGGAACCTGGCTCTGATACTATGTAAACAACACCTAGCGTGATCTTCGGATCTTGTGACTGGGTTCTAGGGTTTCGAAAGTAAGAACAGAAGAGCGTACTGAAAGAGGGAATAAGTAGAACAAGGAAAATCGATATCTTTATCATTAGCCTTAAGAGAGTTTTTATACAGGGAGCATATGACCGTTACGCCTGTAACGGTTATTTAGTCTAACGGTACATTGTAAGGGTAAAAAAGACAAGTTACAATAAACAAGCGATTAGGACAAAAATGCCCTAATCACTGACAAAAAGCATTCATTAGTAACAAAAAGAAACTTTCCTTCCTAAAATAGTGGGACACTATCAACAAGAACCGTGAAGAAAACATGAGGCTAGGGCATACAAATTCAGAAACTCATCTTATTTAAAAGAGACTGGTTATGAATGAGCAGGGACTATTTGGAGAATCATAGTTTTTTTTTATTGAAGTACAAAAGGGCTAGTCACCCAACAAAGCAGCGTTCAACCCAGTTTAGGGGCTATCAGTAACTATCTTTCATCCTAATCTTGTTTCATCTCTTTGTCTCCATATGAGGCTTGGGGAAACCAAGATGTCATTAGTTCCTCTACCCCATGGACCACACTATCTATAAATGCCAGTCTCCCCCTGAACATCACCTCATTTTGGTGTAACTATATTGCACATATTACCATCAATATTCACCCTCCTTCCTCCTTACTTTTATGACCGCCTAGTCGTATTGAGTCCCAAAAAGTCGTCTTGTAGATAGCATCCACCAATGTTATACCCTCTGTGACCCATATTGTGCAAGCGAAGGGACACTGAAAGAATAGATGCTTACAATCTTCTGCCCTTCCTTGACACAGAACACATTTGTCCAATGCATCTAGGTAAATTTTTTTCCAAAGTACCCGAGTCATCAGCCTTTGCCTCAAAAGAAGCCATCCGAAAATCCATAGCTTTAAAGAAACTTTTTACTTCCAAATGACTTGACATGCTTGAATAGTTGTCTCGTCCTCCATCCTTTGTCTTTCTTAAATTCTCTTATAGGCCTTGTGGACTGAAAAAGGAACATTTTTCAACTCTCAGGCATCTTTTTCGTCGCTCAATGGTCTCAGCTGCACTAGGGACTGCTACATTTCGAGAAACTCCTTAACCCTTTGATCTGACATTTCTCTGTCAAAGATTAGGCTCCGTGTATTGTCCCGAACAATCGTCAATCGTGGCGTCAGGGTTCAGCGCAAGTGCAAAAAGTTGAGGAAAGGCCTCTCTCAAAATTCCTCGCGTTGACCATGCATCCACCTAGTACTTAAATATCATGTTGTCCCCTAACTTGGCTTTGAATAACTTGCATATGCTTGGGAAGATCTGTCTTAAGCCTTGCCAAAATGGAGATGCACCTCTGGTCAAGGCCGATAGGCTCTCCCAGTTCAACCCCCCTGCCGTAGCTGTTCCTCAATATTGATGTAGCTAAGTCCTCTTGAAGGCCCCTAATCTTGGTCACCGACTTTGTCAGTAGAGTTGTATTCATATGTTAGACGTGTAAGATCCCCAGTCCCCCTCGCTTGGTAGGTTGACAGACAACATCCCACAAAACCATTGCCCAGCAACAGTTCTTTCCTGGTCCGAGACCTTTCTATAAGAAACACCTCATCAAATCCATGAGAATCATAGATTTATGATTATACTTCATAATGTGAGACAAACCTAGCATCCCTAATATTGTTCAAACCAACCACTGGAACCTATCTTGTGCCATTTACAAAAGAACATCGGGCAAAAGAAGCATGACTACTTTACTTGCAGTTGGCATACTAATTGAGAGAGTTTGCAGCCGATTCTCCAATACTGAAGGTAAATGTCATTTGCATTCCAGAGGCAGTTTTCTTCCCACTGCATACTGAAAACAACAATGGTCCCTTCTTTGTCAAGGACTGAAAAGTCATGACACCTAGTTCTTTGACTGTGCAAATTTAGATTCATCTCATTGTCATTATTAGTGAGCAGAACCTTTGAGATATTCCTGCCGCTGAAGAAATTTCTTTATTTAAAGGCAGATTCTGAAGGTAAATATTGAATATCAGCTTCAACAGTCCTAAGTCTGCACTGATGGCAAAATCATTACCTGAGATTCAAGAATATCCAGAGTTCCCCAGAGGTCCTAGGCACAAGACTATTTACTTTTCCCTTCCCCATGGCCTGGTCCTTATGGGCCTTCCCTTTCTTTCTTCTCATATAGGTAACAATAGGACCATATCAATTTATTTTTTTCTTTAATACCATGGTACAATGACGGTGAAGATGAAATATACTGAATGATAGACAGTAAAAACAAGACTACAATCTGTTGGTCAAATCAGATTTTGCCCTTTCAATATGAAATAATGCAATAAAGTAGTTAAAAAAGTTAAGACAAAAATTGAGTTACCAAGGAACTCATATTGTAATGTCCATCAAACGAACACTAAAAAATGTTAGAGCATAGTTACATCGAGGGATGTAGTTGACAGCCAATCCTTCAATTTACAAGGAACTCATAGTGTCTTAGCCATAGAATTGGCGTAATCGGATAGTAGATGAATAGTATAAGGTAACATTGATGGGTGTTACTGATGTTAAAAACAAATTGTAAGATTGTGTCAACTCAATCTTAAAAAAAAAATTTGGAAGATTGTGTCAAGTAAAAAAAATTTGTAAGACTTTGTAAAATTTTCAAAGGTTATACTTTACTCTCTCATTTATTTTCACATATATCTCCAAATTAAGGATCACTTATATATTATTCATTAACCCATGTAAACTGATACCTATCCAGTAACATCATAAACCCCTTTAATGCCCAGGACACTGGTCCCTTCAGTTTCTTCCCATGAAAATCAACAAAATGAAGCCAGAATCATCTTAGAAACGCAACACAGAAACTACAAAATCTTGCAAATAAAATTAAAATCACTTCACGAGGATCATTAAAGAATAAAAATAATTCAATGTACGGCAGAAACATCATGTTGAAACATAGAAACCTAAATCATCAATACATGAAAAATTAATGCGGCCAAGTGTAACTTCTATATTCACCTTTGATAGAGCATATTACGCAATATTTCTGTAGTCATTATCATTATTGGTGCATCTTTATTTATGGCTGTATCTCCAGTTAGAAGGCCAACGCTATTTTCACCAAATGTCTCCCTGAATATAATTCAACAATAATGGTAAGCAAATATTTTATGAAAGACTAGGTTAACAGAAGCCTTATGCATTTTCAAAAATATAATGATCATAATAGTCTTCCACAGGAACTGTTATGTCACAGATGAATGATACTTCTTGCAAGTAATAAGGCCCAACTAGTTTACTATTGCTCCAAAGATTGATACAAACGTAATTAACCGTGATAAAAATAATGGCTTTAAATTAATGGCCCACGACTTTAGTCTTTGTATCACCTTTTCAGACTGTGCCCTCTTATTAATGAAAGTATCAAACTATTTTCATACTCTCTCTCTCTCTCTCTCTCTCTCTTCACGGCTCCCTTCCCTGCACCTCAGTTCCATTCAGCATCAAACTAGGGCTGTCCGCCGGAAGAAGACTGACATCATAATCCACAGCATCAGAATCCAGATTCTCTAACAACAAAGTGACGTTTGATCTTTCAAGCTGCATATAATATACAAGCCCATTCACAATTCGAGAGACAAACAGATCCTAAAAGGCCATAAAATCGTGAAAACAAAGTTCTTCCCTCCATTAGACTTGGTAATGAATCTGTCAGGATAGCGTAGTTTCTCCACTACACAAATCAAAAGTGTAACAACCATCTGAAGTTTCCTACCAGTTCCTGATGAGGGGGTTTCATTTATATTAGAGAAGGCCTCGTGACTACAAATAATTAAAAATGCACAGTTTTTAGACTTGAGATGATAAAAATATTCCTTTCAAATTGTTGGGATAAAAGAATCAGTGAAAGTTTAACAACCCAGTGCAGGTTATGATGACCTTGGGATATGAGAATAATCTCGCAAACAGATTATATTGAGTCAATCTCTGACACAGATCAAAGTTAACAACTGCACTTACCATTTGAACGAAGAACCTGAGTATTGCCTTTTTTAATCAGAAACACGTGAATAACTTAACAAGGAAGGGAGAGAAATCAAAGATGCAAAAGATTGCATAAATCAGAGTTACATACCTGATGCACCTTAATAATAAACTGAGATTCATCAATCCTTCACTCAATTCATAAAAAAATTTATCCAAGATAGTTTACAAGTACACAAGTTAGAACACGTTAGAAGTGTAAAAAGGCAAAAATCAAATAATGCAAGATATTTCTCAACAGACCAGTCAAAATTTCAGAGAAATTCTCATCAACTTCAAAATTAGCATCCTCATTACCGAAATTCTCTATACTTCTGATTGGACAAGGCCTTCAGTGGGGTGGTGTAGAAGAGTCTCCTACCCTTGGCAACAGTAGCTACAGCCGCAGACTCTGCAATTAGGGTTTTTCCGCTGCTTGTTGGCACAGAAACTACAACAGACGAACCGCCCAAAAACGATTGGATAGCTGATTGCTGTGAAAAAGGTAACACTTTAAGTTCGGTGCACGATCACTATCTAATCGAGAGTGTTAGCACATAAGACACTAAAACATGAGACAGCATCGATTTCTACCAGACAAAAAAAGATCAGTTATTTTTTCCGATTTCTCCATTGCAGATATTCCCAGAAACCTTAACAGAAAACTAAAGTTATCGAAGAAAGGAAATATTATAAATGAGGCTATTAAACAGAAGCCACACAACGATTGAGAATGAGTCTAGGATTTCTTAAGCTCTTAGAATAAAGCGTTTCAAAATTTACTACAACGCAAAATATATTACCTGAAATTTGTCCAACGGAAAATCGTAAATCCCGGCTAACTCATTGTAATCTATGATGCCTTCACCGAACTCCCTGACGTCAGCAAGGAGCCTTGCAACTCTCTGCCGTTTATGCTCTTCAAATCTCTCTCTTCGCACTATATCCTCTTCTGCTACTCTCGATCCATCTTCCTCTTCCAAAATCTCCTGGGCCTCATCGATCACGTATTCTTCAGCAGCTTCGTCGTAATCATCGTCCTCGTCCTCGTCATCAAAATCTTCCGCATCCGAGAACTCCTTCCCGACTGAAGGCTCTCTAAAGAACTGTCGCCCGTTCCATCTAACGCCAGCGGGAGGAAACCTCCGATGGGAAGGAAGTAGAAGGTTTTTGCTACAGCGACGGAAGCATAGAACGTGGGTTAGAGGAGAGAGAAGCTGTGCTTTCTCGGCCGATCGGGGAAGGGGAAGACGCGGCAATTTTCCATGGAAGAATCTCCATGAATCCACCACTTCCCCACGACTAGAGTTATCAACTTCCGCTACTTCCCCCGCCAGAAGTCAGATTTTCAAGATGTTATCTCTGACCCGGCCGGTTGGGATGACCCGGCTTGGTCCGAACCGGCAGGACATTTTCAGGATTTTTTACGCTTATACTGACAGATAAATGAAAATTTTCTTTATTTACCTTGAAAGCAATTGATTCACTTCAGAGTTTGGAAACGATATGAATTAATTAATTCATTAAAAAGAAAAATAATAACTCAAGTTGTTGAGAATAATTTTAATTCTTGAAAATGCCATGGAAGTTAGTCAGGTCATACATTTTAGGCTAAAAATGACTTTCTAATAATTTCCCCAATTTAGGTAACTAATTAAGACAAATATATGTATGATCTATAGTTTATTATTCAATAAATGGTAAAAATCCACTTGCATCTTTAAAACTCTATTAAACATATCACAAAAATGAATAAAAATGATTTATCATAAAAAATAGTGTTCCTTAAAAGCATAGATTTTGAGAAGCCAAACCTAGTCATTTTAATTATGAGGGAAAAAACTTTGGAAAATTAGCTTACTAAGAGATACCATTGGTCCACTTAATCAGATGTTATTCTCTCCCTATAACAAGATTTCACCGTCCCATTTTGAGTCATTTCTCTCTCATATATCTGCCCTCTTAGGTGCTTTGTCATGAAAATTGAACCGCGCGAATCAAATAAGAGACAAAAGAGTTTTGGTCTAGACATTTATACTTTAACCTAGCATTCATCAAAACAAGATTTAGGTCATGGTTTTGGTTGTAACTAGCAACTAAAAGTGGAAATTGATAAATACTTTAGGGAATCCTCACAATAGGCGCAAAAAATCTATAAAATAAAGTCGATTTGGGCTTTGATGGATATAGTGTAGATCATTGATCAACAACGAGCGTGATCCTGATTGATATATTCTAGGGATTAGTTGAGTGCATTGTGATAATCAGCCCAATAAATGAAACGGATATTTTTTAATGGAACTTAATGGTTATGCATCTAAGAACTTATAAAGGTGAGCTGATGAGATTTTTTTGGGATAATCTCAATGATTTGTGAATGATTGGAACATGAAGATGATTTAAGTATTTCAATATCATATGAAACAAATGGTCTGCAGAAGAAAAAGGAGAAATTGAAGAAAATTGATTATTTTATATATTTTTGACTCAATAGGCAATTACGAAAAAGTCTCATGTAGTGATCAAATGCCACTAGCCATTTTCCATTGTTCATTTCTCTCCTTTTTTTGAAACTCCAGACAAATTAAAGATATCCTCTTGACACATCTAACATTTTCCATATTATGTATTCCTGAACTTTCATGATGAAACATTGTTCATTGTTATAAAGGATGATAGATTAAGAGATGAAAGTGGATGGTTGGTAGAGATGACATTAAATGTGCACTATGAAGCAAGAAGCAACAAAAAATGGGTACTATGTGGAGAGAAGAATATATTCTAGTCTTCCGACAAGCATGTGATGTCCAACACCTCCCCATCTATGTTTTTTAATGAATTTTGTGACAAAAATGCTCAAATCTTAGTGCTTGTCCAAGGGTATCATCTTGTGTTACTTGATGAATTAATTAATTAATTACTGTCTATATAAGATGAAAAATAGAGAAAATTAATTTTCACACAAGGGGTTGGGTGCTCCTCCTGACCCTCTTATCTATCTTGGCTTCTTTTTCATTTCACCAAAATTTTCGCCGAGTAACTTGTTTATGTTTTAATGATAATTTTTAAAAAAAAAATTAAACGAGGACATACAAATGTGTTATAACTAATAAAAATAATATGTATTAGCTTTCTTTCTTATCATGAGATAAAAAGAACAAGAAATTCCATTTTCTGAAGGAAGAAATTTCAACAAAGACATGAAATATGCTACAAATGATGGGCTATTCCATTTTGATTGCCCACCAACTCTCCATTAAGAATCTCTGATGCCCATCATTCAAAACAACATATCTAGATATTTCATTTCAATGAGTAGATGGTTAGAAAACTAAATATGGAGATTTTTTTATATTTTTTTTAACTATTGGGAGATTAAATTATCCCCAAAAATTATTTTACCAGAGAATGAGAAATACAAAATGAATGAAATTGACTGTAAAATAGGAGAGAAATTTAAGGAAAAAGTTAGAGAGAAATTTTATTTTTTTGCAAATACCGTAAAATTATTGAAGTAGAGAAAGTGAACCCTTTAAAGTGCGCGGCGTCATTCGACCATGAGACCTTTTGGTCGCCGTTCCTCATCCTTGCAGTTATGGAAGGCGATCGCCGGCGCGACATCACCGGAGACCGCAAGCTACTTCTATCCATTCCTCCTCGCTCACCTCTGAAGTCTTCTCTCCGTCACTACCCCTCCTTCTCCTTCCCCTCTTCGCCCTTCTCTTCCCCTCTGTCGATCTCATCCACCTCAGCAAAGCGCCGTTCCTCCTCGTCCTTCTCCTCTCTCTTCCTCCTCCTCTTCTCTCTCCGCTCGCTCTACTCCCTCCTCCCCTTCCTCCGATCGTCCCCCTCAAATTTCTCCCTCTTTCCCTTCTCCTTCCTCGTATCCTTCTTCTCCTTGGTCCTCACCGCGGTCTGCTTCTCCCTTGCTCCCTCTCCCGATCCGTCTCGCCTGCGTCCTCTTCCTCAGGCGCGAAAGCTTCTCCCTCTGATTCTGGCTAAATCGCTGCTCCTCGCCCTCGGATTTCTCCTCCGATTTCAATCCCTCCGCACCTGCGGAACCGCCGCCACGATACTCATCGAATTCTCCGGGTCCGTCGTAGCATCGTCTCTCTCTCGATCCTCCGGAAACGATCGCCGCCAAAACCGAAAAATCAGAGGCCTCGTCGCCCTCGCCGCAGCGTTTGTTCTCCTCTCCCTTGGCTGGGATCGGGTTGGATGCTTCCCGCTTTCTTCAAACTCAGCGGATGGAAAATGTTTTAAGATCTTACCTCTTCTCTTACCGTTCTTGTCCGGCTCGCTGGGGTTTTATGAATACTCGTCCTTCAATTGGATGGCGTTTAGGGATTTGGGTCAGAGAAGGCTCCGGTTGCTGTCTCTCGGTATTAGCACGGCGATACTCTTCTTCCCTGCTCTGATTAGCTTTATTTTTAGTGACGATTTTGGGGTTGAAAATTTTGGATGGTCTCTAGCGAATACTGTGATTTTCGGAGTTGTTTTATCCGGGATGGGTTGTGTCCCCTTGGTGAAGGACTTTAGGAGGGAATTTTTGTCCACCTTTTTTGTGTACAATTGCGCTGGAGCTCTTCTATAATCCTCGGATTTCATTGGCGGGGTTCTTGGTTTGTTGTCTCCTGCTCTGGGTTTCCGTTGACCAGTTGGCCCCCCCTCTGAGGACTTCTTCGGAACTTGAGGATCCCCAGTTTGGAGATTCCCTGGTCTCCATGGTTTCTAAGCCTCTGCGCCATATCTGGAGCGAGAGGAAGTCCAGGAAGATATTCTTGTTCCTTGTGATTAATTCTGCCTACATGCTGGTGGAATTCACGGCAGGGTTTCTTCAGCAACAGCCTTGGATTGATCTCAGACGCTTGCCATATGCTCTTTGACTGCGCTGCTCTTGCCATTGGCCTCTATGCCTCCTACATATCTCGCCTCCCAGCTAGCTCCCAGTTCAATTATGGAAGAGGAAGATTGGAAGTGTTATCTGGATATGTCAATGCTGTGTTCTTAGTTCTTGTTGGTGCTCTTATCGTCCTGGAATCCTTTGAGAGGATTTTAGATCCTCAGGAGATTTCGACTAGCAGCGTCCTGTCAGTGTCTGTTGGTGGTCTTTTGGTGAATCTCGTGGGCTTGGTCTTCTTCCACGAGGAGCATCACCATGCCCATGGTGGCAGAGCTTGTTCCCACTCCCATCAAGAGCACAGTCATAAGCACCATGTTGCTCATCATCATCCTGTCACCTGTGATCACAAGCATCATGATCATGGAACTGGGGATGCTTCCAGCTCTGCGGATCTCCATCATTCAGATCAAAATCATTATCACCACGCTGTTCAACATCATTCTCATTCTCCTGCTCATGACGGCCATGACCACAAACACTGTGATCATTCCATATCTCCAGTTCCCAAGCAGCCAGAGAACAACCATCATCAACATTCTGCTCACCATAATTCCCCCTTTCCAGATCATCATCAGGGTGGTCATGACGACAGTCCTTCTGATAAGTCTCATCATCCTGGAACCCGACAATCATTCTCACTCCCATTCAGAGCCCAACCATCGTCACCATGCTGTTCATCATCATTCCTACTCTCCAGATCATCATCTTGGTGGCAGTGATCATGAGCATGTTGATCATTCTCATCATCATGGAAAAGTCAAGCATGCCCCGTGGCTCAAAGGAACACCACCTTGTTGACCACAACATGCAAGGGGTATTTCTTCATGTGCTCGCTGACACAATGGGGAGTGTTGGGGTGGTAATATCCACACTTCTGATCAAGTACAAGGGATGGATGGTTGCAGATCCAGCTTGCTCGATTATTATTTCAATAATGATTGTCTCTTCTGTGATTCCCCTCCTGAAGAACTCAGCCGAGATATTACTTCAGAGAGTTCCTCGAATCCATGAAGTGGAGCTCAAGGAAGCAGTGAATGAAATCTCTAGAATGAATGGGATCTTTGGCGTTGACCATACACATTTCTGGAGTTTTACTATGACTGACATTGTGGGTACCATTCATCTTCGTGTATCTGCAGACTGTGATAGAGTTCTGGCCAGGAAGCAGGTTTTGGAAAAATTACAGGAAGTTGGAGTCAACGATCTTACTGTTCAGATGGAATATGTGTAGTTTTCTGAATGCTCTTTTTCAGGGGAGAAAAGAGCACTCTGGTTAGAACTCACCTATTGAACATCTTATACTCGTATGGTGGATTGTTTTGAGAGAAGGAAGCTGTAATCAACCTAAAAAATATCTCCTCTTATCCTCTCCAGCAAGAGAAGATTCAGGACGGCATTACAGATTTATGAGTTTTCTCAGTCATCCAAGACACTGGGCAGAACTTTTAAGCTCACTGTGTCTTCTGATCTGCAAGTATCAGATTCAAAATAAAAATCAGATGCAAATTGGACATTTTCACAGTGTAAGTGCAATCTCTCATGGATGTATACCAGCGAGGAATCAGACAGCTGGAAGGTGCTGCAAATCACCTGAAATGTTGGAATTGATTAATTGTCTTCAACTCAGCGGTTCATGCTGCTTTGAAAAAATGGCAGATGGACTAGACTGGGTGGACCAAATTCTATTTCGCATATTTGGAGACATTACACTCAAATAACTCATGAGCTATATTTGTTTACCCATGATATAATTTAAGATTCCATTTTGAGAATTTTTTACTTTTAAAAGACTGATATTTTGAGCCTCAAATTTTGACAGTCTCTTGAGCAAGATGTCAGATGTGTATCCTAACCATTAGAAGATCCCCTTGTTGAACACGTACCATTTCATTTTGGACATTTTCTAGCCATTTATATGCGTTATTGCCAAAGTTGACCCTACATTGAATTCTCAATCAATAAGTCTCCTGTTTCGAGGTGTGTTTATCATCAACTCGACAACAAGAAACAGATGAAGTTTTTTATTTATTTTCCATCATATGACAAAGTTTCATCCAAATATAATTGATAAATGTAGCAAAAATGTGATTGTCTTTAATGGGTTAAGTGTCTTCTATGACTTGTCTTGGTTATTCTCATTCTTTTATGCATATGTTTACAGAGAGGATGTTATGTTACTGCAGTTCCAAGAAACAAGCTGACAACACATGGAATATCTCTTATCAATGGTCATTGGTTAAAGCAAGAACATCTCTCGAATCTTCTAATATTTATTCCATGTCTGAATTCATTACAGTGAACCATACCTTAGATCCTTCTTTTGACTTTTTCCTTTTTGTGCCTTTGCATCCATCATATCATATAATATCATGCTCAGTTTATGGTGTTACAAGTCTTGGGTTGATAACAGAGCTCATTTGTCTTCTTTAGTCGAAGATGAAAGATCATACAATCGCCTATGTGCAATATTGATCTCATGTAACCATGGCCTGTCCGACGATATGATGTTATCCCCTGTAGATAAAACCGTTTAATGCTTCTGGGAAAGGCGAAATTAATGCTTTACTCCCAAGCTGACATGAATAAATATGGACTTAACAGTATGGATTACCAGTATTGTGAAAAGCTTATTGAATGAATTCTATCAGTATTCTTGAAAGTTTCTTGAAAGACTTTAACCAAGAGATCCTAGTTTTTTAGAATGAGATGCAGGATTTGGCTTTGGTAGCAGATAGATGGCAATAATTTTACAATAATCCTCTGGGATTGAACCCATGGCATGTTTAAAAGATGGAGCTCATGTCTTATGATTAGATGCAACTTGAGCCCATTCAAGTTTGCCGACTTCGTCCTGGCACTTATTGGCTGTTTCTCCATGCCTGAGTGATAAATGCATAGAGGAAATTTTGGGAGGAATAATTCTCCCATCTAAAAATCTCAGTATCTCTGTTTCTCCCTCTCTCTGTTGAAGCTAAAGTTCTCATTTCTATTCTCTTCTTCTCCAACTTTGGCCATGGGAACTACTTTAAAGAACACTAATCCACTTTCATTGCAGAGTCAACTCCCATTGCTGGTCAGTGAAATTGCTTGTCTTGCCTAAAAATCCTTGAGGCTCTATCGAGAAAACTATACTCTCCTGAATTATATCCTCAAGTTTGGTTTTCTAGTCTCACAAATATTAAAATTTAAAATCTCAGTTCCACTCTGACTCTGACGCTCATCAATTGCGGCAATGTTACCAATCATGTTACATGTAATTGATATCGATATTATCATTTAATTATATTTCAAGAAAAGCTGAAAATTAAAAAGCCAAAAAGACCCAAAAATGAGAGACTTTGCGCCACTTCTGAAGAGAATATCACACAAGAAGGCAGACCTTAACTTTCTGCATGCATGGTAGAAAGGCCATTAAATCATTGATGGTTCTCTATGATCACTCTGAAGATAATCCATGAAAGGAAGGTAGAACACTATGTCAAAGTCAACTTTAAGTTATCTTTTCTTAAGATTAACGTGTTGACTAGCCGGCTTGCTCTATGTTTATGCTATTGACTTGAGGATTTTAGGCCGTGATAGAGGTACCTTTTTTAATTCCTTGGAGGAAGATAATGTCTCAAAGATTGAGATGTATAGAGTTCAAGATCTCATTCTTGCTCAACAAATCTTGAATGAATAGGAGATGCTCATCCTGGTTGAAGATTACTGATTTGGAAGTTAACTGAAGTTGATTTCTTAGGAAAATACCTCGGATCTACATGGATTCACTAGTGAAACAGTGAAGATACAACAAGTTGATACAAATATGTAATGTAAATATGTACTTATGAGAACTTTCTATTGATCCTCTACCCTCTAAAATTGATTTTAAGCATAAAACTTTATGGTTCAATTGATAAAATAACAATTGGTAATGATGATAATACAAGGTATTACAGTTAGAGGAGAATGAATCCCTTTTCAAAAACGCAGTTCAAGTAGTCAACGACAATCATCATAAGAGAGTAAACCACTTTGAATCACCTCAAATAGAATTTAGGATCCTAAAAATATAATTCTCATTTGAATGCATAATGAATGTTCCATGACAATCTATCTCAATAACCAAAAATAAAATTTCATCTTAGTTGTTCTAAAAATCTCAAAATCAAACGTCTACTACCCAAGAAAATGCGCCAATTTGATTAGTCCAATGTTATTATTCATCAAATGCACAAATTAGGATATCAAAGCATTCATGATAAGTCCAATTTTATTGTTCATCGAGTGCACAAATTAGGATATCAAAGCATTCATGATAAGTCCAATTTTATTGTTCATCGAATGCACAAATTAGGATATCAAAGCATTCACATAATTCACTTGATGGGTGATTTAAAATATAAATTTTTTACCTCTCTTGATAATTACAAATGAATCTGATAAAAAATTGATGAGAATTGGATAAGAGAAAGCAAGATAGATCATCAAGAAAAAATTTCATAAAATGGATAAAATCATTCATCCTTAGAAATCATGAATTTTTCGTTTTCAACTTCTCAATTAGAAAAATCTACCCATAAAATTTCAGCTCTAGGTTCTTTTTAGATAATTAGATATCATGATTTTAAATGGAGCAATTCTAGCGGTTTGATCACAATTGAGTGCTCCAAAGAGCACCACATCTCGTGCTTTTATTAGGCAAAAACAAGTGGTTTTTACCTTTCTAAAGGCGGGTTGAATATGGGCTGTCCAATTGCATTGATCATGATTAAAGCTTCCAAAATGAGTATCACGTGAGATTTCTAAAGAGGAAACTATCAAAGATTCATGATCATGCACGATAAAGGATAGCACTACGTGTTGCCATCTGATCAATGGTGGTAAAGGCAAGCGGTTTTAGCACTCCCCTTTATTTGCAATCTTGTGGACTAAGCCCACTAGACCAAAATACTCTGATTGGCATTGCCAATTGGAGCATCTATGATGCCATCACATAGGTGTCATCTTTAGTACCACATTGAGATTGTGTAAGAAAATGTCTTCAATAGAAAGGTAAATTAATAGGGCCTCTTCATGGGTGCATTATGCACAAAACCTCTCTATCTCACTATCTCTTTCTTGCTTGATAACATGCAAGCCAACTGGATCCATGTGACAAACCTTGCGATGCATCACTACAAAGTGGGGTGCCATATGTGAAATCATGTAGATCATATAGGGTGCTTGCCCATAAGGTGCCAAGTGTCACGATTTGATTCACCACTATACTAACCCCCTTTGATAACTCAAATAAATTTCTAAAAAATTCATATAAATCAATAAAAATCCCTAAACATTAAAATGTTGATATCTCCCAAAATATAAATTATTTTCCGCCAATTTTTCTATTTATTGGATCAAAATTTTAATTCTCTATAATTCTATCCTATTTAATTTTAAGATCATGAGGAGAATCATGAAATTTTTCCTTTCCAATAGAATTAAGCTCTATTTAGAAGGAGATTAGACCAAGTTTCTTCTAAACTCCCTAAAAATAAGAAATTTGACTACTTTGACTTTCCTAAAATGTGGATTATTCGCAAACCTCAATTAACCACCTTTAACACTTCATGGTTTCTCCTATCTCTTATTGTAATTTGCATCTATTCTCTTCTACACATTTACCTATGTCCTTACATTCACATAACTTGTAAAAATATGTGAGAATTTAATCACTTGACTTCAAAGAAGTCAAATGGGATTAGTCTAAAAAATATAAACAAAATAAAAGTACCCATTCATGATAGGACACATTCATTGTTATACTATATTTATTCATATCTATGTAGATATTATCATTATTAAAGTATTGATTAGTACCTAAATATAGGATATGATGCATGGATACAACCATCATTCAAGAGGTATCAAAACAAGTTGCATGTATAGTGTAATGTCAATGTGCATATTTAAAAAAACCAAAAGTTCCAATGCTTGTTTTTTGATACCTTGATGTGATCTAAGGTTGATAACCTTTCAAAAATTTTATCAAAACATTGAACACAACGTAATACATTGAATTGGATATTTAAATCACCTAGACACTAAGAACTGATGATCCTATCATTTAGCATGTATGAGAAAACATATTTATAGGGTTCACTTGAAGGAGTTATTAAAGCTATTCAACTCTCTAGCCTTTAGTAGCATCTACACGATCTTTCGAATGGTTGGATCTTGTCTTCAAAGCTTCATCAAGAGAGAAAGAGAAGAAGGGAAAAATTTTCCACAAGGCTTGCATGGACCTTGAATTGTGGTTATTCTCTCCTTATTTATAGACATATAGTATATGGATTTTGATGGATATTATGTATCCTATAAACCAATAACACTTCTATATATCATGTTTATGTTAATTGAAATAAAATTAATTCATTGCTATTCTTGTGTGATGTTTGTAATGAAAGTCCATGAGCATATGCAATGGCTATATGAATTATGGTGAGCTCGCAATACAATGATCACTAGTGTTTAAACATATGTTCTAAACATACCTATTCGTGGGATATTCGAGAAGGATATAAAATTATCCAGAAAGAATAAAAATATTTGATCATACTCATATGTAGAGTATGATTGATCATGTAGCCATTGGTGTGGAGACACTAAAGATAGATAGTGGGTGCTCTTTGGAGAAAGAGTTTACTGAATTGATCCATATGAATCCCTGAATGATATTATACCTAGCTATTAATGAGGTTGATTCATGTCACAGTTGTATATGTGGTCCTTTGACTTGAGACACAAAGGATATCTTTTAGATGGATGATCGTATTTTGATTATGACTTACTACTCCCTAGCTGCAGGATCTTTAAAATATCATATACTAGATATGACATGAAAGATAATTGTGTCATATATTAGTCATCAAAGATAATTGTGTGGTCAAGAAAGGATTATTCACCCTCGATATTTGAGGAGATTGACTCAAGGAATGAGCTGCTAAAATCCTTGGCCAAGGTAGTGGAAATATCGGAGAAAGAGTTCCCGATGATATTCTACATGGATCAGTACTAACTTGAGTGATTGATTAGGGTTTGACACTTGATCATACCCTAAGTCATTTATGAGTATCGTGAGGATGAAGGATTATACACACATAGTAATCGATGGCAGAAAGGTTCCATAAGTGAGTTTTTACATACTCCATATCTCCTAGAGTACGTGGTGTAGCTTGCCACCCAATGAACTAGCTGATGGATATTATGTGGCCTATAAGTCAATCACACTTCCATGTATCTTGTTTATATTCATTGAAATAAAATTTATTCATTGTCATTCTTGTGTGATGTTTGCAATGAAGTCCATGAGCATGTGCAATGACTAAGTGAATTATGATGAGATCATAATATAGTGATCACTAGTCTTTAAACATATGTTCTAAACGTTCCTATTCGTGGGATATTCGAGAAGGACATCGAATTATCCGGAAAGAATAACACTATCTAATCCATCTCATATGATGAGTATGGCCGATCCTATAGCCATCGGTGTGGAGACACTAAGGATAGATAGTGGGTGCTCTTTGGAGAAAGAGTTCACTGAATTGATCCGTATGAATCCTTGAATGCTATTATACCTAACTGTCAATCATATTGATTCATGTCATGATTGTGTATGTGGTCCTTTGACTTGAGACACCAAAGACATCTTGTGGATGGATGATTGTGTTTTGATTATGACTTACGAATCCCTAGTCACGGGATATCTAAAACGTCATATATTGGATACGACATGAAGTCTTCGAAGATGATTGTGTGGTCAAGATGGGATCATCCACCCTCAGTATTTGAGGAGATTGACTCAAAGGAATGAGATGCGATGAAATCCTTGGCCAACGTAGTAGAAATATCAAAGAAGGGGTTCTTGATGATTTCTACACGCATCAGTATTAACTTGAGTGGCCGATTAGGGTTTGACAGTTGACCATACCCTAAGTCATTCATGAGTCTAATATGGATGAAGGATTATACATACATGGTAATCAATGACGGGAAGGTTCCATAAGTGAGTTCTTACATACTCCATATCTCCTAGAGTACGTGGTGTAGCTTGGCACCCAACGGGCTGGCAACTCAACCTATCGATTGGGTTAAATCGATCCTTGATTAATTAATCTATATGTGGATGTGGATAATTAATTAAGGTTGACCAATAAGGTGTTATTTGGTCTATAGAGTTATTAACTAGTGAGATATATGGACCTAGAGGGTCACACACATAAGGTTTATAGATGTTGGTGGATATAGACATAATTATGAGGGTTTTTATGAAAAAACCTCATACCAAATGTCTATAAATAGGGGGAGGACGACCACAACTGAAGGTGCCCATGCAAGCCTTGTGGGAATTCTCTTCTTTCTTCTCTTTCTCTCTTGGTGAAGAGCTTTGAAGAGGAGATCCAACGATCCGGAGACCGTGTGGATACCGTTAGAGGCTAGACACTTGAATAGCTTCAAGAACTCCTTCAAGGAACCCAGTAAGTATGTTTTCTCATATATACTAGATGATATGATCATTTGTTCTTGGTGGCTCGGTATTTTGAATATCTGATTCAATGTTTTTCCGCTGCATTTGATGTTTTGATCAAAATTTCAGAAAGTTATTGACCTTATATCCCTTCACTAGCAACTCAACCTATCGATTGGGTTAAATTGATCATTGATTCATTAATATATATGTTGATGTAGATCATTAATAAAGGCTGGCCAATAAGGTGTTATTGGGTCAAAAGAGTTATTAAATAGTGAGATATATGAACCTAGAGGGTCACACACATAAGGTCTATAGATGTTGGTAGATATAGACATAATTATAAGGGTTTTTATAAGAAATCTACATACCAAATGTCTATAAATAGGGGAAGAACGACCACAATTCAAGGTGCTTATACAAGATTTGTGAGAATTCTCTCTTTTCCTCTTTCTTTCTTAGTGAAGAACTTTAAAGAGGAAATCCAATCATCTGGAGATCGTTTGAATACCACTAGAGGTTAAAAACTTGAATAGCTTTAAGAACTCCTTCAAAGGAACCTTGTAAGTATATTTTCTCATACATAGTAGATGATAGGATCATATTTTCTTGGTATCTCAATGTTTTGAATATCCGATTCTATGTATTTCACTGCATTTGATGTTTTGATCGAAATTGTAGAAGGTTTATCGACCTCAAAAACTAATATTTTTTTCATAAAACCCTTCATAATTATGTCTATATTCATCAACATCCATCGAACTTATGTGAGTGACACTCTAGGTCTATATATCTCACTAGTTAATAACTCTATAGACCCAATAACACCGTATTAATCAAAATTGATTAATTATTTACATCAACATATAGATTAATTAATCAATGATCCATTTAACCCAATTAACAAGTCAAGTTGTCAACCCGTTGGCCGCCATGCTACACCACATAGTTTAGAAGATATGGAATAAATAAGAACTTCGATATGGAACCTTGCCATTATCAGTTCTTATGTATGTATAATTCTCGTTTGCGTGAGACTCATGAATTACTTAGGGTATGGTAAACTCTCAGAGTGTAATAGATCGCTCAAGTTAATATTGATCCATGGATGAAATCATTGGGAACTTCTTTTTTGATATTTCCACTATCTTGGTCAAGGATTTTATTGTATCTCATTCCTTGAGTCACTTTCCTCAAATATCGAGGGTGGACAATCCCATCTTGACCACACAATCATCTTCGACGACTTCATGTCATATCTAATATATGATGTTTGGGAGATTATGTGGCTAGGGATTTTTAAGTCATAATCAAAACATAGTCATCCTTCTATAAGATATCTTTGGTGTCTCAAGTCAAAAGATCATGTATACAATTATGATTGATCGTTAAGTATAATACCATTAAGGGATTCATATGAATCAATTTAGTGAAATCTTTCTTTAAAGAGCACCCACTATCTATCCTTAGTGTCTCCACACCGATGGCTATAAGATGAGCCATACTCATCATATGATTTGGATAAGATAGTATTACTATTTTAAAATAATTCGATGTCCTTATTGAATATCCCATGAATAGGAATATTTATAACATATGTTTAAATACTAGAGATGACTGTATTCAGATCTCATCATAATTCATGTAATCATTACATATGCCGATATACTTCATTGCAAACATCATATGAGAGTAAATAAATTTCATTTCAATGAATATAAATGAGATACAAAGAAGTGTGTTTTTGTTTACAGGCCACATAAAATCTATTGGTGGTGTGTAATTTAGTCCCGTACAATGTTACATAAGATGATGATAGATGTTGTGCCAGATCATGTTGCATGTAATTTAGTCCCATATCTTAGGAAAAAAATGTAAACCTCAATAAAATTCATGGTTTTCTTAGGAGTAAAATTTTTGATCCTAACGTACTATCCTCATATTCTACTCTACACTACCATAGGTTGTCACTTGTGCCTTGTGAGGTTCCACTCATAGATGTTGGGGTCTTGTGGAACTACCATATCAATAATGCCCCACCTAAGTGCCGGGAAACATTAATATTTCTTAAGTTACTAAAAATAAATAAATTAATGTCATACAACTCATAATTTAAAACTTGCAAGGCTATTCGATCTAATTTTTGTCATTAGATCATAATTTAAAATTTGAACATAATTTAACTTATTTAATGCCAATATGATTAGTTTGACTCCAAAAGGGTTGCAAGTGAAACACGCAGTGACATTGCCATTAAGCTTTAATCCCTTTTCTCCTTTATTCAATTAATTCAATTATGTTTTCCATTTGAGAAACATTAGGAGAATGATTGGATACAAACTATCTAGCCTTGAAGAAGATTGAGCAATATTAAACAAAAAAATCGTTAAACCTTAGAAAATTAAAATCTTTCAAAATACAAATCCTTTTTCATCTAAATTTTCTTTATAAAATAAAAAATTTAATATCTATCTCTGTACCTCATTTAATTTGAAAATTATAGAGAGAATCAATATATTTTTCCATAAATATCACTATATAACTTGCAACTTAGAGATTACATCTAGGTCAAGATCTTTTCATTCTTCTCTTTATTCTTAAAAATTAAATCTTCTTGAATCTAAAATGTCAATGAGATAGACTAAGTAAGAAATACATTTGATCTTAAACAAGGTCAAATTCATTGTTTGCATTTAAAATAACCTTAAGAAGTGCATTTTGAGAATTTGAGTTCAATGGCATGAGATTTATGAAAATATAATTAAAATATGATAACATGCATCATAGTGAAAAAAATTATGCATTAAAATCACTTAAGAATTGTATATTTTCACGTATAAAATTCAGATTATCACTGCACTATGCAACATGATTCAAAGAGTGTGTTGCACTCTACTTGAAAGCACAAGGTGTGTCTGCATGTCATGGACATGGGACCCAAGCACATGCCCTTAAATATGTAGAGTGGCCAAACTCACCTGGTTTTGTATGATTGTATTATTGTTGGTTTTTGGTAGGAGACCTAATAGTCTAGCGAGTAGACTAGCACAATCACAGACGACATTTGACCAGTCCTAGTGCAAGAATGAGTCTTGTGTCTAGGTTGTTGATGTTATGTGAGGACATGGCATATGGACCACACATGTTCAACATTTATCCTTTACATCTGTGCAAAACGCAAGATACAACATGTTTATGCAAGATTATGGGGGCAGTGGTGACAAAATCATGCCTTCATGAGATTCCTCTATGATATTTATGAGGGTTTTAATCCCTATTCAAAAGGGGTGATCAGATTGTTGCCAAGACACCCCATAATTCTATGTGTCTTCCAAAAAGTGACTTTGCTTCTGCCACTATATGTGCTCCAGCCTCCTTGTTGTTCGTGTAGTGCCCAAAAGAACTCACAGGAGAGAGAGAGATGACTTCTTTGTGCTACATAAATGTCAAGGCCTATTGCAGGTGAGGGAGAAAGTCTTGTTGCCCAACCTCATCATGTGAAAACTTCCCTTGCCTTATGCTATTAAGTATTGATAAATCTTCTGCATGTTTGCTTGTCTCAATTCTATTAGAGTCTTTATCTCTATTCTAGTTAGCTAAGGTTGGAAGATCACACAACTTGATACAAACAATGGTTTTCTATACGATGTTCCCACTAAGATGATATGTAAGAACCAACCTTATATTTATGGTGCTCAAGACAGGACTAAATTTGGCAAGCTCAGAAAAGAAATTCATTGCCTGAAGAAAATTCCATGAGCTTGATTTGACAAAGTCATAAACATTGTCATCACATCTGATGACAGATGTTATGACAATCGGTTAATCAATTTTCCTCGCAGGAGATTGGCATTTGAAGCAATTTTTGGGTGTTGGAGTTTCATATAAGCCACTCACTATGGTGATGAGTAATATTCTTTGAATTTGTTTTAGGAGGCTAGACACTGGTACTAGAAAAAAAGTATTGCAGATTGTTTTAGGACTCTAATTTGCTTTTACTTGATAACATTAATCCATACCAAAGGCTTAATGAAAGTTGATTTTTGGTACATGACTTGCATGAATATTATTATTTTGGGTTATCAAGCTAATTTATGAACAAATCTAGACTAGCTCACTAAAAAGGTGCCTCAGAGTCCTTGACCAAATCCTAAAAAATACCCTGGAAATGGATTAATATATAAGAGACATGGTCACCAGTAGGTTTATGTTGAATGCTACAACAATGGAAAATAGATACCTACATTTGACTTATCTTGATTTATACTATACCACAAATTATGGTAACATGATGATGTGGAACTGTAAAGGAATAGATTTTTTAGGTATTATGTAGAGATTTATAGATCAACAGTTCATATTTCAAAGATGATATGATTGTATACTCAATTATACGAAACTAGACTCATTCATCATCAACAACCCAATCTTTCATAAGTGCACCTATAAATCAGCGGGGATTTTCATTATACTTGAGATAAAATCGTACGAAGCATAATTTTGATTACATTGAATCAAATCATAGATATCTTCACCGAAGGATTCACAAGTCTTATGACTTTCTCGTGACTATCTGAGAATAATCTACTTTCACACTCTAACTATGATAGTCTCGGTGTTTGTTTATATAAGTATTTTCGCGCAGATGACCTTTTTATGCTTCCCTTCTTCGTCCCGTTCGGTGCTACATATGATGGCTTTAGATCATAAGGCATAAGATTAGGCAACAGAGGAAAACTAGTTCTAGACTGAATGACTAAGATTTTGTAAGGCTTTGATGATCGAGACTTGAGAGACGGCTCCCTTTGCAATCATAGACTTGCCAAAACTCCCTTCATGAGAAAGAGAAATCTAAAGAAGAGATTCCATCCTTTTTCATTTCATTGACCCTATTTTATAAATTAAAAAACTACTGTTTTTTTCAAACTGGGCATCTTTGTAATACCTCAAAGTTCAGGCGTTTTCCTTAGTGCTCTCGACAAACTCGACGGCTATCCGGTAATTTCTCCACTAATATATAGCTTTTCATTTTTCCTACGTAAGATTTCAGATTTTTCACTCGCCGTCATCATTCTTCAAATAAAACTCAACGCGACTCAGTTACAGATGTCCGCTTTTTTGAATTCAGTCGTCGCATAGTGAAAATCTGGAAGTTTAGAGAGGGAAACAGAGAAATTTGTCATGGCGGCATCGCAAGCGCCATCGGGAGTGAAGACTGCGCAGTTCCAGTTGGGGAAGGAATGCGAGCTCAGAGTGGAGATCGGGGACGACAGCCGGCTTCGCCTCCGTCTAGTTTCGGGGACGGCTGAGATCTTTGGAACCGAGCTTCCGCCGCAGAACTGGCTTTCTTTTCCTCCTGGGCACAAATTCGCGGTAATGATAGTTTTCATCTTTGCCTCCTACATCTTTGCTGTTTCCTCTGTGAATGTAATAATCCGAAAATTGGGTCCTGAAAATTTGATGGTTAATCTCTGTGATTGCACTTATGCAATTGTGGGTTTCTTTGATTTTTCTTCTTCTTTGTATAGTTATTTGAGATCGATGATTTTTTTAGTGGGTATTCCTCATTCCATTAATTCATTCACCTTTGTGAATCATCTCGCCCCGAAGTGAAATGACATGGCTTCTCCCAGCGTATTAGATTCCGTACTTTTAAGTAAGAATTTTCTTTAACGAGATGCGATTTGTGTGGATGATAGATAATTAAATTTATTTATTTTAATTAAATAAAATAGATGATTGACTTTATAGAATACTTTTTTCTCATATTTCAGGTTTTCACTTGGCACGGGGCGACAATAGAGTTAGAAGGAAAGAAGGAACTTGCATACGTGGCAGATGAGGTATTTATTTATTTAAAAAAGATATATTACCATGAAAATACGTTTTTCAGTATATTTGTGAAATTTATTCAGAATGGTAAATGTAGCAAGTCATACTAAATGATCTTTTTAGACACCTATGGTGAGCTACGTAAATGTTCATGCTATTCTGGAGGGACGAAGAGCTCGTGCCAGGGCATCGAGTTCTGAGTTGGAGTCTTCTCAGGTATCTTTATATAATTAATGACCAACACGTTTTCAGAAAGAAATTTCGTTTTTTCTTAAATGAATATCCATTTTTTATCGGATCTTCCTGCCAAAAAAAAGGCAGTAATAATTTCTTATGCATTATCTCAAAATTATGTAGTATTGAAAAAATTCTTGCTCCAATAGGATGAACCAGAGATATTTGTGTTTTCCACACCAAAGGCACAAAGAAAATTGATCATTTCTGTTTCTAGAATGCGTGGATCAAGCAGTATTTGGAAATCAAGCAAGCAGCTTAGGACGATCTCGGTCACTACTTCTGGAAGAATCCCCTGATCGATACAAATGATAAGAATTCAAACATTGCGTTTCCTGCCCTGACCCCTCTTGTTTATACTTCTGTCCAGACCACAAAAAATTGATGACGTGGAATGATACAGTTTATAACTCCTCAGTCCTGCTGCTGTCTCCTGTGGACCCCTTTGGTGGTGGTCCCAGGATGGTGCTCCTTTGGTAGGTCCATAGCATATTTTATACATATCCCAACAGGTTAATGTGCAACAATTTTCTGATTTTACTCATCTTCATGTTAATTTAGACAATGATCCTCACTATTTAAGATGTGACTGAGCTCCTCAAATCATGGATATACCACTGAGCATGGAAAAGAGATGAGGGAAGAGAGTGGATAGAGAGAAAGATGATCACAAGCACTTAGGGTGCAAAAAAGCTTCATTACTTCAAAAAGGAATGCGTATACAGATACATCATACGGATAGGACTATGGGATGTGTGTGTGGCTGGCTTGTTGTCTTTAACTGTTTGATCTTAACAGACACTAGAAAGAATGAAGTACAAAATTACTCTTGATGATACGATACTAAATCCTGTAACATGTTTCAATCTACTTCCAAGATCTGACACTACTGTTTCTCCCATAGAAACCTTTATTATTATGCAATAAACAACACTGTTCCTCAGTTTCTTTATCTTAAAGATGAAAAACTCTGAAGGACGAAGGAATTGAGTGCACCATAATGTTTTTTATTCTGACAGAAAGAAATGCACATGGGTTGGCCAAGGCAAAATGTTGTGAGTGTTCCATTGCCTTTGGAGGACCTGAAAGATAGACTGGAAATAGAATTTTTCATACTCACCTATTAATGATTACTCAAATATGATCCCACGCTCCTATTTTTCCACTGATAGACTTCTTGAAGTAGTTAATTACACACACAGCTGCCCATCACATTCGTCTCTTAAAAAAATTTTATACTTCCCCTGACAACATAATTTAGTCTTTCATTTTTCATTTGTGTTCTGCGTTGACAGCAACCTTTGTTCAGGGACCCAGAGTGATAGTTGTGGGGCCCACAGACTCCGGAAAAAGCAGTCTATGTAAAATGCTTTTGAGTTGGGCATGCAAGCCCAGTTGGAAGCCCACATTCGTTGATTTGGACATTGGCCAGGGTTCTATTACTATCCCTGGATCCATAGCTGCCACACCTGTTGAAATGCCCATTGATCCTGTGGAAGGTATCCCTTTGGAGAAGCCTCTTGTATATTTCTATGGGCACACCACTCCTAGGTCAGATAATGGCAAAATAAATCTTCTCTAATTTATGATATGCTGGGCCTCAAAATTTGAATATTTGATGTTCAGTATAAATGTGGAGCTATATAAGGTGCTTGTGAAGGAACTGGCACAAACATTGGAGAAACAGTTTGCCAGCAATGCAGAATCAAGGGCTTCTGGCATGATAATCAACACTATGGGATGGGTAGAAGGCGTTGGGTATGAGGTATATTTTTCTGATCCTCAGAATCTTTTTATTTCCATT
This sequence comes from Lemna minuta, assembly GCA_024174645.1. Taxonomy (NCBI): domain Eukaryota; kingdom Viridiplantae; phylum Streptophyta; class Magnoliopsida; order Alismatales; family Araceae; genus Lemna; species Lemna minuta. The sequence continues at coordinate 17,885,188 of CM044102.1, read as the reverse complement.
GATTGTAATCTTTCTTGGTTAGTTTGAGTGTGAATTTTAATTTTGAGTTTCCTTTTCTTCGGTAAAGTTGCTTCTTCATGCTATCGAGGCCTTGAATGCTGACGTGGTTCTGGTACTGGGACAGGTAAACTCACAGTTATCAGTGGTTAACCATCTATATGTGAAAATTTTCATTTCTTTTTACCTTAGGTGCTGAATCTATTGTGCTCATGAATATCATGTAGGAAAAACTGTGTAGTATGCTGAAAGGAGTTGTTCAAGGTAAGGATATAGTGAAACTTCATAAATCAGGAGGTGTTGTTCCGAGGAATACAAAGCTACGACAGAGATCCAGAAGCTACAGGATACGGGTGAGATTTTAAAGTTTGTCCAAAAACAGTATTGAATTTCTAGGCATCAACTGAACTTGAGGTTTAGATGGCTGAGCAATTTGGAATAGAACTTGTCTCTGATTTTTCCTTGTATATTGTTTACAGGAGTACTTTTATGGACTTTCAAATGATCTCTCTCCACACTCCAGCATAGCAAGTTTCAGTGACTTCTCTATCTTTAGAATAGGGGGTGGCCCACAAGCACCGCGTTCAGCTCTTCCAATTGGTGCTGAGCCTGCAGCTGATCCGATCCGCCTCGTTCCCATTAGTATAAATGCAGATCTCCTGCATTCAGTCCTAGCTGTTTCATATGCCAAGGAGACCGACCAAATAATTTCCAGGTAACGTTCTCTCATTTATGGAATTTCTTAAATTGGAATGTTCCATGTATTGTGTACAGAGAACTGGGAAGTGCATGCTTAACCTATATGCTTCCTGCATCCTTTTTTTCCTTTCTAATTAATATGACAAACCCGCCCATTCAACCTGACTAACATGCTTTAGCTTCATCCGGCGGTGTTCTGGCATTTCAACCTACTGGTTACTGATAATACTTTTTTGAAAAGAGCGAGGGAAACACCCAAAATGGTGTCCCCTGGGTTACTGATAATGTTTTAAGTTTACAACTTTGCTTTTTTTTAAGGCTGATCCTTCTCTGTTGTTTGCTCTATCTTCTCTATCAGCAACGTGGCGGGCTTTATCTTTGTCACAGATATTGATATTCAAAGGTAATTTTCAGCTATACATATATATAAATATTTTGGTCATGAGTTGTGGCAGGGATCTGATATCAATGAGGGATTAATTAACAGGAAGAAGATCACTTACCTTGCACCATGCCCTGGTGATCTTCCCAGTAGATTCCTGCTCGTTGGAACTTTGACGTGGTCTGAAACGTGAGGGATTTGATGGAGATGAAGTTTTCTTCAATCTCCCTTGTTCTGTTTTATGATGTAACATTCACCTAGTCTGCTTGTTGGGGAGTACCATTTACTAAATCAAGTAGATTTAACCTTAAAATCAAGGACCATGCGAGTTAACTTAGTTATCATTTTGCTTAGTTTGGTTGGAAAGCTGAAATAATCCACATATGCTTGACTTAAGTGCTTATAAATCCGAAAAGCTCCTTTATGAGAGTGAAAATAAGGAAGCATTTTTCTTGGTTTTCACGTTTGGATGCAGCAAATAGGGTTCTCCGGTTCTGGTGTCGATACTAGTTTTTTTGTGAAAACCTAAACCTATACCTAACTTCGGTTCAGTGTTGGTGACGGTATTGTCTGATGTTGGTTAGGTGAAACCTATTATTTAAGTTAAATATAAATTAAGATTATTAACAAGAGATCATCACATCCTAATAACACTTAACATACCAAGAATTTAAGATAAAAGCTTGATATAGGTAAACTTTAGCCATAAAAAATTATTAAAATTAAAATTCTCAGGATAATAAATAATAGAGTTTTAGCAAATTATCATTTCACAAGTCTACTTTCTTCAACTTCTTAATCTATTTCATCATCTAGGGTGACATCTTCACGACTCCAAGACTTTAAGGTCATCAAAGCAGATAGTGTAGGGCCCCTGCCTTCCTCTTCTAAATATGATAATTCCTGTACTGTGGAAAAAAAGACGCTCCGAGGGAGAGCTCGATGCATAAATAGATAGAAACTCTTTTGCGAGCACTGAAAGGCGTGGATATTTGTTAGATCCTCTCTTGTGCCACCACTGTAACGAGTCATTGCGTAAGCAGTCAATACAAGATTCACATAAGTAATCCTCTAATTCAACCTTTACTGATTTCTCATCGACTGTTTTCGCAATATTTTTATTGTCATCCTCAACAAGAATATTTTTATTGGCATTTCCAACTCATCACACAAATTCTTATAGTGATGAATCCTCTTAGGGGAAAAATTAATTGCAATGACAAGTTTTCGAAGTCTATGGACAATCTCACCAAATGGTTTTTGATTGATGGCTTCTAGTCCCTCTATATTTTTGTCTTCATCCTCACTATCAGAATATGACTCCTCATTACCAAGTTCCTTTAAGCCACGTTGCATAGCTACATTATGAACATGTGTCATGCAAGGCGTGAGACAGTTCTCGGTGAACCTTGAACGAGAACCCTTCAACAATTTTTCTAAGCTTGCTGCCATAGTTTTATTGTTACTTGCATTATCAGCAGTGATTGCGCACAACTATACAAAACAAGGAAAACAAGTATTTAGTACAAAAAATCATGCAAAAATTCAAAAAAATTCTTACCTTATCCACCAAATTGTAATCTACCAGCACGTCATGCAACACTTTTGCCATGTGTGCACCTCCATGAGATTCACACAACTCTTCGACAGCAAGAACACACTCATGAAGGTTCCACATGTCATCAATCCAATGAATCGTGATACTCAAGAATTGCCAAATGATTTGTAGTAATCCCAAGTATCTACTGTGGGTGACACTTTCTCAATTGGTTGAAACAATTTGGTTGCCTTTTTACCTTTTTCATCATCAAATTTTAGCAGAGATGCCACATCGTAATGTGTTCCCACTCGGAAGGGACACATCACGTTGTGCAAAATAGGAACAAAAGCTTCAAATTGTGGATGCTGAAGGGTCGCAAAGGCTGTATCGGTGTTGATTATAAAATCAATGAATCTTTCCTTTGTAAGCTCTTGAGTCCTTGAATATTTAGTTTTTTTGGAAAAAAAAATTGGTTAGTGAATTTTGAGTACCTGAAAGGCTTGAGATCCCTATAAAGTAGAGTGATGAAACATTTTCTAAGTGTTTCTATAGAGCCATAGTGCTTCCTGCCTTGTCTCTCTTTTATTATCAAATCTCTCGAGGGGGTACTTTGATTACAAATGTTGCAAGAATAATAACCATTGTCATTCTTGGTATAGTAGACCAAAGACTGGGGAGCCTTTTTCGGTGTTTGTGAGGAATTTATAGTGCTCACACTAGTAGAAATATATGTCTTTGCATTATTTGAGGCAATTTGCTAAAAATAGATGAATGATGATATCAAACACTTAATGTTATTAAAACTAGATAAATATTTCATACACTATCAACAAGAAATTATGTACAATAATAGAATATAAATTACCTCATCTTGAGGGATATCCATTTGAGGTTGTTGATGCTCAATGATTGCCAACTTAAATGTCTAGAATTCAAATAATCTATGTTAGATAGAAATAAAGTAAGAGATTTAAAAATCACTTATGCACATAAAATTTGAAATCAGTTTTCACACATAAATAGAGTGCAAATGATTGAAAGAGGAGATCCTCATTAAGATACATTTAGAAAATATTAAAGAAAAAGTGAACAATCAAGATTCATATTCAACTAGTAGGTAAATAACCCACAATATGTTAACATCAAGTTGCAAGCAGGGGAAGTCTGAATTGATAAGAACATTACCCTGGGCATGAAGCACTGAGGAGGCGCTCGGTTCCTTTTGTCAGTGCGCGACCTCACATGCACAACATGTGAAACCTCTTGACGGCCTTATCCTAAATAATTTATAATTAAAATTAAAAATTTCCCCAAATATTAGATTTGGGATAATGATCCACATAAATCATGATAATTTAGAAGCCATACGAGATTAATATGACTGATAAAGGAACTGAAACACCTTTTCACATGACTAATTAATATGGCTGATAAATGTTTGCACTTCATTAATATTATTGATTAAAATGAGTGACCACCATTCCTGCACTTTGAATGTCTACAACTGAAATCGGTAGGAAAATTAAAGCATCATAAACTCGTAGAGTAGGAATGTAATTCATAATGCATAAGCTATTGCTTCCTAGAACAATGAAAAGAGAGTCGCTTAGGAGAATGACTTAGGAGTTATTTGTGATAAGAAATTGAAGAAATTTGCAATAGGAGATATTTACGGTAAGCAATCATGAAAATTGCGGACTTCCCACTACAGAAAATTGAAGACTTCTCACTACAAATCAAAAGCAAACTAGAAGCAAATCAGAAATCAAAATCAGAAGCAAACTGGAAACCGAAGACTGAAAATCGCAAACTTCCCACTACAGAATAATTTCCCACTATCGAAGACTTCCCACACCGGCGGTGGTAAAAAAAAAGCAAACCGGAAGCAAATCAAAAATCGAAACAGAAGCAAACTAGAATTCGGAGATAGAAAATCACAGACTTTCCACTATAGAAATCGAAGACTTCCCAATACAGAAATCATGAAAATGATGTAGGAGATATTTGCGATAAGCGATCAAAGAAATCGAAGTTGAAGAAATTGAAGCCGAGAGAAAATGACAGAAGAAAAAGAGAGAAAGCTTCACGAGAGAGAAAGCTGAAGAAAATGACTCACGTAGTCACGTTGCTGGAAAAAGAGAGAGAAAGCTTCACGAGAGAGTGAGAGACAAAGTTTCTTGCACCAATATTTCCTAATCGCGAAACTCACAAAGTCACAATCACCAATAACACGTTGTATCTCTCTCTCGCAATTCACAATTCGCCCTAAGAGAGACTGAGTGTGTGTGACTGTGTGGGAGAGACTGAGAGAGAGAGAGAGAGAGAGAGATAGTGAGAGCCGAGAGAGAATTTCAGAATTTTGGTTCTCACCGGAAGTGAAAACCAAAACTGAAGCAAAACCTTCGGTTTTCCAATTTTTGGACCACCACAGCTGTGTGTTCGGTTTGGTTTTTCGGTTTCCGGAATGCTTTTGGTAGATCCTTAGCATCAAACATATGACATTTCTAAGGGTTGAGGGGACCGACCAGTACATTGATAATACAATTTACCTAGTTTGTGACATGAAGCACTAAATATGCTAGTGAAGGTAGATAGGGAGGTAATGTTTTGGTAGTCTGATAAATCTAAAACCAAGGGCTGAATCAAGTTTATTCTCAATAAATCAAGTCAAATAACATCTCTTTCCAATCATTCAAATGAGGGATTTGATCAAGTTGACAATCTACTAAGGATCCTCTCGACTAGGACATCTGATCTTTATGATTTGTTCATCAATATTCATAGATTGTCTTGTCATTCACAAATTTAGAAAAATAACTATTTAATCAGCTGACAATAAATTTTTGGGGAAGAACCTATTTAGTGTAGACATGAAAGCCCATTTAGGGCCCAATCTCTCTCTCTCTCTCCCTCAATATGCAATCGTGAAATTGACTCAAAGGTTACCAATAGGGCAAAGGCACAAAAAGAGGGAGAGAGTTGATCATAGGAAATAAAGTGAGAAATGGGATGGCGAGTACAAGCGTAGGTACCCTTGCAAAGGGCAATGGGAAGGTCAAGATCATCGGGAGGGGCATGTGGAGCTGTGTTTAAGGATGGCGAGCTCACAGTGGAAGAGGGGGATAATGTATTTGTAGCTAGAGTAGGGAAAACAAGTGGAACAGAGGAGATAAGAGGAGAAGGAGAGGAGAGAGAGAGAGTGGAGGAGAGTGAGTGTATCAAGAAAGCACATGAGGTGAAAGAAGCAAGATAGAGGAAATGTAATCGGCAGGAGTCGGAGAAAGCGAAGCAGAGAAGAAGGGAGAGTTTAAAGAATATTATGTGGCCTACAAGCCAATCACACTTCCATGTATCTTGTTTATGTTCATTAAAATGAAATTTATTCATTATCATTCCTACGTGCTGTTTATAATGAAGTCCATGAGCTTATGCAATGACTAAGTGAATTATGATGAGATCGCAATACAGTGATCAGTAGTATTTAAACATATGTTCTAAACATTTCTATTCGTGGGATATTCAAGAAGGAAATCGAATTATCCAGAAAGACTAACACTATCTGATCAAACTCATATGATGAGTATGACTAATCTTGTAGTCATCGGTATGGAGACGGTAAGGATAGATAGTGGGTGCTCATTGGAGAAAGAGTTCACTGAATTGATCCTTATGAATCCATGAATGATAATTCTACCTAATTGTCAAACATGTTAATTCATGTCACGGTTGTGTATGTGGTCCTTTGAATTGAGACACCAGAGATATCTTATAAATGGATGGTCGTGTTTTGGTTAGGACTTACGAATCGCTAGCCACGAGATCTCTAAAATGTCATATATTGGATATAGCATGAAGTCTTCGAAGATGATTCTGCGGTCAAGATGAGATCATTGACGAATTGAGATCACGAGGTCATTGAAAACACACAGTTGAGAGTCAAAATAAATATCAAACTGACTAATTATAAGAAATAATCACGAATTGACGGGAATAGTGATGAATAAGGGTCGAATCCACAAGGAATGAAGGTAATTTCTAAAGATATCCACAATGAAATGTGGATAGAAATTAGGTAATTTTATATTTTTAGAAAGAAGACTCAAATATGAATCCATGGAATCAAAAATCATGGAATTTGGATCAAGATTCGCGGAGAAATCATCGAATGAACATAAGAGAAATTTCTGAAATTAAAATTCACAAAAAGCCGAAATTGAAATTGACTCAAATTACGAATTACAAATGAAATCTAAAGCTATAAAAAGATAGATTATGATGAAACACGATCCCTAACCCAAGATTGCGCTCGAATTGATCCAATTAGTCGCCGGATCAAGGCTTTTCATCCAAAATTTGGAAAACATGATCGTTGATGTTCAAGCGTCGATTTCTTCCTCTTCTCTCAATGAAATCTCACTCTCAAGTACTCTGTAGATGCGTAAATGAGTCTAAAAGTTATTGAAAGCAAGAGATTCAAGGGATTTGGTGTCTAACAGAGACGTTGATCGAAGATTAAATGTCAATCGGACGATTATACCCAATTTGCCCTATAAATTGAGATGTTTTTCGACATTGTAAATTATTCTAGGGAAATTCGAGTTAATTGAGCTGTTTAGACACCAAATCCCTTGAATCTCTTGCTTTCAATCACTTCTATACTCATTTCCGCGTCTATAGAGTGCTTGAGAGTGAGATTTCGTTGAGAGAAGAGGAAGAAATCGACGCTTGAACATCAACGATCATGTTTTCCAAATTTTGGATGAAAAAGCCTTGTTCGGCGACTAATGGATCAGTCGAAAGTGCAATCTTGGGTTAGAGATCGTGTTTCATCATAATCTATCTTTTATAGCTTTTAGATTTCATTTGTAATTCGTAATTTGAGTCAATTTCAATTTCGGCTTTTTGTGAATTTTAATTTCAGAAATTTCTCTCATGTTCATTCGATGATTTCTCCGCGAATCTTGATCCAAATTCCATGATTTTTGATTCCATGGATTCATCTTTGAGTCTTCTTTCTAAAAATATAAAATTACCTAATTTTTATCTACATTTCATTGTCCGATTTGATCAAATTCAAAAATATCTTTAGAAATTACCTTCATTCCTTGTGGATTCGACCCTTATTCATCACTATTCCCGTCAATTCGTGATTATTTCTTATAATTAGTCAGTTTGATATTTATTTTGACTCTCAACTGTGTGTTTTCAATGACCTCGTGATCTCAATTCGTCAATGATCTCATCTTGACCGCAGAATCATCTTCGAAGACTTCATGCTATATCCAATATATGACATTTTAGAGATCTCGTGGCTAGCGATTCGTAAGTCCTAACCAAAACACGACCATCCATTTATAAGATATCTCTGGTGTCTCAATTCAAAGGACCACATACACAACCGTGACATGAATTAACATGTTTGACAATTAGGTAGAATTATCATTCATGGATTCATAAGGATCAATTCAGTGAACTCTTTCTCCAATGAGCACCCACTATCTATCCTTACCGTCTCCATACCGATGACTACAGGATTAGTCATACTCATCATATGAGTTTGATCAGATAGTGTTAGTCTTTCTGGATAATTCGATTTCCTTCTTGAATATCCCACGAATAGAAATGTTTAGAACATATGTTTAAATACTACTGATCACTGTATTGCGATCTCATCATAATTCACTTAGTCATTGCATAAGCTCATGGACTTCATTATAAACAGCACGTAGGAATGATAATGAATAAATTTCATTTTAATGAACATAAACAAGATACATGGAAGTGTGATTGGCTTGTAGGCCACATAATATTCTTTAAACTCTCCCTTCTTCTCTGCTTCGCTTTCTCTGACTCCTGCCGATTACATTTCCTCTATCTTGCTTCTTTCACCTCATGTGCTTTCTTGATACACTCACTCTCCTCCACTCTCTCTCTCTCCTCTTCTTCTCCTCTTATCTCCTCTGTTCCACTTGTTTTCCCTGCCGAGATGATGCCACGTCATATCACTTGCATGTCGCGCACATTATAAATAACGCATCAAACGCTGGTCGTTGGATCTTGATCGGACGCTCAGATGCATTTATGTCGGTTTTAATCTCAGCCATTATCACTCTTCAGATCAACGGCTGAGAGTAAATCGTTTTAAAACAATTTGCCGAGAAATCAGATTGCGCCACGCACCCTCCCCCCCTCCCGCCTTATGTAACGATAAACGATCGTGATTTAATCGCGCGATCGAACGCTCCACGTGCTGCCACGTCACTCCTTGCCTTGATCATTGATCACAATTTGATCGAATGCTCCAAATTGTGCCACATCACCTGCGCACTTATAAAATCGATTTTAAATTAAAAAAATTGATTTTTAATTCAGAAAATTTAGAAAAATCCCAAAAAATTTGTTAAAAATTCAGAAAAAATCCCTAAAAATTAGAAAATTCATAAATTTCAAAATGTAACACCAAATTAATTCAAATTCATTTCATTTGATCAGAAATTAAATTATCTATCATTATAAAAAATCAATTTTAATACATAACAAGATAATAAATTTATATTTCAAAATACACTGATTTCTTTTAGATTTTAAAACTTAGAAAGCTATATGAGTGTATATAAAATGATTTCTCTTATTATTTAAATATTAAAAGAAATTATAGTCTCACGTAAAGATAGGTTATGAAATTATTTATCTTTAATTATCATAATTAACCCTACATTAATGTATTTTGAGATTATAATGATTTTTTGTAGAATGATATATAAACACTAAAAAAATATGATAACATGCATTAGAATGGAATGATTTATGCCTTGATTTGCATTAATTATCATGTATTTTTATGATTAATTAGCATGTTATCAATCATCCGCCCTCGATATTTGAAGATATTGACACAAGGAATGAGATACGCTAAAATCCTTGGCCAAGGTAGTGGAAATATCAAAGAAAGAGTTCCCGATGATTTCCTACAAGCATCAGTACTAACTTGAGTGACCGATTATGGTTTGACACTTGACCATACCCTAAGTTATTCATGAGTTTTGTGCAGACGAAATATTATAAATACATGGTAATCGATGACAGAAGGGTTCCATAAATAAGTTCTTACATACTCCATATCTACTAGAATACATGGTGTAGCTTGGCATCCAATGGGCTGACAACTCAACCTATCGATTGGGTTAAATCAATCCTTGATTAATTAATCTATATGTTGATGTAGATAATTAATAAAGGTTGACCAATAAGGTGTTATTGGGTCAATAGAATTACTAACTAATGAGATATATGAAGCTAGAGGGTCACACACATAAGGTCTATAAATGTTGGTGGATAAAGACATGATTACGGGGGGTTTTAATGAAAAATTTACACACCAAATGTCCATAAATAGGAGGAGAATGACTACAACTCAAGGTGCCCATGCAAGCCTTGTGGGAATTCTCTATTTTATTCTCTTTCTCTCTTGGTGAAGAGCTTTGAAGGGGAGATCCAACCATCCACAGATAGTGTGGATATCGTTACAGGCTAGACTCTTGAATGGCTTTAAGAACTTCTTCAAGAGAACCCTATAACTATGTTTTCTCATACATACTATATGATAGGATCATATATTCTTGGTGTCTCAATGTTTTGAATATCAGATTCAATGTATTCCACCGTGTTTGAAGTTTTGATCAAAATTTTGGAAGGCTTATCGACCTCAAAACCCAACAAAGTCCTTATGGAAGGTGACATCGATAAAAGTTACATAATGAAGGGTAAGAAAAAAGTACACTCTGTAGCTTTATTGTGTTTTGGAGTAGCCAAAAAATATGCCTTTGAGTACTCAAGGGGCAAGCTTAGATAGGGAAGGAGAGTGATTCTGGATAAAGGCAATGCATTCAAAGACTCGAAGAGGAAGGGAGAAGAGAGAGGAGGTGGGTAGAAGACGGTGAAGGGGAATAGCACCACTAAGGAGAGCAGAGGGGAGTCAATTCTGGAGATATGTGGCAGCCATGAGGGCATTAGACCAAAGGTAAGATGCGACATGTATCTCAATCAATAATGTGCAAGTGATATCAAGGATCTGACTGTGTTTCTGCAGAGCGATACCATTTTTCTATGAGGTGTGAGGACAGGTTGTCTTGTGGATACTGCCACAGTCATCACAAAAGGTAAGGAGAGAGGTTTGGAGAAACTCGAAAGTGTTATTGGTAGAAAGAATCTTAGGCATAATGCAATATTAAGTGACAACCTTTGTGATCAAGTGGGTGACAGTAATCACAACCTTAGAGTGATAGCAGATAAGGTAGACCCAACTCACATGAGTGTAATATTTAACAAACATGATATCATAGAGATAACCCAAAAATAGAGGGGGTATGAGAGGGACCCCAAAAATCTCAATGAAGAAGATGAAAAGTTGCAAAATAGTAGCGAGGATGCCATTGCAATTAGAGTAAAAAGATCAATGATGTTTGCCTTATTAACATGAATAGCACACAAATTGATTAAGAGAATGTCATGATAAGGTCTTTTTAAGTTTGTCAAAACATGAATGGCCAAAACAGCGATGCCAAAAAAGGGAAAAAAATATGATGAAGATGTAACCAAAAAGAGCTGGAAGACTCGATGAGGGTTAATTAGAAACTAGCTCATAGATGCCTCGCGTATTCTCATGGCCCAAACCAATCCTTTGTCTGGTGTACAGATCCTAGAAAACGTAATGAAAAGGAAAGAAGGTAATTTATAGGGAAGAACATGAGTGGCGGGACTAATGGAGAGAAGGTTCACAAGGAAATTGAGAATAGAAAGGATTTGGTGTAGAGAAAGGGAATTAGTGACGCAAGAAGTACCATGACCTTCGACCGGATAAAGGTGGTTGTCGATAATGGTAACAGGGGGACGAGAGTGGGTAGGGTGATATGACGATAGAAGCTAGGAAGTCCTGGTCATATGAGAAGAAGCCCTCGAATCAATAATACACGATGATGAAGAGGAAGCAAAGTGAGTAGATGTACCTGACGTGGAGGGAGACGGAAGTGAAGCGAGGTTGGCTGAAGCAGAGGCGTCAGTTCTCCCAGAGCTGCAAAGTGCATCGTAATCAGCTGACGTCAAGGTCATATGATAGTGTGGAGTATAAATACTAGGCAAAGTTGGAGAAAGAGTAGCCAAAGGAGTCACAACTACTTGGGTAGTAGGAGGCTTGCCAAATTACTTTCCACATTTGTTGGCAAGATAAATTTGCTTGCCACAGTAAGGACATAGCAGAAAAGAGTTACGAGCGTGCCCATGAGGAGCATGACGGCCATCAAAGAGGGGAGGGAGACCATCATCGCAAGCTCGAGGAGCTGAGACAACCCATCATCAAATAGGGGAGGGAGGAAGGCATACTAGTCATGACACAAAGAGCAGTAGAAAAAATAGTAGTGAGGCTAGGAACACGATCACTATAGAGAAGTGAGCCTTAAATGTGGCATACAATAGAGGAATGAAGCCTGTTAAAGTAGATGCCAGCATAGAGCTCCTTGCAATAGCGTTTCAACGTCACTCGGTTTGTGGTGGGTGGTTGACAAAAGTCAAATGATGAAGCAAATCCACATCGTCATTGAATACATGTGGATAATAGTAAAAATATATTCTAAACTCACCAATTTAATGAAATAATCATGAATTGAATACTATAGAGGTGAATAAAGGTCGAATCCACGAAGAATTAAAGTATTTTTTAGGTATTCTTTAAAATTTGATCAAATTGAACGTTGAATTGAGGTGAGAAATTAGGGATTTCGATATATTTGGAAAAAGAACTAAAAGCCGAATCCACGGAATCAAAAAACACTCGATTTGGATAAAGATTCTCGGAGAAATCAAAGAGGGAATTAGGTAGAAATTTTTAAACGCGAAGAGAGAGAAAAACCAAAATTAAATATAAATTAATCTAATCTATGATTCCAAATTACAATCTAATGATACAAGATGAAAGATTAGGAGGAAAACACATAATCTAACCCGAGATAGCGATCGAAATGATCCACTTGATCGTTGGATCAAAGGCTTTTCATTAGGTGATTTCGAAGGCAATTGTCGACATTCAAGAGGCTAATTCTCCCTTCTTTAGATGAAATTTTACTTTCAACTACTCTGTCAATGAGGAAATAAGTTTAAAAGAAGAAGAAAGCAAGAGATTCAAGGATAGTGGTGTCTAGAAAATTTGATTACTCGAAAACATCCAAGAATGAGTTACATCGTCGAAGAACATCTCAATGTATAGGGTAAATTGGGCGTAACCATTGTATCATGCTTTAATTCTTCGATCAACGGCTGAGATGAAACGCCAAACTTCGAATCGTTATGGTTAAGTCGCATCCGTCTGATCCAAAATGGAGAGCTTAGATCTTGCCACGTCGCATGTGAAGAAGTAACTCGAGAAAATGCCTGTCGTCTGATCTTGGATGCGTTTCGTTGGTTTTAATCTCAACCGTTATAACTCCTCATATTGACAGCTGAGATTAAATCATTTTTAAAACGATTCGCCGACCAATCCAATTGCCCCCCGTACCCCCAACTTAAGTGGCAATCTACAGTTTTAATTTAACGCGTGAATCATACACTCCACTTGATGCCACGTCACCTGCGCATGTTAAAATAAAAATATTATCCCCCGCATGAAAAATCCACGTGAGTGTGATCGTTGACGGATCATTTTCGTGCGTCGTTAAAAAACAAAAACATTGGTCAAACAAAATTTGTAAAAACCGAACTCACAAAGATAAGATATAAAATCAAGTAATGTGTAAGTATCGGGTCGATCCACAGAGAGCAGGGTTGACTTTAATCGTAGAGTTGACTTGGTCAAACTTAGGTTTAAAAGGAGTTTTAAATAAGAGAAAATAAGATTTAAGGAATAGAAATGATATAAATAGACTAAATAAGAAGTTATAAGAATTTAATTCTCGGCTTTGACAGAGAAAAGTCAAAAGTCAATGTCAAAGCATTGACTTTGACCAACAGTAGGTGTTCTGTAAAATCAGAGAATCAAACAGTGTCAGAAGATTACCAAAATTATATATTCAGAAACTAGAGAGAAAATAGAATTTATTGGTATATAATTCGTGATTTTTGGATAATAATTGGATTTACTATGAATTATTGAAAATCAAACATCAGAAAATCCCCGAAATGAACACCTCAGAGGAAATTGTCAAATTGACCCGTCAAATGAAATCCAAATCTTGAAATTTATATGTCAATAGAAATTTAAGAACCAGAGGAATCTAAAGAGACCAAAATTGTTGAATTCTGATTTATAAATTAAAAGTAATTGACCCCGAAAGTCAACGTTAGACTTCTGATGAAAGATGAACAGTCCTCGGTCAAACGTCAAATTGGAGGGTCAAATGAACTCGGAATTCGATGAATTTGATCCACAGAAAGCTGATGAAAAGAGGAATCCAATGAAACTAAAATCCAGAGATTTGAAATTATAATCAAAGAGATATCCTATTTTCAAAATCAGTGACTTTTCAGACTAAAATTTAGGGAAAATGAAGAACACTAAGAACTAATTTGCAAAATTAAAGATCTGAACCTAATAAAAATTCAAATTGCCTCTTGATAATTGATTGAATCTCACTACTAACCCAATTTCTGCAAGAATGGGGCCTCAATTCTTGTGGATTGAAGCGAATTTGCTCGGATTCTTCCTCGTAGACGTTCGGAATTTAACGGGAAAATTCGATGAAATCAAGAGGGAAATTCGTGATTATCTTGCTTCAATGGCTGCGTCTGTACACTCTTGGAAGCAGAGGATCACGAGAACTTAAGACCTTCCTTGAAATTCGCTTAATTTCTTCACGAATCTATCAAAAGTTGAAGAACAAAGGGAGAAATACATCGGTTTTTAAAGGGAAAATTAGCCCAAAATCGTGGGCAATTGAGGCAGTCGTGGGAGAGATTCTCTGGTGCGGCGTCGTGGCTCCCGAATTTGAGGTGAATTCTTCCTCAAAATAGGCCTCAAAGAGGCCACGATCGCACCACGATCGGGCCATGATCGCGCCGCGATCGGGCCACGATCGCGGTTCGATCGTGATCGCGATCCACCTCGAACACCTTCTGAAGATCGTGGAATCGATTCCACGATGAAGGATCCACGATCGCGGCTCGATTGCACTACGATCACGGTTTGATCGAACTGCGATCGTGGAGTTCTTCCGCGCGCCTTCAAAGCCGTCAGATGAAGATCAAGGTAAGTTTGAGCAGTTCCGATCGCGCGATCCATAGTGAGCTGACGTCCGTCCGATGGAGATCAGGTGAGTGGACGGTCCGATCGCGATCATGCGGTATCCACTTTTGATGAAGATCCGGCGCTTCTCGTGTCGCCACGTGGCGTAAGGTAAGCCGTCCGATCGCCTCACTTAAGTTATAATTTAAGCACGTGATTTGATGGATGATCACGTGGACTCGAGTCCACGCGATCGATGGTTCTAGCTTGAATCCGACGCGTGCGATGCGGCCACGTCACCTGCATCGTAGAGCCGTGTGGGAACATAGTCCCACACGGAGAAAATGTTGGGAAATAAAGCGCTTAAATAGGCGGGCGCAATTATCCACTAATTGCGTTAACTTCTATTAATTTAAACTTAACAAAAGATTAATCATCTATTAAGCATGAAATTATCCCTAATTTATGCATAAATATCAACTTTAGTGAAATGACATGCCAATGGAGAAAATTCCTAAAAAGTATGATAACATGCATCATATTCACATAAAATAAGCATGAATATGAGTTAATTAGGATAAGAATTCAAGTTATAAATGCATGATATCAATAGTATATAAGAAATACGTGAATAATGGGATAGCAAAAATCCTTAACATGGTACTTTCTCCGTAATCACACACACACGCACACACACACGTGCGCACAGGTGCACACACGGTGGCGCGCACATATACATGCGTGTGACACGTGGCGGTCTCATATGTCGCCACATGGTGCCACCGTTTTCATTCGTCCCACGTCAGCTGCCACATCAGCATGCTATATTAAATTTATTTTTTATTCATTTTAATTCAAAATAAATCAAATTCATAAAAAAATCAGAAAATTCCAGAAAATCCCTAAAAATTAGAAAATTCATATCTTTCAAAATATAACTCCAAATTAATCCAAATTTGTTTTTTTGGATAAAAAATTAAATTATCTATCATTTTAAAAGTCAAATTATTTAAATAACAAGAGAATAATTTTTTTTTTTCAAAAATATACCTATTTCTCTTAAAAATTAAAATTTAAAACAAATGAGTATATAAAAAGTATTTTCTCTTACTATTTAATATTAATACCTAATCATAATATCAAATATAGATGGGAATAATCTACTCTACAATATCTTCTAAAAATGTTTAATTATCCCTAAAATAGTGCATTTTGAGATTATAACTTAAAATTGCATGAGATAATATATATGCACTTAAAGTATGATAACATGCATAAACATGTAATATTTTCTGGCTTAATTTGCATGAATAATCATATAATTGTATGTTAAAATTCCATGTTATCATCTACCCCCTAAAGTAAAGCATGCAAGTGGGCAAGGTGAGCCAAAAGAGAGAGATCACCTTGCTTATGATAATATGCAATTTATATAAGTAATTACATGATTATTAATACAAATTAAGGATAAAAATATTTCATTCTTATGCATGTTATCATATTTTGAGTGCATATCTATGATTCTATACAAATTTAAGTTGTAATATCAAAATGCACTATTTTTAAGGATAATCATAAGTAATTAAAATGAGATATTTGAGATTAGATTATTATCATTTTATATTTGTGATTATAATTGAGTTTTAATGTTAAATAATACGAGCATATATTATTTATATACTCATTTATTTTTCTAGTTTTATTTTCTAAAAAAATAAGCGTATTTTTAAGAAAAAATAATTCTCTTGTTATTCATTCAATTTGAATTTTTAGAATGATAAATTATTTAATTTTTAATCAAAAAAATTGGATTAACTTGGAGTGATGTGTTTTAAAGTTATGAATTTTCTAAACTTTTTGGGATTTTTTTAAAAAAATTTCAACTCTTTTTGAATTTATTTAGATTTATTTTGGATTTTATTTTGATTTTTAAAAATTAAAAAATGAAAAAAATTTTATTATCGCGCATTGACGTGGCAGCTGACATGATGGAGCGAAGTACGTGTCACCATGTGGCGACGTATGCACATGCCATGTGGTGCACGCGTTTGTGTACGCACAGCATCATGAGTGGGTTAAGCATCCATTAATAAATATAACCTAACCCACTAAGACTTATCACTTATATATACAAGTCTGGCCTCATTTTTCCATGTGGGACTATTTTTCTCTCTTTATATGCGTAGGTGACATGGCACATTATGGACCGTGCGATCATGTGAATCAATCATGATCATCCATTTTCACTTAAAGCGGGGGGTACCTAGCGCACACCAATTTGTCATCGAATCATTCTAAAATGACTTAATCTCAGCCGTTCATCTGAAGATTTATAACGGTCGACACTAAATCGTGCCCGATGGACTTCCGTGGACACGTGTACACATCTAGAGTGTCCGATGAAGATTAAACAACGACAGTTACATGACGCTTCTTATTTACGTGATGACATGGTAAAATCTTAGCGCTTCATCGTGAATCCAACGACCATGACTTAACGACATCAGTACACATTCTTGTGTTACATCTGAGCCGTTGATGAAGAGGCAGATCGAACGACTACGTTCAAATTTCATCTATTTATACCCTTGTTCATTGATGAAAAGAGCATTCTCGGATGTTTCAAGCAATTGAACTGTTTAGACATCTCAATCCTTGAATCTCTTGCTTTCTTCCTCTTCTAGACTCATTTCACGTAACCAAGGAGTGTTTGAAAGTAAGATTTCATTATGAGAATAAGGAAAATTTGCCTCTTGAACACTAGATTTTTGTTTTTTGAAACACAAAATGAAAAGCCTTGATTTGGTAATGAATTAGATCATTTTGAGCATGATTTTGGGTTAAAGTACATGTTTTCTCTCTGATCTTTCTTCCTTTAATATTAGATTTCAAATTCAAATAGTAGATTAGTCAAACTTTATAAAATTTATCTGCTTTCTCTCTCTGTGATCAAATTTCTTTCCTAGATTTGTGCGTCTTGATTTCTCCATGAATAATGATCTAAATTGAACAATTTTTGACTCTTTGTATTTGTCTTGGAGTCTTCTTTCTAATCTTCTAAAATCCCTAATTTTTCACCCAATTCGTCATCCGATTTGATAGAATTGGAAGTATACCTTGAAAATTCCCTATTTCTCTATGGATTTAACCCTTATTCACCATTACACTAATTAATTCTTGATTAAAAATTTAAATTGGTGAAGCTGGTAATTTTTTTGACACATATTCGTGTATTTTCAACGACCACATGATAATGTTTAGTTAGCTTGCAGGTTAGAAGGGACTCAAAAATCTCTATCTCACAACTAATGTTTGTTTCATTGGCATACATGGTCTCATAAGTTTTCCAGAGGGAACCAGCCTACTTGATGGATGTGAGAGACACGTTGATGCTTTGCTCAACGCTATAAAGCATCCAATTGATGATGGCTGAGTTTGATTGTGACCAAGAAGCATAAGATGGGCCGTAAAGCGGTGGAGGGTCATATGTGAGATAATGAAGAAGACTATGAGACTCAAGGAAGAGCTCAAAGCGAGAAGCCTAGATTGCAAAATTTTTTCCTATAAAATTATAAGCAAGCCGAGTAAGTTGTGCCATGAAAGAAAGACAAGGCGAAAAGGTAAGTGGAGTAGGAAGCACTATAAGTTGAAGAATCACTAGAGTGTCAGCATGACGTGCCGGGATGAGCAGTAATGAAGTATCAGAACCCTAAGCCGAAGGGGCTAGAGAGAACATAGAACCCATAGAATGCCCTAGATTGTTGTTAGAGACTTGATAATATTTTGGGACAATGAATGTAGGCATCACCAAGTGCATTGTCTGGATACTACGGAGTGGAGCTTGGCACAAAGTGCAAAACACCGTGCACCAACGCATGTCGTGAAGTGTCGGATAGAGCAGAGCGACGGACGACGCCTGCAGGGTCGAAAGAGAAGCTTGACAACAACAAAATCTGAAGATGGTGATGGAGAGGAGAGTGCGTCGGAGTGGGTGGAGGTGGTGCACCGAGAATGATGATTGCAACGTCGGATGATGATGACAGTGGCAAGAGGAGTTATGACTCTAATACCATGTTAACAATGAGAAGAATAAACATGCTAGAATGTCCTATGTAAAAGGGGGTACATAGGTCCTTATATAGAGAGTGAAAAGAAAGTGCTCTAAAATGGGCTGGGAGCTCGATATCATTATCGGACACCCATTATTTTCTCTTGGGTGAATAGTGCACCACAAATTAATGCAACCCAAAGTTTCTTGTCTCTTCTTTCTCTATTATGCGTGTTGTAGAATGATGAGAAGATGATATGGAGAAGAGAGATGAGAGAAAAACATCACTTTTTTCTTCTTCAGGTTTCAGAATTCACATACCTTTAGGAGATTGTGTTGGCGTGACGATGATGAGGAGAGAGATAATAATGAAAAATCCAAATTACTCCAAATTCAGATCTTGATATTTGATCTTGATGGAGTTTTGAGACAATTTTTAGGCACCTTCATCTTTTCATGTTCGTTCCATTTTAAAGTTAGGATTTTGGACATTTTCATCAGCTAGCTAGAGGAAATAAGGCTACAATGAATCATCATTTATGATCAAACAATCATTTCTAGAGAGTTTCTTCCTTGCCTTTGTCATTCCTCATGTTGGATGCAAGACATTGAGTTTAGGTGAATTGTGCAAGCTCTCGAATGAGTGATTGAAATAGAACCATGGCGAGCGTAAGATCTTGATTGCTGATAACATACAATTTACACATGCAATTATATGATTATTAATACAAAGTAAGGCATAAAACATTCCATTCTTATGCATGTTACCATACTTAGAGTGCATATCTATCATTTCATGTAATTTTAAGTTATAATCTCAAAATGCATTATTTTAAGGATAATTATGTACCATTAAATAATATATTCTAGAGTAGATTATTCTCATATATATTTCATATTATAATTGGGTTTTAATGTTAAATAGTAAGAGAAAGGTAATTTTTATGCACTCATTTATTTTTCTAAGTTTTATTTTCTCAAAGAAATGAGTGTATTTTTTAAAGAAAAATTTATTCTCTTGTTATTTATTCAAATTTAAAATTTTTAAAATGATAGATAATTTAATTTATGAACCAGAAAAAATAAATTTGGCTTAATTTGAAGTTCTACTTTAAGAGTTATGAATTTTCTAATTTTTAGGGATTTTACTGAAATTTGTTTTGAATTTATTTTTGATTTATTTGGAATTTTAAAATAAAAAAATATTATTCTTATACTGCGTGCTTACGTGGCGGGGCATCGCCATGTGGCATCATGTAGTGACGTATCTGTGTGCATGTGTGTGCACATGTGTGTGCATGTGTGCGCGTGTATGTGATTAGTGGGTTAAGCATCCTTTTCAGGATATAAGCTAAAGCCCATTAACACACACTCTTTTATATACCCATCAGATTGCATTTATTTTTGTCACGTGGGACTATCTTTCTTTTTATATCTTTTCAGGTGATGTGGCATGCTCAGAATCATTCTGATCGATGCGAATCAATGCGATTTCATCTCAACTCATCATTTTTCACTTAAGTGACGGGGGAACGTGTCGGCATATGAATGGATGCCAATTCATTTTTATAAATGGATCAATCCTAGTCATTCATCTAAGGAGTTATAGTGGCCACGATTTAAAGCGCCATTTGAGAATCTGAAACATCGATTCATGATCGGACATAGGAGATCTTGTGACATTCTCTCTTCATGCGTGATGGATAATATGTGGCCTATAAGCCAATCACACTTTCATGTATCTTGTTTATGTTCATTGAAATGATATTTATTCATTGTCATTCTTGTGTGA
Organism: Lemna minuta; assembly: GCA_024174645.1. Taxonomy (NCBI): domain Eukaryota; kingdom Viridiplantae; phylum Streptophyta; class Magnoliopsida; order Alismatales; family Araceae; genus Lemna; species Lemna minuta. The sequence goes on along the minus strand of CM044102.1, from coordinate 17,864,522 downwards.
TGTTTGCAATGAAGTCCATGAGCATGCGCAATGACTAAGTGAACTATGATGAGATCATAATATAGTGATCACTAGTCTTTAAACATATGTTCTAAACATTCCTATTCGTGGGATATTTGAGAATGACATCGAATTATCTGGAAAGAATATCACTATCTAATCCAACTCATATGATGAGTATGGCTGATCGTATAACCATTGGTGTGGAGACACTAAGGATAGATAGTGGGTGCTCTTTGGAGAAAGAGTTCACTGAATTAATCCGTATGAATCCCTGAATGGTATTATACCTAACTTTCAATCAGGTTGATTCATGTCATGGTTGTGTATGTGGTCCTTTGACTTGAGACACCAAAGACATCTTGTGGATGGATGATCCTATTTTGATTATGACTTACGAATCCCTAGCCACGAGATATCTAAAACGTCATATATTGAATACGACATGAAGTCTATGAAGATGATTGTGTGATCAATATGAGATCAAATACATGAAGTCTTAGTACTTGAGGAGATTGACTCAAGGAATGAGATGTGATGAAATACTTGGCCAAGGTAGTGGAAATATCGGAGGAGTTCCCGATGATTTCTACATGCATCAGTACTACCTCGAGTGACCGATTAGGGTTTGACAGTTGATTGTATCCTAAGTCATTCATGAGTTTAATGTGGATGAAAGATTATACATACATGATAATCGATAACGAGAAGGTTCCGTAAGTGAGTTCTTACATACTCCATATCTCTTAGTGTACGTGGTGTAGCTTGGAACCCAACGGGCTGGCAACTCAACCTATCGACTGGGTTAAATCAATCCTTGATTAATTAATTAGATGTGGATGTGGATAATTAATTAAGGTTGACCAATAAGGTGTTATTTGGTATATTGAGATATTAACTAGTGAGATATATGGACCTAGACATATGGTTTATGGATGTTGGTGGATCTAGACATAATTATGAGCATTTTTTATATGAAAAACCCTCATACCAAATGTCTATAAATAGGGGGAGAACGACCACAACTGAAGGCCCCCATGCAAGCCTTGTGAGAATTCTCTCCTTTCTTCTCTTTCTCTCTTGGTGAAGAGCTTTGAAGAGGAGATCCAACCATCCGGAGATCGTGTGGATATTGCTGGAGGCTAGACACTTGAATAGCTTTAAGAACTCCTTCAAGGAAACCCTATAAGTACGTTTTTCTCATTCATACTAGATGATAGGATCATTTTTTCTTGGTGGCTTGGTGTTTTGAATATCTGATTCAATGTTTTCCGCTGCATTTGATGTTTTGATAAAAAATTTGAAAGTTTATCGACATCAAAACCGAACACTGCAATCATGTCATGCGATCCTGATGCTCCGATGAAGATCCTACTGTTGCAACTTAACCATAATGATTCGCCTCTTCGGATTCCATCGCGACCACTGATCTCATCAAGGAGAAGATACAATAGTCATGCCCAATTTCAAAACATTATAAATTATCTCTCTTTGACGGGAAATTTATTCTTGGATGTTTCGAGCTATCGAACTGTTTAGAAATCTCAATACTTGAATCTCTTCATTTCTTCTTCTTATAGACTCATTTCCGCGTCTAGGAAGTGCTTGAAATCAAGATTTTGTCTAAAGAATAGGGAGAAATCGCCTCTTGAATGCCGAATTTTGTCTTCATGATTGCGAAATGAAAAGCCCTTGATCTGGAGATCATATGGATCATTTCGAGCGCGACTTTGAGTTAGATTATATCTTTTCCTCCTAATCTTTCTCCATGTATAATTATCTTTTAATTTTAAATCTTATATTAGGTTAATTTTCTATTTAATTTGTATTTTTCTCTCTCCTCGCGATCGATTTTCTACCTAATGTTTGCTCTTTGATTTCTCTGCGAATCTTGATCCACATCAAGTGATTTTTTATTCCGTAGATTTTTCTTTGAGTTCTCTTTTGAAATATATCCAAATCCCTAATTATTGCCTCAATTCATCATCTAATTTTGATTGAATTTGAAGAATTCCTCAAAAATACCTTAATTCTCTGTGGATTCAACCCTTATTCACCATTATACTATTGAAT